>VZTN01006404.1:3042-17625 GCA_013400515.1 Erpornis zantholeuca
ACGGCGGGTCCGGGGGTCGGGTCCGCCGCTGTTCGCGCCGCGGAGCATCCTGTGAACGGGGCTTTGTCCACCCTTGTGTTCTTCTGATGGAGTCTGCATAGCTGCTCCTTGATTCCCTTAAACCTGTCTCAGTTACACTGGAAACTAAGAACTACTTGCACCTATAAGAAGCTTGTTGAGTTTGTCTGGGGTTTTTTATATTGAGAACTTCCTGCTGTGGAGGCTTCTAAACAAAACTCAGAAGATGCTGGAATAATAGGCTCCCCAGTAAGTGGTCACAGCACCAAGCCTGCCGAAGTTCAAGAAGCAGTTGGACAACGCTTTCGGGCACATGATGTGATTCTTTGCGCACTCCTGAGCGGGGTCAGGAATTGGATTCAATGGTCCTTGTGGGCCCCATCCAACACGGGATATTCTATGATTCTATGATCAAACATGAGTATAGGTTTAGAAAAGAGATTATGTCTCTAAAAGAATCCTGCTGACTTTGAGATTTTCTTGTTAGAACTCTCGAGGTCTGATGGATGGCAGGGTGCCTACAAGATAGACAAATTGGCAGGGAAGGACGTGTAGCATTAACATGGATATAGCGTAGGATGGTTGTATGACACCAAACTCTGGACCAAGAGCAGATTCTAGATAAGGTTTTGATACTGTTTTAAATTTCTTTCTTTACAGCAACGCCAGTGACATAAGAAAAATCCTTAAAATAATACAGTATGAGAACTCCCTCTAAAGAAGCTAGTTCTCTGAGATGTATGTTAGTAAGTCCATTCCTGTTTAGTGCAATACTGATAAAGTATGTGTTAGAGGCCTGAATCATGTTGAGGACCCCTTGGGGCACAGCTGAGCTTTGTTCATGCATGCAGGCTTTGGGAGGCAAGAGGAGCAGTTTAAATTAAATTGGATCTGAGCACTTCAATTTAGTGTAGCCTGGGAGGGAACTGAATGTTCCCCTGTTGTTGTCCTGCTTTGGTATTACCATGTTCTCATGCAGAATCTTTAGGTAATCTGTGATCCGAAGAGGGTAGTTTGCATTGTCTCTTGGTCCAGAATTGTTCTAGGAGATGATTTTCTTTCATGCTTGGAATTACTTGCAAGAAAATAGATACTAATTACCTGAAGGGCTCTGCACAATAGACACAATTTCTGTTTGCTTTCTTGTTTCGCAGTGGGCCAGTTTCAGTCCTCATTAAAAACCAATTCTATTTGTAATCCAATGTCTAAGATTAGTGAACTAGTTCAGGCATTAAGCATCACTTAATCAGTGTTTTAGGGGGGTCGTGTGGATTGGTGTATGACAACAGGCATTCAGCTGTGATCTGCATGAAAACTTCGAATGCTTGTCTTTTGAGTTTTCCCATATTAAAATAGGAGGGAAAAACATAGTCAATTAGATTAATTGACATTTGCATCTTTATATTTTGGTGAACTGTGACTGCTGCTACAAAACAGAACTGCAGTTTATAACTTCTTTACAAATGTATAAATGTCAGAAAATACCAGACAAGTTTAACAAGTGTTCACCCTGAAATAGAGGTAAAAATACATCTTTATTTCTATGGTGGTGGTTTCTTTTTTTTCCCAGCCTAGTAATCCGTGGTGAAAAGGATGAACATGCAGTGTTGTGCAGCAAAGATAAAACTTATGACATGAAAATAGCAGATACCTCAAATATGTTGCTGTTTGTTCCTGGTTGCAAAACACCAGAGGAGCTGAACGCAGATCCAGTATCTTGTAATATTATTCATTCACAGGTACGTCTTTCAGGGTTTTTGTTTGGTTGCTTTAATTCTCTGCTTTCTTATTCTCTTTAATTACTCATATTTTGTCCAAGGTGCCTATATGAAACCCAGCTGGGATTTAGTTGTCTAAACATAGGCTTTTAATGCCATTTTAGATGCCCTGTGGTATTGCTTAGCTGCTATTGCAGGCTGCTGCTGGAGAAGGAATGAGTTTCCATAGCTTCTTTGTGTATGGACCAGCTCCAGGAGCATGTCCTTATAAACTTGCTTTTCACACAGGGCCTTGCTATGCCTTAGGGTGTCCAGCACCTTCAGGGCCCTTCTTTTGAGTTGAACTGTTTCTGTGATGTATGATTATTATTGTTTCCAAGAAGTTAAAACTTTGGTTTATTTTAGGTGCATAGTAATTACTTGTGGTAGATATTAAAAGCTTGCAAAGGAAATAAAATTTCTCAGTGTTGGCACCTGTTTTAAAAAAAGCTATTTACAGGCTAATTTTTAGGAGTGTGTTCCCCAACAGGTAGATTTTACCGTGTCATGCCTGAATACTACTTTTTAAATATAGAAATGTATTCAAAGATGGCTATTTCAATTAGCATATCAAAACATTTGTTGGAGTGAATGATGTCAGAGTTCTCAGTTTAAAGAATTCATTGTTCTCTGCCCTTATGAATCATAGTTAATATAATTCTATTAAAAATAGGCAAATACTAGTTAATTATTTGCTGTAATGGACATAATGGCATCATTGATGAATAATCCTGCTTCAATGTCAGTTCTTTCATGAGGTCCAATGAGCTAATGTGAAAAGTTAATTCAAGCTAAAGTAGATTAATGAGAAAGTAATATTCTTCCATATACTTTTTTTTTCTGCTACATTTAATAATTTCACTATTCCTGTAAAGTAACACATCACAGACATGTCATTTTAGGAACTATTTTAAAAGTTTTATTTCTAAGAGCTCTCAAAATTATTTCAAAAGTGTTAGATGGTTCATTGACACTGCAAATTGTGAAACATAGCAAAAAATACTATGTGTACTCAGTACTTTGGGGCTTCACTGCCCTTCACTTGCAGTTTCAGCGCTGATCTTTGTATCATTTGCATGGCTGATACTCGCAGCCAAAGCATCTGCCATTTTATTCATCTCACAGAGCCCAGCTCAGGTTTTGAGCTTTGGGATAGAATTAGTTATTTTCTTTTCTATGCAGAGTATCTTCTTATTACCAAATTGATCAGAAAACACCTTGGCAGGAGAAAAGTACTTAAGTAAATGCTGTTTGACACGGAGCTTGGAAGTTTATCTGGAAATTGTTGTTTACCTGATTTTTTGGCCAAGCCAGCTATGGAATAGTTAGATTAAAATTGAGAGATTTCTCTGTATTAGAATTTGTATAGCACTTTTTATATCTATAGGTGTTTTTTCTTAGAGTTGATTTAAATGGAATATTATTTTGAAGTTTTGGTGCTTTGGTGCTTTTTTTTTTTTTAATGGAGAACTTCTAAATTACCCCAACTAGTCTGGTAAGTGGTGTCTTTTTAAAGTAGTGTCTAGAGGTTTTTTCATGGAAGCTTTTTTAACACAGGACTAGTGATTGGGTTAGGAATCACTAAAATGGAGAGTGTTTTGCCTCTGCCATTCTGTTCCCATTTCTGTCAATTTGGTAAATAGCAGAAACAATGCTGAAAAGCCTCCAAGTCTGTCCTCTTCAAAGAATCTTGTAGGAAGTCTGGGCTGTACCCTGTGAAACACCTCAGGATTACTCTGAAAGTAAAGCTTTGCTAAGCTGATGTTGTTGAATCAAGTACAGCTAAGCTTCCTGTTGCACACTCTCCATTTGTGTGTTGACTCAGGGCAAGGAACAGAGATGTCTTGTCAGTTGTGTGCAAATGTAGCTTACTGTCCTTCTTAGGGTCTGCTTTGCTTGAGCTTAGGGTTGTGATGATTCATTAAGGTGTAAAAATGCCATAAAGTAGATCTCAAGCATGGGAAGAAGTGGGGAAGATAGACACAGGTTAATACAGGAGGGCTTTTATGGCACTTCTGGCACATTTCCTATTAAGACAAAAAGCAGTTTTAAGGGGAATTGTGCAGAAATATCTCCTGTGGTGATTTCCTGTCATTTGCTTGCAGAGTTGAGTTGTTTTTTTTAATTGAAAACATTGAAATTATTGGTTTGTCTTTACATTAATTACCCTATTAGTAGTTTCTTATTTTCAGTGACTAGATTAACACTTCTTCCTGATAATTTTTGGTAAGCAGCATTGAATCCAGATAGTATGTTAAAATGTTGTCAGAGTCACTGTTTTTCCTTGTAGATTGCTGGTTTCTCCAAGAACTACTGGGAATTAAGGAGATGTCGACCAAAACTGAAGAAACTGAGGAAGCTTTTAATGGAAGATCCATATGATGGGCCTGACAGTCAGAAAGATCGGACTTTGACTTCAAAGGTATGAAGCTATGTAAATTGTTTTCTTGTAATTGGTAATGAGCAAATTAAAGTGAAGATAAGTAGAAAAATCCCTTTGCTCACATGATTCACAATGTTTCTTTGGGTTATTTTTTTAACCCTTCTATTCTAAACAAGTTGGTTGTTGTTAACACTTCCAATGGGTACAAGTAAGCAGTCTTTTTATCAGTTAGAAGAGGAAAATGAAGGACACAGAAGGAGACTGAGCATTTCCTATGGAAAGTTTCTAGGAGGACAATCTCCAGAGCCTTTTCTAAATTCCTTGACAGTAATATGACTTCCAAGGTATAATGCAGCCTTTCCTTCTTCTTTGGGTCTGTCATGTATGAGGTCAGAGCACACCCATGTGCAAGATGCTTGCCAATCAGTAATTGTGATGACAAGGACAAGAAGGGAGTTGAAGAGAGTAACAAGGATCATATAAGGCATAGAATAAGACTGACACTACAGGAAGGAAAAACACTAAGGAAATCCTGTCCTGCTGTCCTGTCATGTTTTCAGGAAATTCAATTTAGGACCTAAAGAGTAATGAAGAGACCTGGACTGTGCAGCATATGATCTCAGATAAAAGTCTGATAAAAATTCTGGGGTTTTATTCATTTGGTTGGTTTTCTTTTTGACTTTAAAACCAAAAATAGTTGCTCCCAAGTATTTTATGCTGTGGCTTGATTGAAGCTGACACCAGCAAGCCATCTGCATGTGCTTGGATGTGCAAACAGAGATGTAACTTTTCTCCATTGGAAAGACATGATGCCTCTCTCTTCTTGAATGATTAACAGACCGATTTCTGATCAGTTATACAATCCTGCCCCCAGAATTGCCTACCTAATCTGATCTAGGAAGAGAAAAAATAAGGAATGGTAAAGGTTAAAGGGCTTAAATTGTCTAAAAATTATAAGCATTGACAAAGGCTAGCAACACAAGAAAAATAATATTAAATAATATTTATTCATAACATTGAGTATTATAGAAAGATATCAGTGTCTCCCAAACATTAGTGCCCAGTTTGAGGATTGATCACCATTTATTTTGAAGGAGAGTGTATTTCCTCTCTGAGCTTCCTGAAGAACAACTAGATTTATCTTGATAAATGTAGACAAGTCTTAACCTTACCTCTGGTGGAACTCCGAATTGAATCTGAAAGATGAGACTAATTCTCACTGAAATCCCCAACAATTTATGTGTAGTAAAAATTTCCACTGTTTGTTTGCTTGCACTTAATATTTATCATGGGCTGGGGCCACCTTTAATCTGTTCAAAAACAAATTATTTTCTTTTGGTTGTTTACTGTAAGCTTCTCATTTTCAGGACTGTATCATACACGGGGAACCCCAGCAAAAGAGCCATAAAGATCTGTGGTACTGTAGGGAACCTGTTGCATAGTGATGTGATTTAGCAAACTAGAGGAAAGCTTATAAAAAGATAGGCTAGTGCTGAATTTTGCGGTGAAGTGATAGGGCATACTCAGATGATCACAGGGTGAGAGCTGTGAATAAGGTTAAGAAACATATTAAATATATTATATAGAAGTTGCAGGTGTGGACATGGTGCAAGTCAACCCATTCTATTTTATGTTTGCAAGGGCAATGCAGCTGATAAAAGCATCAGAGCTGAGAGCAGTGATGTCTTCAAAAAAGCTGTTGGGATTACTGGACTGGCCTCAAAGCAGGAAGATATGCCAGGGAGTTTTGTGTGAGGCATCTGAATGGCAGTGTTAAAACTTTCAAGCACACATTCATTGGAGATCTTTTTGCCTCTCAATTGCTAGCAGTGGCTTTTTTTAAAGTTCTGTATAATATGGTCATCCCTCTTTGACATACTGATGGTATTTCAACATACTCTGATAGGAATAGCATAGCAGGAAGTGGAGACCTCTCCCTATTTATTAAGTAGTTTTTTTACATGTGGATGTTTCAAACTTAGTGTTGGCTTGTTCCATTTTTGTTCCTGTCGTCTGATAGATCTCAGTCCAGTACTTAATCCAGTGTTTTTCTTTCTGATAGGAAATATTCTCAAGATATAATCAACAGAACTTTAATACTAGAGTTGATAAAATAGGCTGTAATGTGAATAGAGGAATTGAAGCCCCATTTCCTGTGGATTGAAGTACTGTTATGTATTTCTTCCATTTACTTCACTCCTCACAATACCAACTGTTCCACCCACGTCTTTACCACAGTATCCCACAGCACCTTCCCGTCTCAGCACATAACTGTTCTGCAAGGAGGTATTTGTTATGGCTGGCTCTGTGCTACCTGTGTGCCAATTGATTAGCAGACACCAAAACACAGCATGTCAGTGTTGAGGTCATGGTGGAGGAGGCTTTGCCTCAGTGGAGGTACTAAGTTCAGGTTCTGATTACTGTTCAGATGTGACAAGTGATTTTTGCTTTGCCTTTTCTTTGAATCTCATAGATTAAAATAAGTGATTTCAGGAAAGCCAGAACACATTTACTTTGCATTCTTGCTGGGATCCTTTACTTACAATGTCTGCTTGTGCTAGTTTGACATTCTGGGAATACAGGTATATTACTTATGCCTGGTACAAAGACTTTCCTGTAGTTAGGCTGGGTTTTATATTGAATAACCCTTTAAAAAAATGTTTTAAGTTACAGGAAAAGTTTCAGAGAGTGTGATAAACCTTAGAAAATTCAGAGTCTGGGAGGAAAAAAACATCTATCTTAAGTTTTTCCTTAATTATAGCTTATAATGCATTTAGTATGGCTCCTGAAGCAAATAAGGAGTAAGAATAACCTCTTTAATTTCTTTCTTTTTTCCCCTCATTGCAGTATACAACAGAAGATTTATTAAGTCTGATTCAAGCAAGTGAAGAAGAAATACTCCACCAGTTGCAGGTTATAGATGCCTGCAAAATTGAAGGTATTCATATCTGAAGAATTTTATTACCTATGAGGAACTAACCCTGCTGTTTTCCCCAGAATACATGTCTCCTTTTTCTAAGGCCCATTCCACATCTTGTCTTTCAAGGTGCACGTCATTGCAAAGTTGTAAGAGTTGTTTTCATAGATCTATGTCCTCTGCTGCTGTGAATCTGATCAGAAGGATAAGGCTGAGCAGGCACTGCCAGTCTCTCCAGGATGATTCCTTCTTTGCTGCTACAAACACTGGCATCAGAGTATCCCACCCACAGCATGACTATTTTTCAGCTGGTCACCCTCTTCATGAATGAGTGGGTACTGCTTTCTGTAGTCCAAGATGCAAAAATAGCTGATTCTTAGGTAACTCCAGCCTTTCCATAGTCCTTTCTTCCTCCTGGACTGGGTTTATCTCAGTGTCTTCCTACCATGTGAGGCAAGGCTTGAGAGAGTGCCTCACCTTGGGACAGGTCCTACTCCTCCTTTACTTGGCCATGCCCAAACCCCACTGGGACACAAGGTGATGACAGTCCTAGAGTCATGTGACCTGTTGCTTTGTAGGGCCAATGCATGCATTTCTGTTCATGCAGTTCTGTGCCTGAACTAATTACTAATTTTTTCACGTCTGATTCATCTTGGAATGATATTTGTAGTGTCTTTGTATCTGTGGCAGTTAAAGAATTACTAAAGAATTACAAATAATTGAGATAATTAAGTTTCATTCTCCTTTACATGTGCTCTTATTATTTAATTCCTTTTCTCATCTTTTAATCCTGAAAAAGACACAGCGCTGCTGCATTTTGTAAAGGTGTGATCTGAATGTCCACACTCCAGTAATGTATCTCTATGACAATAGAACTAAAGTGTTAATGTTTTCCTTCTAACTGTGTTTTGTGGTGCTCTGTTTGGCAGGATATTGGAGAATTCTCGATTTTGACTATGAGATGAAACTCCTGAATCACGTGACTCAGCTAATAGACTCAGAGTCCTGGCCTTTGAGTAAGGTTCCCCTGTGTGCCTGCCTTGAAGAACTCGGATCTCTAGAACCCAGGTAAGTAATTATTTTTAGTACTTAAAATTGCCTACATTCATTATTAACTGTTACTAATTACAGTACTTGTTAACTGTTTATTATAGTCTTGCAAATCTAGATTCTAGTTACTATGGTGTAAATGATACATTTTCTTTGTTTCTAAAAATATACAAGGGAATTTTTAGACAGGTTAGTAAACAGATTTAAGTGTTTATTGGTAGTATTTCCATTGATTCATAGTAGAAACATTACTGCTGAATTGTAAATGATGGATACTTAAGTTATAAATTGCTGAGCATCTTGAAATACCTACTCTGCAGCTATAGCTAGCCAAAAATGTTTGGTTTACCTGTTGCATACTACCTGAGATGGGGATATGTTTTCTGGTGTAATGCTGGATTCAGAATGTAAGAGTTGAAGTCATTAAAAAATTCAAGATTACCATTCAAACAAAGTCTTACGTTTACAATTAAGAAATTTTTTTTAGAATTTTCCACTTATTTGGCTTTCGGCTCAAAAAGATACCTTGCTTAGTGTCTGCAGCTAGGCTATAATTTTATGCCAGAGTTTCAGAAAAGTGCCTATTATTCAGTAAGGGATAATTAACTGCCAAATTTTTTACTTGCACCGTAGGACCATTCAGGTTGGTAAAAAACATTAAGATCATTGAGTCGAAGCATTAACCCAGCACTGGCAAGTCCTATACTGAAGCATGTCCCTCAGTGCCACATCTACACATCTTTTAAACACCTCCAGGGATTATTTCCCCAGCACTTCTTGGGCAGCCTGTTCCAGTGCTTGACAATGCTTTCCATGAATAAATTTTTCTTATATCCAGTCTAAATCTGTGGCAATTTCCTCTCACCCTGTCATTTGTTGCCTGGGAGTAGTCCTGACCCCCACGAGGCTACAGCCTCCTTTCAGGGAGCTGCAGAGAGTGATAAGGTGTGCCCTGAGCCTCCTTTTCTCCAGGCTAAACACCCCCAGCTCCCTCAGCTGCTCCTCATCAGACTTGTGCACCATACACTTCCCCAGCTCTATTCTCCTCCTCTGGACACGCTCCAGCCACTCAATGTCTTTCTTGCAGCGAGGGGCCCAGAACTGGACACAGGATTGAGGTGTGGCCTCACCAGTGCCCAGTACAGGGGGAATATCCCTGCCCCGGTCCTGCTGAACACACTGTTTCTGATACAATTCTTTCATATTGGAAAGAAGTGATATCGAAAGAGTCCCTTTTCCTTGTTTTCCTTACACATTTTAGTCTTTGCTAGTTATACCTAGAAAGTGGAAGAGACCTTTAGGGCTGTCAGGCTAAATCAACTCCCATCTGTTATTTGTCTTCTTTTTGTTATCTCTTCTCTGTTTTTATTAGTTTCTTCATTTCACCCACAAAAATGTGTCTCATAATCTGTTCTCTTCAATTTATCTTTTTCTCCATACCTGTGCCTTAATCTTCTTGTTAACTGTTTCTGTAGTGTCCTAATGAACAATGTTAGAACTTGATTTGTGATTTTTTTTTCCAGAGAGATGATAGAACACATTCTTGTAAGTTATGGCAGAAAATATGTTGATGGTAAGTTTTAACTTTGCATGAAATAAATAGTTACTAATGAGGAAATGTAGATTTTGTGAAGGATGGCCTAAACAAATGAGTTTGCTACAGTGCCAGTATAAGGAGGGAGCAAACTGGGCTAAAAATCAGTACAATTGTTAAAGGAAGTTTCATAGGAAAAAAGGCTATTAAACTGTACAAGGCACTAGGAAAAAATTGTGAACAGAGCTACTGGAAGTGATTTTTTAAGTGTCTACCAGCCATAATTTTGTGACTAAAGAGAGATCACTAGTAAAATTTAGATGATATCTCTCTTTAGATATCCTAGAAGGCCTCAGATATTTAAGCAATTAATTGTGCTATTGTGAATAGTCAGTGACATGAATTCAGCTTGCCTGAAGCAGGTATTTGCCTTTGATCTCTTGAACTGCACCACAAGATCCACTGGTTGTATTGATTAGATTTCCATTGTCCTGTCTCACGCACAGATATAATACTGCACTGCCTTCATCACAGTCTGAATTCTTTCCCACAGTTGCTTTCATCTCACCTTCGGCTGAAGGAGTTGCACTCAACCTTTAAGTACATAGGATAGTAATTGGAGTGACAACAGACTCTTGTCTTAATTATTTAGGTTGCACAAGGAACAAGTTTGAATTACAGACAGGTGGCTGAAACAATAGAAGGAAGTGTTTATACCTGACTTTGTTCAGAGAATTTTAGCCAAGTCAGTGTGAGAGAAAATGAAGTCTTATCCTTTTATAATCTCAAAAGGGTGATTTAAAGAAGTGAAAGTTCTGTTAATTGTTTAAGCAAATGCTTTATTATAAGCCATTCAGAAATAGGAATGAAAGCTGTAGCAGAAACAGTACACTGTGAAAGGGGAGAACATTGAGGACAAATACATTTATTGATATGAATTAATACTGTATTAGGGACAGTGCTGCTCTATTCTGCATAATTTGTTCTTGAGAATGAGAAGATACCATAATTTATTCAAATTAATACCAAATCAGATTACTTCCAGAGGACAAGAAAAAAGAGGATACTTGGTGTATCCTGTAGACTACAGAAGACTGTGGAACAGTCCTATACTTCCTACAGAAGACTGTAGAACAGAATGGAAATACAAGACTGTTCTCTGTTCTTTTATCAAAAGGCAAGAGCCCAACATAACCTAGTTTTTGCTTCTCAGCAGGGGAAGTTTTCTTTGAAATGCGTGAAGATAAAATATGCAGAGCTATAGCACAAATGCTTTTGCAAAATGCAGTTAAATTCAATCTATCAGAGTTTGAAGAAGTCTGGCAACAGAGTGTCCCTGAGGGGATGACAGCAAGGCTTGATCAGCTTCAGGTAAACACATAAAGAAGTAGGAATTCTTTTGTGAGGAGGCTGTAACTGACTTGTGTAATTTTATCCATTATTGGGTATTGTGTTGTTTCTGTCAGCTTTTGAGTTCAAGTACACTTTATCACATCCTCTACAAGCACCAGTAGTCTGGAATCATAATTCAGGTTTCTGTAACTTGGGCACGTTTCACTGTTTGAGGAAAGGTTGCAGCTATACAGTTACTACTTGTAAATATGACTGGAACAGAAACTGAAGCTGTTGTTGAATTGTAGTGACAACCAGTAGAGCAGTAAGCACTATGGGAATCCTTTTCCTCAAAGGAGGCAGAGAGATGCTGGAACCCACTGGATTATCCCTCCTTTCTTGTCATAAAGAAAGTTAGAAATACTGCATGTAAAACAGCACCTTTATGATACTTCTTCAGTTTACCTCTGGTAGTACAGTTCTAGAAGGCTTTGGATCTGCAAAGAGCAACTTGTATGAAATGTTGTCAGAAAGAAGGAAGTTTAATGGTTTTGTCTGTACTTAACATTTTCTTTCTGATGCTGACTTACAGGGCTTGGCTCTTGTGGATAAAAGTTCAAGACCAGAGACCATCTTTCTGCTAAAAGTAGAAGACCTACCTGAAGACAACCAGGAGAGATTCAACAGCTTATTTCGCATACGAGAAAAGTGGACAGAAGTGGATATTACCCCTTATATACAGTAAGGATGTATTTCTTTTTATTAAAATATAATTAGTATAAATAATATAATAAATATAATTTTTGCCTAACTGGCTTCTGATGAGCTATCATTGCCTGAAATACTACACTTTGCGTTTTAAATGAATACAGATTCTGTATGAATAGAATACCCACCTCTGGGATCTGTAACTCTTTTTTTGGATTTAAATGTGTGTAAAAAGCTGATCCTACTGGATTTAATGGGTGATAATTATTGATTAATGATTAAGGCAGACTTAATTCAAAGGCCAAACCTCCTGACACTTAAAATCAGTGTCTATATTTACAGCACTAGAACTATAGAGCAATTGTGCTTCCTTTGTTCTTTGATGGTTAAGACAGCCTACTGCACTATCTGGAATGCCCAGCTGTGATACATTTGAGCAGATATGGATGGTAACCCAGAAGTAACTGCATCAGCCCTTTATGAGTGGCTCTACATTTACTGTAACATAGCTGAATAGTTCTGAGCTAACTGTTTTGCTATACTGAAAACTCATTTGACAACAGTAATAATAAAAACTCCCCCTAAAAAACAAAATTCTTGTTTCTGAAGTAAGTAATGTAGTTTTGCCTATTGCTTAAATGTCAATGTAAGTTCTAAACTTTATGTAATTTAAAGCATTATGTGACAGTTAGGGTAGTTTGGGGTTTTTTTCCTAATATCCGAATCCAGTTTGTTGCTGTAGTTACAAGTATTTTACAGATTCATTTTGTGTGAGAATATCTCTTAATGCCATTGTCACTTGCTTTATTTCCTCTCTAGAGACTTGTGTGCAGAGAAGCAGACTGTTGGTGCTCTTCTGACAAAATATGCTCGCTCCTCAATGCTGAATGGTGTTAAAGTTTATAATTCTAGAAGACCCATCTCATAACAAGTGTTATTTGAAGAACTGAAGATACTGAATGTAGTAACAGTGAATGTTACTTGCTGCCTTCTGGGGAAAAGAGTTACCAACTAACATTATACAGTGTCCTTGAGTTTAAGCAGCTAAGCTACTTGAACAAGTTTTGTTTTCTGCTCAGCTAAGGAGAGTGTGAGGGCACTTGTAGCCTCTAAGAAATGGTAGTTCAGCTCACCTTCCTTTGCCAACCTTCCTTTGTGCAGCTTCTTTTTCCTTTGTGTCTAGTTAAGCCAGGAGCCAAGCTCCTTCTTGAGTACTTTTAAATCTGTTTATCCATAATTCTGAAATGAAAATTTAAAATCTCCTTGATAATAATTCCATGACTTGATTTGAATACCAAAACAGAAATTTTAGTCTTCTGCCCATTAGTGACCATTCTTAAAAATTAAGGTTTCATTGCAGTGTTCACATTTTGAATAGCAGAGTTCATCAAGCTCATGAACAAATCATTCCCCATTGAGATTACACTAGTCTTGAGTTTGAAAAGTGGTTCTTTTTAAGGTCATGTCTATGAACACAATCAGCACAAGCACCTGACACTTTATTACTTTGCAAAATGGCCTTTTATATATTACAAAAAATCCCGAATTGTAGTGAAGTGTGAATATAAGACAGAGTAGTTGAACATTGTGTTACGAATTTCCTATAAACTGTCATTAGAATGTAGCTGAGGTAAAACTCATGCTTTACAGAAGACTACTTGTGTTTTTTTTAAAAGAACCTACAAACCTTTGTAGTACAATTATTTTTTAAAAACTTTGTTATGGCAAATAACTGCGCATAGAAATTGTGCCTTAAAAACTTCCAGTATAGTATTGTTTTGTGTACAGCAATGAAACAGGATGTTTTTATGATACTGTCATGAAGTGGTATGCCTGAGATGGTAATCTTGTTATCATTAAAAAGGATTGTTTGTGTGTCAGTAAACTAGAGTTTAATATTAGGTAGCTTTCAGATTTATATTTTAAATTTAACATTTGTATGTTATTTGATACAAAAAACATTTTTTCCATCAGACTCAGATGTGAGGTATGAAATAGATTGGAGCTGCCAGAATTCCAGCTGTAGGGTGAGTGGGGAGAGGAGAGAAACTCCTCCTAAATCAAATGTAACTCTTAAGCTGCACGGTGTGTGTACCTGGAATTTGGAACAGATAAAAAGCTGAGTAAAAGATACTTCCTGAACTCTGTTTACTGTTGCCCAGTGATGCAAGGCCAGTGCCCTGTGCTCGACACTGCTGGTGCAGGGATGTGGTGTTTGACCAGCTGTATAGAGAGGGATAATGGCTCTCTGCTGGGGAGACCTGCCTCTTTCGTTCCAACAGCTGTGGTCCTCCAATAGCACCAGAAAGTTCACTTTCGAGAGATCAGTGGTAATATGAATGCAAAAACCCTGGAAAATCTTCCATTGCATCACAGAAGCCTCCTTAGTTGAAATAAATACATAATGCTATTGATACGACGTAGTCTGTCGTCCAAGTTTGTATTTACATAGGGGGTTCTTTACAAAACAAGTATTTAATGAATAATGCCTTATTACAGCTGCGAGAACAGTCTGTGTAAATAAATTTTGTGTGTATCATTCCATGTGTTCATGATTCTATGCTCCTGATTGGCTTTGTTAGACATTCAAAACGAAATGACGCTTTCAAACTCCATCAGAGACTTTGATGCAAGCATTTATTTTAAGCGAAAATGGATGAATCGAAACTTACTTAAAATAGAGCAATCTTGGTTGTGAAGGAACTTCATCTGGTGTCCTGCTGCTAAAAGTGCCACCCGTGGTGCGGGAGGCAGAGGTCGTAGCGTGGCGCGGTGCCGCCGCCGCCGTCCTGACGCGCGTTCCCGCGGCCCCTTCCCGCCTTCCCCAGGCCCCGCCTGCGCCTGCGCGAGACACGGCGCCTGCGCACGGGGACACGGCCCGGCT
>VZTN01006404.1:17651-38134 GCA_013400515.1 Erpornis zantholeuca
GGGGCCGACCCTGTCCCGGGCCCGGCCACCGCCCGGCCCGCTCGACCCTCGGCACTTTTCCCGGCTCTCGGCGGACGGCGCTGCCCCAGCCGGTGTCTGCCCGGCCATCCTCCCTGCGGCTCTCCTGATCCCGTCGCTCCCACCGCCCCTGCCCGCTGAGCCGGTTGTTTTCCGTACTTCTCGCGGAGAGGAAGCGCCTCTGGACTGGTACCAGACAGAGAGAGTGGATAGAGGGGCTGCCTGTGCACCCACAGAAGGTTATGTACGAACACGGCTCGTTGGTAGTGCTGTAAGGATGGTGCACACTCGAGCTGAAGATTCCTGACTGCTGGGGGTCACGCATCCGCTGAGGAGATGAGTGATCAAATACGACGTGACACGGGGAAAAATCGAAGGACCCATTGAGCGAGAATGATGTTGATGCCAGTCTGACGCTCAGCAGTGTGTGTTTAGTGCTGCGGTTCAAGATGAATAGGAAGAAAGGAGACAAAGGATTTGAAAGCCCAAGACCCTATAAATTATAAGTATCCATTTTTTTTTAAATTGCTGTCCTTCAGTGCACACTGAATCAGGCCACAGGCTGACGAATAATGATTTACTTAAGAAGGTTGGACTGTTGCTTGTGGTGTAGCTTGCATTCAGAAAATGTGTGTTGCAGATGTATGTTTTAATGTGTATATGGACTTATTCATGGACAGCGAGTCTGTCAGTCATTCAGTTTCACGAATATGTTTACATTATGCTCTTCAAACCTTGGGCGTTTCTCCACACAGTGTCAGTACTAAAGACCATACACTAAGATGTTCCATATTTACTGTTGTGTCAAAAAGCCCCTTTGACTTCAGGGCTTTTTTATGTATTAAAAAAAAGGTTGCCTTTGCAGCAAGCAGCTTTGTTAAGCAAATTGTCATTTTTACACATTTACTGTTTGGGTTGTAACCAAGTTACAGAGCAGTGGTGGTGAATTTCAGTGTATCTTTATATATTTCTCATTATACCTCCTTGATTCATTTATAAATCTGTTACACAAATGTATTTCTAAGTAGAATATAAGTCTTCTTATATATACTTAAATGTAGATAATGTCTGAATCCATTTTTAGGTGTAATTCTCTTATAGGAATTTTTATCAATTTGTCTCATCTGAAGCAATGTCACTTTTTAATGCACAGGATATGTGTAGATAAAGTGTGATGTGCCATAAAAGTGGAATTATTTCAAGGTTTTATCTTGAGTCATGAAATGCACTACTGTGAAGATGCCACCTACTAGAGAAAATTATATAGAATTAACTTGTAGGGTTTTAAAGAAGTTGAACTTTTTTTATCTTCTACCTTTTAAGTCAAAGAGTTTTATTTACTAAGAGTTCTAATACATCACTCGAAATTTAAGGAAATGCATTTGACTAGAATAAAATACCCATCTTGATTGATACATGGTAGTTATTTCAAATAATGAATTCTTCTGGCATGCTATTTGCAAAAGCACACACTATCTTTTAATGTGTAATACCAGCTTATATAAATTATGGATGAGTCTTAACTCTCCAGGTACTTTCCACAGGTCTCTTATTGCGAGTATCAGCCATTGCTGATACTGCTCACCACCTGCCATTAGTAATTCTTTATTTTTGTGTACAGATAAGTGATGTTCAAAGAGGGTGTTGTTATTTTCCTGTATTACTAGTAATGTTCATGCTGGTATGATACCATGTTTGATATTTTTTGGAACTTTCCTGACATTGTGGGTAACTTCTGTTCGTTATTTGGTTTAGACCATATAAGAGATTTAGACAATCATTAACTCTTTTTATGTAAATATAATCTCTATGCAGTATTTATTTATATGTACATAGATCCTCTTTGGCTCTTTATTAAACTGGATTAAAGTATTACTTAAAATGTTGGCATTTGTGCAAAACCTTACTGATCTTATTTTTTTTTTTCTTTCAGCACAACTCATCAGGTGGTTTGTATCAACAACATAAATTTTCAGAGAAAGTCTGTTGTAGTAAGTATTTTTTTAAAAAAGTGTGAAAATAGAACCTAAATGTCTGGGTTTTCTTCATGTTTTTAGAGGAAAAACCCGCACTCACAAGCTACTTAGGCTGTTCAGCTACTTCATATGTTATACTTTTCTGATCTGATGCTTCTCATAAGTCTGTCATTGCTCGACATATATCAAGTAAAATACCTTCTAATTGTGAACACTTTTCTCTCTGTAAGAGAAAGCTTTTCAAATGAAGGCTGCTACATTGTAAATATTGCAGAGCAATTTGCAGTTCAAAATTCGTGCTCACACTCTGTTAGCTGATGTAAGGGATAGGCCTACAGAGTTTTGTGTCTCGTGTGTGAGTTCATTTGGACTTTGAAGAGACTTTCATCGTTTCAGGCTTAAAGTCTCCAAGGGTCTTTGTCAATTTACATATCTGCTTAAGTGGTTTCTGATTTGATTTTAAGGATCCTTGTCTCAAGTTCAGATACCAAAACCTACAACAGAGTGATGCTAGTATTTCAAGTTAGTAACTTGAAATGTAGTTGTAGAAGCAGATGTTTTCCAGTAAAACAAACATGATGCTTAGTCAAGTTGAATTGTTTTGTTTTGCTTTTTTTCATATACAGCTGGGAAAATTCAACTGTTAAATAGTGTGAAAGAAAATCTAGGCATCTAAAGAGCAAACTATTTTCCTTTTTAAATATGAAAATACTATCTTTATACCAGTGGTTTTCTTTGAATTGTATTAATAATAGGGGTTTTTTTAATATCTCTCTAATTTTTGAGTTGTTTAGGATTTTACAGAAGATTTTGATTTGTGTTTTCATAGGGTTATGTGGAACTGACAATATTTCCCACAGTTGCAAACCTGAACAGAATCAAGCTGAACAGTAAACAGTGCCGGATTTACAGAGTGAGAGTCAATGATTTAGAAGCAGCTTTCATCTATAATGATCCAACGCTGGAGATCTGTCACCATGAGTCAAAGCAGTAAGTGCTATGTATAACACTCTGCAGATCTGTTGTTTTCTGTTGCTCTTAAGTATATTCTCTTCTGTTTTACTGTCAAGTTTTCCTGGTGATTTCCTGAAGGTAACTTTTGGTATAGCACCTTAATTTTGGGGAAGTATTTTGTTAATAATTTTGACTTTTATGCTATTCTTCTTTAGAATTTCTGTTGCTTACATATCTTCGTACTGTTTTGTGAAAGTATCAAAAAATTTTCTATAAAGTACTTTATGGGGAAAAAGGGCCTTGGATTTGAACTGTGTGCTTGTGACAGACACTCTGTATTCCTTTATTCATCAGTTATGCAAAAGCTTCAATAATTCAGTGTGCAAATACAGTTAGTTTACATAGAACACCAAATTTATTATCAGAGTTAAGAAATTTGCTTTGAGTCCTGATACTGAACCACTTCAGTATATTAATTCTGTAATTCTCTTTGCTTTGTGACTTGATTTTTTTGTTGTTGACGCTATTGCTGTTATGTCAAAGATTCAGAATCCTCATTGCAGGGATTCTAGTTTGTTATGAAGAGCTAGCAAGTAAAGCTTTTGGCCTTTCCTGAGGAATCAAACTTTCATTATTTACTGTTGTAGATAACAGTGTAAGTCCTAGAATGTTACGTGAACTCACTTTAAAATTTGAAAGGAAAAGTTTCAAATTTCTTCACCATCTGATATTGAAGAGTAAGTTTAAAAACATGTGGCATCGTGCATGTTCTGGGGAACTGATATGGAAAGGGGCTTTAGCAAAAAATGTCATAGCCATTTCATTTTTAGTAAGAGCATGGTGGGAAAATGATTTCTTTAAGTGTTCTCTTTCGATTTGCTAAAATGTTTATATTCTCACACATTCTTTTGGCTGGCTTAGTTGAATTTACAACTTCATGAATTGTTAAAAAGTGATAGTGGAAATGTTATACAAGTTTAATAGCAGCTGATATGAAATCACGGAGTCCTTTAGGCTGGAAAAGACTGTCTGAAATCACATAGTCCAACTCCCTTGGTCATGCAGGGTCAGGTAGAGCAGGTTGCACAGGGCTGTGTCCCTTTGGGTTTTGAGTATCTTCAGGGATGGAATCTCTGCAGTCTCTTCAGGCAGCCTGCTCCAGTGTTGATGGCCCTCACAGTAAAAAGCATTTTCTTGTATTCTGATAGAATTTCATGTATTTTAACTTAGGTTCGCTGACAGGACTAGACACAGTGGGCACAAACTGTGACATAGTAGGTTCCCTTTGAACATCGAGAAACAGTTTTTACTATGAGGGTGAACACTGAGACAATTTACCCAGACTGTGGAGTCTCTATCCTTGGAAGTATTTGAGTCATCTGGACATGCTCCTGAGCAACTGGTTGTAGGTGACCCTGCTGGATCTGAGGGGTTGGACAAGAAGACCTACAGAAATCCTTTATAGCCTCAGTCATTCTGTGATTCTGTAATAACTGGAATCCTCTGTATCTCCTGGAAGAGATGAGAAAGGAGCAGCATTTAAAGTAATCAGAGTGAGCACTCTATTATGTTAAAATAGAGATTAGGAGAGATAGGATTTTGTGGAGAGAGTGAGGGGTTTTTCATTCAAACTGTTTGTAGAAAATCTCTTTATTTCATAACCGTGTTATTCATAGTTATGAAAGACAGAGGTCACCAAATATTCATAAGAAAAACCTAGTATGGCTTTTTCTGTATCTCAGAAGTTAAAGGCAACGTGAGTTACAAAGCATTAGATAAAGTTAGATGTATTTTTTCATTGAAATACCTGGTCACAATTGTGTAGTTAAATACAGCACCTCTGCTCTTAAGGCAGGATTGCAAACAGAAATACTAGAAATCTAAAAACTCTAGAATTAGTACCTCAGAAAAATCATCAGTGTGTTTCCTCTGCCTTTCTTTACAAAGAACTGCTTCTAGAAACCATGGTTTGTAGTAGTCTTTAATCATTGGTCATCTCTTCCAAGTTCTCATTTCTAATGACAAGTTCAGTGATGATGTCCATAGTACCCTTGCAGCTGAATGACCTGCAACCATTATTTTGAACAGAACAGAGATTAGACATGATGGTTTGTTCCTGATGTTACAGGGATAGTTACCTTTTGCAGTTTTCTGAAGTAGTCTGTTGAACTACTAAATGTGAAATTAAGATGGTTCTTGGCAACCTGTTTATTTAAAATACTTTGTTTTCATTCTTTACTCTTTCCTGTGATGTGTAGCAAATATAAGTTAAATTTTTATATACAGACGTTTTCTTTTGTTTTGATAATGCTTTTAGTTTCTTAGATGTTGTTTTCTAAAAGAACACATAAAATCATAGAAGCGTTAAAGTTGGAAAAGATGCATAAGATCATCAAATCCAGCTGTCAACCCAGCATCACCATGACCATTAAATCATATCTTCAGGTGCCATGAAGACTTGCTGTGTGTTTTTTGAACACTTCCAGGGGTGGTCTCTCCACTGCTTACCTGGACAGTCTGTTCCAACGCTTTACAATCTTTTCTGTGAAGAGATTTTTTCCGAACAGCTAATCTGGGGCATAAGTATTTAGAAAAGTTGTTAATTTAAGGGACGTTTTCCTACCTTTTTATCAAAGTTAAAATAATTTGAAGGCTTTTTACTCCCTTAGTTAGCAACAGAATTCTATTAAAAATGCAAAACTATATGGAGTAAAGATTAGAAAACTTGCTACAGCATCTCTGACTTGAAAGGTTGTGTTTGCTGATAGGAGGTTAAGAGAAATGGTTCACTGTCATGTTGTGCAAATTTTGGCATGTAAGAAAACAGTTAAAAGAGGATTAAGAAATTCAGCTTTATGTATGACAAACAATTGTGTCTGCCTCCATGTGATGTTCTTTCCTACTTTGTGAGGTCTGTCAGATCACCTCTGTGTTCTGAATTGAAATGCTCAACTCGTTTTCAGTTCAAATAGTACTATTGGGTTTTAGCTTCTTTTGATGAAAATATCGTTGATATGTGGTCTTTGTCATTTCACATTTTCAGTGTTGCAGAAGGTGAAACAATTTTTTCTGTCGTGTATGTTGTCAGTTCTCCTGAATATCTCACTATAAAGGTAATTAAAAATGGGTGACATTTGTAGGAAAAGTTGGAAGTTATTAATTAGTGCATTAAATATATTTTTACCTTTTATGTCATTGCCAGTTTATCCATTAGTCTCAAACCATAATTTCAGGTAAGAAGTGAGAGAGTGTTTAAAAATTTATCTAGAAATAAAGTTGGACTTCTGCCTTGTAATTTTGTCTGGAGGCTTCAGGGAGCCTGAATATCAGGTTTTTCACATGAGAATAGATGGATGAACTTAGATAATGCAGTCACTTCCTTCCTGACTGAGCAAACACCTGAACAGTGGTGTAAGGTATGAAATAATTCACATCGCTTTACTGTGTGTAAACAAGATGGCAGAGAATCCCATTTTGCAGAGTTTCAAGTCTTGTGAAGACTGCAGATAGTGGTGGGGAATGTCTGTTTGGGTCATGGTTTAGGGTTGCTGGTTTTGAGTGTTACAGCTGTCTATTCTCCTCATCTCTCTTTTCACTGTAAATTATTGCTTTCTTGATTCTGTCAGTATAAGAGGAATGAGTTTGCTTTTTCTGTATATACGTCTATATTGTATGAAGAAATCGCAGTGCATGTTCTGAATACTGAGACAACTGCGTCTATCTCAGGCCTATTTATTTAAAACTGTCAAAGGAGATACTTTTTTTCTTAATCTTGTGGTTGAGATTGTAAATTGTTAAGTAGGTGCAGCAAAAGTTTGGAGTTCGGATGCAGTGGTTTGATCTGTGAAGTTTGTCATGATCCTGCTGTGCCTGCTTGCATGTTTCACGTTTGTGAGATAACTAGGATGCCAGGCCAGGAATCTGTTGCATTTTTTTGTTATTTCTGTGTGAAGGGAGCTCTTTTTTTGTATAACTAGCTAATATGCATATAATGCTTTTCTATGCAATGGCAGTTCACTTGTCTTTTTTCTAGCTTGAAGCCTGTAGTATTTAAACATTACAAGTATGAAGATGTTTTGATATCCTCTGATTTCACTGTTGCTTTAGTTATAAGCAGCAGTAAGCTGTGAGAGAGAGCAATGTGGTAGCCTTCAGGGTATATCTGTCTTGCAGTATTTGTTCTTCTGAGAAATTAATGATCAAACCTTTAGTCTTTGCACAAAATAGAAAAATTTTTGGTGGACAGAGTGTGTGTTGCCTTGCTGCAATGAATAACCTTTATTTCCACTGATAGAATGCTTGTCCAATTCATGACAGACTTTGTTAGAAAGAAACAAAGTGTTCTGGCCAGGACAGGGTTAATTTTTGCAGTAGTCAGGAGGAGGAAGGGCTAAGGCCTGAAGATTATTCTATACTGCCTCACATCATTTTCCAGGGATGGGGGAAGGGCTCACTTTGTAGTCACACAGTGTCGTGGAGGGAGCAGTCAGATATTTTCAGAGTGGGGGTGTTCAGCAGGGTGAGCAATAATTGTTTGCCTCTTTTCTTCTACACTCTGTCATTAGTTTTGTTGCTTTTACTGTACTCTTGCTTCATTACTATTTCCAGTAAATTATTCTTACCTCAACCTGTGATCTTTACCTTTTATGCCTCCAGTTCTCCTCTCCTGACCTCCAGAAGGGGAGAGAGTGGGGCCAGAGATCAAGCTATGTGTGGGTCAGAGTGTTTCAGTGGGAACCCTTAATGGGGGAGTGCCATTCCTAAGCAAGGACAGCCTTTTTTGGGGGCCAGGTTGGGTATGAAGGGTTGAGATAACAACAGATCTGCCCAGAGAGGGTTGGAAGCAAATTTCATCTAAACATTTGATGTATTAGGTATGGAGCCATTGGTCACTCTTGTCTTGGTCTGTTCAAGTGGTTGTGTTGTCTAGCCTTGTATATGTTTCTGTATATGCGCTGTGTGCTCATCATGGTGCTCTTTTTCAGAGTGGGGAGAGGGAGGGATTAGGATTGCTTTGTTGATGTACTCTGGGGTATGTTATGATAACATCAAGGACAATGAGGATAATTTGAGATGTGTGGTCAGTGTTGTTCTCCTACCCTTACCTCAGGTGCTTCCTATGGGAGTCCATTAATAGCTGTACCCAGTCTGTGGGGAGAATAGGGGAGGAGGATTTCCCCCAGCCTGTCTTTCTCCTTCGTGCCTTACAACAGCTTTTGAGATTTTTTAATTTCCTTTGGATGTTAAGGAGGGCAGACCAAAGGCACTGGGGCCACTCAAAGTGCAGCTGAACCAGAGGAACAACATGTGTAGGTACCAGTCACCCATATATAGAAGAAGAAATCCTAGACAAAATCAGTTCACTCAGTGAGGGATGAAGAGGAAGTAGGGCCCTCGCAACAGGAGGAAGAGGCAAGGCCAGAGATAATCACCTGATGGTCAGAGGGAAAGTCCCTGCAACACATCATAGCCCTGATGCTACAAGCAATAAGTGGGTTGCTCTGATTTCAACCGCAAGCTCAAATAGGAAATCCCAATCCCCCAGAGATCTTGGAAATCATCACAAAGTGGCCTGAGGGTAAAAATTTCCAACTATCATCATCATCATCGGAGGAGGAAAAGGTGACATGTCCTGAGGAGGCCCCACCGTATAATCAGCTGCCAGAAATTGAAAAGCAGCACACTCTCTTTACTGACTGTGTTGTATCAGAGGGTTACATCACAAATTGAAAGCTGCTGTATTGAGTCCTATGTGATGAGTCACAGGAGCTATTGAGGGATAAGGTGGATCAAGTCAGGTTGCAGAGCTGAAAGCCATCCAGATAGCTTTGGACATCACTGAGTGAGAGAAGTAGCCAACACCCCACCTCTACACCGACTCGTGGATGGTAGCAAATTCTCTGTGGGAGTGACTAGAACAGTAGAAAAAGACCAATTGGCAGCCCAGAGGTAAACCCATCTGGGCTGCTGAATTGTGGTAAGATGTCACTGAGAGAGTAGAGAAGTTGGCTGTGAAAGTACATTATGTACATGTAACCAAGAGTTGGGCTAATAGAGTTGCAACGAACAGGTGGGTTGAGCTGCCAAGATTAAAGTGTCTCAGGTGAGTCTGGATTGGCAACATAAAGGTGAATTATTTCTGGCTTAGTGGGCCCATGATGCCTCAGGTCATCAGGGAGGAGATGCAGTATACAGATGGGCACATAATTTAGGGATGAACTTAAGCATGGTTATCCATAACTGTGAAACATGCACTGCAGTCAAGCAGGCCAAGTGGGTAAAGCTTCTGTGTTGAGGTGGATGATGGTCAAAATACAAACATGGGGAAGCCTGGCAGATTGATCGTGTCGTGCTTCACAAACACACAAAGGCAAGTGCTACGGGTTGAGAATGATGGAAGCAACTGCGGGATGGCTGGAGATGTATCCTGTGCCTCACACTACTGCCTGGAACACCATCCTGGGCCTTGAAAAACAAGTCCTGTGGCAACATAGCACCCCTGAAAGAATTGATTCGGACAATGGGAATCATTTCAGAAACAGCCTTATAGACACCTGAGCTAGAGAACATGGTACTGAGTGGGTGTATCATATTCCCTTGCACACACCAGTCTCTGGTGTGGTACAGTGGACTGTTAAAAAACACACTGAAAGCAATGGGTAACGGAACCTGGGTAGGGCAACCTCTGCCTTCCTACATTTAGTGGAGGCCACCTGATTAGTTAACACTAGAGGCTCTAACAGTCAAGCTGGCCCTGCCTGATGAAAATTCCCATGTGGTGCATATGAGAAATGTGTTAGGGAAGACAGTTTGGATTAGTCCTGCCTCAAGAAAAGGCAAACCTATCTGTGGATTGGTTTTGCTCAGGCACCAGGGTGCACTTGGTGGGCAGTACAGAGGGATGGGGCAGTGTGATGTGAACCTCAAGGGGATTTGATTTTGCGTAAAAACAGCAATCGAATTGTGTTAATACCAGTTTCTGAATCACACTGCCCCTGTATGTAATAATCACCATGGAAATAGGTATGGGCTGTTCCAGTTACACCATTTGTGAGTGCCTGATGCAGCTTGCAACCAGCTGACAGCACTGTGGCTCTCTTGCCCTGGCAGACATCTAGTATGGACTAAAATGAACTCAACAGACATGTTGGAGGGTCGCAGTGGAAATATTTTATATGTATGTGTATATATATGTATGTATAGTTGAAAGGTGTAGGATTTGAGCATGAAGTAGACAATATAGAATAAGAGGTAGATAATGTCCTGGTTCTGGCCAGGACAAGGTTTAATTTTTGCAGTAGCCAGGAGGGGGCATGGCTGCTTGGAAATTTTTCTGTACCACCTCACCTCATTTTCCAGGGATGGGGAAAAAGGCTCACTTCCAGGTCCCATAGCATGGCAGAGGTGTCAGGTATTTTCAGGAGTTTTCCACAGGGTGAGCAATACTATGTGAACAGTTCACCTCTTTTCTTGTACACATTGTCATTGATATTGTTGCTCTTACTGTTGGTTTTATTTCCTTGTTGTCTCTGGTAAATTGTTCTTATCTCAATCCATAATCTTTACCTTTCATGGCTCCAGTTCTCTCTAGCTCACCACAGGGGCAGGGAGAAGAGATTGAGTGGCATATGGTTTTGAGTAGTTTCAGTGGAAACACTAAATGGGAGAATTCCAACACCATGACACAAAGATGCAGGAAACTTTTGAAAAGAGATGACAAAGCCCTTAAACTTGGCCAGGAGTAAAAATTAGATTTTTCAGCACGACAAAGATTTAAATCATTACCCTATTAATAAATCACCTATATGTGCATGCATTATGTATTTTAAATGCTGTATCATGTATATATTCCAGTATCAAATGCTTATTATGTCTGGGAAGCAAAGTAGAATAGTAAATGAATTACAGGTAATGAAGAGTAATGAATTATAGGTAGAGCAAAGAAATATTTTGCCAAGTCAATGTTAAGTACTGTAGGAAAATAGTGGTTTATAGACTATATGTTTGGCACATATATTTGTAGCACTAGTGCAGGTAGTAGTGAGAAATGCTATGGAAAGATTAAAATCAATTAGTAGCTTTAAAAAATAAGTCTCTGCAGGATTGCTTCTTTACAATCAAGCTGCATGCACTTGGGCTATAATTAACAGTGCTTGGGGTGAGTTCTGATAATAAAATGTATCTCTACTGGGAGAAAACCACAAATGCATATTTGTTTTTCATTGTCTGTCTATACTTAGCATTAGGAAAATTTATCATTGTTCCTTGGGCTGTAATGTTTGGCATGTGCTTTGTTTTTCTTAAAATGGCCATATCCAGTTTATTGAGAATAGTTCAACCTATGAAAAGAATAATCTGTGGTACTAAGCCTTTCATGGATTGCTTTTACAATGAATCACCCATTTGAATTGGAATACTTCATAAAAATAGAACTATAAGAATAGACTTGTTTTCCATTAAATGTTAAACTCTGGAGTCTACCTTCTTTGCTGTAACGTCATGATCTTTTCCTGTCTGTGAACCCAGTGATGTTCAAAGAGTACCCACAAGCTCATCACAACCTCAAAGTTCGAACAAATTCTCACTGCTGTGTAGGAATGGGATCCCCTATCAATAATAGTCAATTTTCAAAACCAGTTTGGATTAAAATTAAAATCTTTAGACTTTACAATCTAATAGAATGTTACTGATGTTTTCTGTTGCTAGCTTTTAAAATTACTAGTAGTTCTTAGTCGTGCAGTCTCTTTTTAAATAGAGTTTTTCCATTGGTATTTGTTTGCCTTTCTAGGATGCCATTTGAAGGATAGCTTAAAGTAACTTTTTTGTGGGGGTGGGTTCTTTCACCCCTCAGTATGACAGATCAAGGAAGTGAACCAACTGAAAGCTGCCTGATAAGAGAAAAGGACTTATTTTGCCATTGGATACTTTCAGCTGCATCCCCACAGGATCAGGTGAACAGTAGTGTCTTTAGTGTGTGAGGCAGTAGGAATGCATGAGTGAGACTAGGAGACAGCACATCAGCTGGAGTTGAGTGGGTTGGAATTGTTCCGGAGCCATATCTGAAGTTACACTATATTCTAGTATACAAATACAACCTCTTGCTTTTGGAAACTTTTTGGCATTATATTCTAGCTTTAGGTGCACTTCAGCTTTGAAAAAGGAAAAAAAAAACTGTATTAAAATGAGATTTGTGTGTTTCTATACTGAAATGGTCCCATTTACTATTAATGCCCAATTTTCAGAAGCTTCCAAGCAAAGTAGAAAACTTTACTGCTCCTGACATTCTTGGTCTTGGTAGTGGTGCCAGAGAATTTGTGCATTATTATTGCCAAAGATGAAGAACTACATAAAAATATGTTCTCAATATATTTCAGTGTTTTAGCAAAGTTTTTTAGATGTGGAAGACTAGGAATATTAAGCATGGTGTCTGACATACCTAGACTTACAGAATGGTGCTGGTGGCATGGTTAATTCTACTTGATTCTTCCAAGTAAGGTACTGTAATTTGGGTGGTTTTCTCTGTGGATGGTGAATAGAGGATGGTTAGATGAAAGCAAAATCCTGAAATGAGATCATGTCTGCTTTGTGTGGACTTCAGATTCCATGGAAGGTGGAGTCCCCAGCCAAAAGTTAATTTATTCCATTGTGGTGCAGTAGTCCTGCAGCTGGGTCAGGACAACCCCCTTTATCAGGTACAGGCTGTGGGATGAAGGGATTGCAGGTAGCCTTGTGGAGAAAGACTTCAGGGTGCTGATGGGTGAGAGGCGCAGCATGAGCTGGCACTGTGCATTTGCACCCCAAAAAGCCAATGATGTCCTGGGCTGCATCACCAGCAGTGTGGGCAGCAGGGCAAAGGAGGGGATTCAGCACCTCCACTCCACCTGCAGTGCTGCATCTAGCTCTGAGGTCCTCAGCACAGGGAGGACATGGACCTCTTGGAACAGATCCAGAGGAGGCCACAAAGATGGTAAGAGAGGTGAAACACCTCTCCATGGTAAAAGGCTGAGAGAGTTGGGGTTCAGCCTGGAGAAGATACAGCTCTGGGAATATCTTATTGCAGCCTTTCAATAGTTAGAGGGGATTTATGAGAACAGTGGGGCAGACTTTTAGTAGGGCCTGTTACAGTAGGACAAAGGGTAATGGTTTTAAACTAAAAGAGGGTAGATTTAGACTAGATGAAAGGAAGAACTCTTTTACTGTGTGGGCAGTGAAACCCTGGAACTGGTTTCTTGGGGAGGTGGTAGATGACCCGTCCCTGGAAACATTGAAGGTCTGGTTGGACTCATACAGTGCAAGATGTCCCTGTCCTCCCCCAGGAGAGTTGGACTAGATAACCTTGGAAGGTGCCTTCCGAGAGTGTTCTGTGGTTGTGTGATTTTATGGCTGCTTTATGCTTGATTGTGTCTCACTTCCACAGTGCTTGGATTCATCAGCAGTACCTAAATTCTGGGCAGATGGTGATATGTTATGCAAACACATCTCTTCAGGTGTAGAGTTGTGCAAGCTTTTGAAAAACTGTGTGTACTGGAGAATTAGAATTAAGACAGATTTTGCTCCTGTGCTTTAAACAGTTTAAAAACCATTTTGAAAAAGTATAAGAGCTATTGCATAAAGCTGTAAAAGCAGGGTTATTTTTGAACTTGACTGGTTGTCCTCCAGTAGCTAAATATGATCACGTTAAATAATAAGGTAACATCATGCTCACAAGTTAACAGCACACATATACTTGTTCCTGCTCATCTCAGTAGAAAACAATTAATCTAAGTCATAACTGAAATGATATGACTTTGGAATGAAGCAAGCAATTAATGAGCAGCCAATATATAGTCGCTCAAACCTGATTACAAAAAACTGTGTTTACATCTTAAATAAATTATGGTACACTTTAAAAACAAAGAATGTTTCTAATATAACTAGAAACAAAAAAGTATATCACATACTTCCGTGTTTGTGTATTAAGGCCAAAACTCTTAACATATAATATTTTATGTGTTATTTACAAGTGCATTAAAAAAAAACTATTCTTATCCATCAAGGTAAAGGGGAAAAATACCATTGCCAACCTAAAATCTCACATTTAGAAAAGCAAGGTAAGAGCAAAACTGCAATATATGAGGAAGCAGATCTTCAAGACAGAGCTTTAGGATAAAGATACAATCTCCATCCAAAATAAAAACCAGAATTTTCTACTTCTATTCCAGTAAATGTGAATATTACTCTTATTGGCAAGAAAAGAACACTGAGCATTTCTCACTTTATTGGGAATTATTCACAGATCACTTCTGCAAGAGCCATATTTTAAGTTCTGGTTGTTGAAATCCAATCTTTACTCCTTTTCTCTTCTGCTCCTTCAAAAACAAAACACTTGGTTGAACATGCACCTTGAAATTCCGTATAGAAATTGTCTTAACTTTCAAATAAGTATTTCGAAGCACAACTGTACTGCAGGAATTAACTGGGTATTTCTGACAGGAGGAATCTCAACTATTTCTCCAATGCCTATGCTGCTGCTGTCAGTGCTGTGGACCCAGATGCTGGAAATGGAGAGCTCTGCATTAAGGTTCCCTCGGAGCTGTGGAAACACGTTGATGGTAAAAAGACCATACTGAATGCTTAATTTAAGATGTCATAGAGTTGTCAGCTACAAGTTTGCTTAGGAAGATAGTAGCTTTATATAAATAGAAGTAGTGTTGCATTATTTTCTGAATTTATGATAATTGTTCCCTTTTTCCTCTCCACTTGAACTCTGAAAAACACCTTTACGTTTTGGTAGTATGGAGAAGTTTTGCAAGGTTTCTTGACACTATTATACTATACATAGTCTTGGGTGGTCACAACCCCAGAAGAATACTTGAGGAAATAGGAATAATGGAGTATACTGGGTGCTAAATTGGGATTTTGAAGCTACTTACAATATATGTGATCCAACAAAGAAAATGATTTATAAGGATATAGTTGTATACATCTTTTTACAAAGCTGTATTTTATGACATCTCACTTTGAGGAATGGTCATTTTAAAATCGATTTGGTAGTGAAAGTAGACTCCTTTATAAACTGGCATACTAGATCCTAGAGTAAGTAACTATTTTAATAAGTAACTCTCCAGTGTTGATTTTAGGAGGATCTTACTAGTTCCTTGTATTATTTCTTGTATAGTTTTACCGGTTTTTCCCATGGATTTATGAGACTTCTGAGAGAATAACAGCAACTGTATCATGAGGCTGACTCATGCAGTATTGTCAGATGCACCTTAATGGGAGACACTTGTGTATTTTAATTTTTGTGTAAGTTCCTGTTGCCTTACATGCACGCCTAGAAGGAAAAATATTCAAACATGTATGATTTCACTTTTCAAAGTTTGAGTGCCAAAATATGGTGAGACTCGTGGGATAAATTTCATCATATGCTTGAATTTCTTTTCTTGCTAATCTATTTATAGGTGACATTTCTGTGAAACTAAACCAAAGCAAAGACACTTAAGTTAAAGGAAAAGCATTATCTGTAATAAGACATTTTAAGCAACTGCAAATGACAATGATATGTCTTTTAAGAATGTGCCTGCTACATGGAGTTTTTGGAGAAAATTTTTCAGCAAGTTACAAAGGAGATCATGGTTAGAGTACCATCTATATAAAGATGCTTTACTGTGGGGAAAATGGAAGATGGGATGTGACTCCAATTGCAGTTTTTATTAATTAATAAAGATTCTTACAACTTTGTCTCCTCTAAGTTGTGCTTAGGGAGGTCTCAGTTTTGTAAGCTTTGATCTGTACTTTGTAAGTAGACCAGGAAGTCCATGAGAATGAAAATACCACATAATCTTGAAAGACATAAGAGTACAAAACTGAATTGCTATTCTGTAATAACTTTAATGTAAGTTGTATATACTTACTCCAATTTTGGTCTTTGTGCTGCAGAGTTAAAAGTCCTGAAGGTGCATATAAACTTTTCTCTGGACCAGCCAAAAGGAGGCCTTCATTTTGTGGTACCCAACATGGAGGGCAACATGGCAGAAAGAGGGGCTCATGTCTTTTCATGTGGTTATCAAAATTCTACAAGGTAAGAAAACTGTCTTTGAATGTTAGATTTGTGTTTCTTATTTATTCTCAAAGTGTAGGAAATACAAATAATTTCTTCAAATTCTTTTAAGTTTAAAAAATCCTAAAACTTAATTTATGCTTCAAAGAAGTGTACTTCTAGAAGTTCACATGCTAATGTGAAGTAGCATTTAATGACCAGTAATAAGCTTGTTTAGTCTTTATAGCTTAGCAGGCGATAAAGACAAAAAAACTTGTAAAGCTTTATAAAGTTAATGTATTGTAGGAGTCAGTAGGTCAACATTCATGTATTCTTAAAATATTTAGGGATAGAGTTTGGAACTTAAAAAAAAATCACCTGTGAAAAAGAGTGTAATTGTTAACCATTTTCTCCCCCATCCTGACTTTCCTAGATTTTGGTTTCCTTGTGTGGATTCATATTCTGAGTTGTGTACCTGGAAACTTGAGTATACTGTAGATGCTGCAATGGTGGCTGTTTCAAATGGAGATTTGGTGGAAACGGTATACACCCATGATATGAGAAAGAAGACTTTTCATTACATGCTGACTATTCCAACTGCAGCTTCTAACATCTCCTTGGCAATTGGACCTTTTGAAATCCTTGTTGATCCATATATGCATGAGGTAATAATCTTCATCCTAGAAGCTTCCTTCTTTATTTCTAAAGAATTACTGATTTTTTATGTCTACATGATGTTTTACATCACATATTACATGATGTTTTATTTTGCTGTCAGTATATATTAGTCTAAGAATGGGTATGTCTGTATCAGCCTTCATCAGTACAGTCATATGATAAAGCTTGTCTCTTAATGCCTATATTTAAATTTATCTCCAAAAAACCCCCTTTAAATAGTAATTCCATTTATGTGTGATTCTATGGGGTGAATTTAGTTGAAATTTGGTTTCTTCCCTGATATATAATATACTTGATATTTATGTATTTAAGTATATTTGTAGGTCTTGTAACAAATTTTCCTTTGTAGGTGACTCACTTTTGCTTACCACAACTTCTCCCATTGCTCAAACACACCACGTCATACCTTCATGAGGTGTTTGAATTTTATGAGGAGATTCTTACCTGCCGCTATCCTTACTCCTGTTTCAAGACTGTTTTTATAGATGAAGCTTATGTTGAAGTAGCTGCTTATGCATCCATGAGTATTTTCAGGTTAGTATTTGAGAAAATTATGGCCTCTAAATCCACAGGCCTAGAGGCTCTAGATCCAAAACTGGTGAGAAATATGTGAAACTCCTTGGTTTCGTGGCCTGAGTTTTGGGCTCTCTAGTTTGAAAAGGCTTGTTCTTATTGACTCTGCAGGCTTTTAACACCATTTTAATTTTCATCTGTTTCAAAGATATTTGATTTACAATAAGAAAAAACTTCAGAAGTGATTTTCCTTCTGAATTAGAAATACCATGCATGAAATATTTAATCTCAAACCAAGTGCAGAAGTTTGATGGTGTATTATTTTTCTTCAGCTGGAATAGGGTATCAGAAATCAAAGAGAGTTGCAGCAGTTAAGCTGCTTAGGCTCTACACAGAGAGTTGTTTGTTGATGATAATAGCAGGAGATCTGCCTGCATTAAGATTATTTTTTAAAAAAGATGTTACTATCTCATTGGAAAAACACTGAAGAAATTATTTTACTTGTTTTGGTTTTTAAGGCAAGGTCCCTTGTGTTTCTTTGGAGCCAGTACTTACGTTGTGTCATTTTCTTTCTATGGGGATCCAGCACAAATCTCTTGCACAGCGCAATGATTATAGATGAAACTCCACTGACAAGGAGGTGCTTGGCACAGGCCCTGGCCCAGCAGTTCTTTGGATGTTTCATATCCAGAATGTCCTGGTAAGTGTTTTACCATAGTATTCTCCAGAAAATGGGGAGGATCTAGGAAACTCAAAGTTTATTTGCAAATTGCATTTTATCAGAAAAAAAAGTGACATGGTAATTGTAGAAGGAAGCGAAAACAGGGGAAAAAATTAAGAATAATAAACCCAGCTCAATAAATGAAAATCCATTAGTATTTTTTGTTGTTTTGAAAGGAGAATGTGAGAGAGAAAAGTTTGAAAGATTGTATACATTGAATATATGTTCCTTAAAGTGGCAGTGTGCTTTGGCATCTGAAAATTTTAGACAGGTAACTCTTTTGCATTATCAGTCAATTTCTGTTAGATATTTTGGATGGTGAAGTATAGCTTGCATGCAAAATGCTGTTGGAGCACAAACTAATAAATTAAGAAGTTGTTCAGGGAGGAGAATGCAGAAATTAGTTTCAAGTGGGAAAATTCCTGCTAAGGTGGCTATAACTCCATGTCTCAGAAAACTTCCCCAAATGGCTCTTGCACTTCTGATCAGTATTTATTTTAAATCCTTTTGTATGCATGTCATTTATTGGAGCTAAGTAGCCCATTACTTTTTTTTAATGGCAAAAAGTCTATGTCCCAGAGCATCTTTATCTTAAAAACAAGGGAAATCAAAATGTTCTTAAATTGATGTTTGTACTATTGTAATTTCTCTGGCTGTCTTATTTATTTCTATCCTACTTCCGTGGTGAAGGCAACTTTTTGCATCCTTCATAATGACTCCATTTTCATATGTTCTTGTGTTACTTATTTCATTGTAGCCTGTGTACAATGTCATTCTGCTTAAGGTTCTAGTTCATGATCGTGTTATAGTTTTTGTTCATTTTTTCTCACTTAGAATATAACTCTCAGAAGATGTGTTTAAAAAGGTGTCCACCAAATGTGAGATTGGTATTTTGTCTACTTGCTGTCCAAATCTTCTGCACTACATTGAGATGTTTATCAAAAAATTAAGATCATATAGATTAGCAGTTACTTTAACTTTAGTGTCTATTTTCACCTGTTTATTATTATTGTTTCAGCTAAAATAGTTTGGTTTTATATTTTAATCTGGATTTCTGCAGCAAAAGTTCATTTTTCACTGACTTTTCAGTTTCATTGGTCCCATCCAGGTGCCAAGTTCCATAAATTGGTTCACAGCTCATCAGACTTCTGTTGACTTAGAGAAGTTATACAACCTCTTGAAATTTGTGGCTATTTTTGAGCCGGTCAAAAATACCATCCCTTACAAAACATCTTCTGAAGTGATATAATTCATATTTCTTTCTTATAATAGGTCAGATGAATGGGTACTAAAGGGAATCTCTGGTTACATTTATGGCCTTTGGATGAAAAAAACCTTTGGTGTTAATGAGTATCGCCACTGGATTAAACAGGTAACATCATTGCATTTTCCATACCTGTCAGACATTACGCATCAAAGACGATACAGTATGAAACCAGAATATGAAACAGCTTTGCATTGCAATCTAAAGACCTCTTTAGTGGTGATAAAACTTAGAGCTAAAATATTTTGACCACTTGCTGCAAAGAAGAACACCAAACATACAAACCAGAATAGACTTTTGTGACTGCCATATGAATAATGATTGTCATTGTCTCTCCATGAAATTAGTTTTCCTCTTTTTGTTTGGACTTTTGCAAAGTCAAAAAATATGTTACTTTTCAAATACTTAGAATAGAATATAGGACTCGTAAGGACATGTATTTGGTGAATTTATTATGCTGTGGTGGCTATCCATGTAACTCAGAAAGGCTCCAGTATTAACTTGGATCAGTGGTGATTTGGGTATCTTTTAGTATCATTGAAGTACTAAATGAAATAATGAAACAGTTCAAAATTTTGAAGGGAATTCTTTTCTTGGAAAATAAATTTATATGGCTTACATTTCCAAATGTAATCTTTGAGGCAGGTGCTTTCTAGAGATAGCAGCAATGACTCCTCATTTCTTGCCAGTAACATTTATTCACAAAAAGATACGTATCTTCTTTCTCTCATCACATTCTCTTACTCTAATCCTAGTCCCATTTGCTCCATTTACATCCCTTACTCACTTGGGGAGCAGTACCATGTCCTCCTCTGCCTAATGCTCATTCAGTTCACCAGTCGTGTATTGTTCGTGCTAAAGATGTGGGTGCTACAGAGGATAGCAGAACTGGTGAAGATGCGCTCTAAGGTCACTGCTGTGTGCAGCAGAAGTTGCTTGTGTTTCCCCATGAGTTGCTAAAGGTGCTCATATAGAACTGAGAGCTGCTACTGTCCCAGCCTCCAGTTCTGCCCTTCTTTTAATGTATTGCCAATATACAGAAGTGTAAGTTGATAGGTATCAGTAAATATCAATATGTATAAACATTTGAAAACCCTTTAACATTAGGTTGCAGACAGGCATCAATTTGCATTTCCTATGCTTAAGCTGACAGAATTTGATTCTTGTTGAGTTCTGGGTGACAGTGAGCCCTTACAAACATCCTGCCTTAAAGTATGCTTGTTAACCTTGGCACAGCATCACACAAATTCAGACTTAGTGCAGAGCTTGGGCCAGATGTAAATATATATATATTTGTTTATTAATATGTATATTTAATACATTATATTTATGTGTGTGTGT
>VZTN01006405.1:3451-17996 GCA_013400515.1 Erpornis zantholeuca
CAAAGCAGAGATATTAGTCCTTCATAAAAAAATATGTTTGTATAGCCTTTTTCATTTCAACAGCAACAGCCCTATTCCACATATCATTTAAAAGGTCACTCTGCTTAATCTCAGTCTTAATGAAATTTTCTGTTTAGTTTTGAATTTATACTTTAAATTGTTTTATTCTGTGAAATGGCAGTACTCAAGGAAAACTCTGTGTTTTCAGTTTGGAGTGTTCTGTTGTTTTACCTTTTGCTATTCATTCCTGATATATTCTGAGAAGATCTATATAAAAGTCATAATAATCTTGTATGGAAGTCTAATTCATAACCTGCTCCATTAATGCTGTGTTGACTGAGGATAGTGTATTTCTGATGGCTTTTGTAAAGCTGTGGGCTTTGCTGATGCAGCTTCTGTGAAGCCTGTAATGTGTTTCACAGCAATTCAGAAAAAACATTGTCAGTAGCTAAATTTTCATTTTCATGGGTCTGAAAATGTACAGTTCGGGCTAGTCACAAACTCTATGGACTGTGTAAGCTAAGTATCTAGCTACAGTGATTTTTGTAATTGAAATTGGATAGAAAATTTCTATATGAGGAACAGTGTGGATAGATCGTAGAGTGTTTCTAACCCAAGAAGTTGGACACTGATAAACAGCCAATACTGCTGAGAATGCTATAACTATTTCATTTTAAGAGCTACCTTCAAGTTGTGAATACAAATTTTTCTATCTATACATTATTATTATTATTGTTGTTATTATTATTTTACAAAGTCTTCCTATCCATCTTTAGAAATGCTGCTAATAGATACACCTCTTTTAACTGCACTCATACTTGACATACACATACTGATTATTGAGTAGCACTTGGAAGATAAGGATTAAGCATGTTTAGCATAATCCTTAAATACTCTCAGACTCACAAGAGAAACAAAATGAGTTCTCAGTGTTAATAAAACCCTTCATATCAAGTGTTCAAATAAAAAGATTAGATAGATTATTTGTCAATGAAGGGAAGAAATCTGTAATTAAATTATGTTCTCTCTATTTGTTCCCACCTGCATGGACTAAAAAACTTCACAGGTGTACTTTCTTTCATTTCCTGAGCTATTTAAGGCTGTGTTGTTTACTTTACTTAAGCTCCAAGTCTTCACTAGAATCTCTGCTTGTTCATTAGATACTTTCAGATGAGCCAAAACACATTTTCTCAGCACTTCACCTAACGAAGCAATGCATGAAGTAAACAATGTTATCTTTCCCATCAGAATACTCTTAAAGGAAGTCTTAGTAGTCCTACATGGAGGATACAGTTAATTACTCTAATTAAACGGGTAAAGACAGGATTATTTTATCTTGTAATACCCAGTACAGTTGAAACTGATACTGAACATTTATAGGCTGCTTTTAATCCAAAGCACATATATTTGTGTTAAAGAACTTTTATGGAATTTACTTCATTTAACTTGCACAGCTATTTTGCCCCTAATTTGAGGTGGCCTGCATCATCAGCAAAAAAAAAAAAAAGATACTTTAAAGACCTTTAGAGAATGGTATTCAGCTCCTGCTGGGGTGTTTGAAATCAGCTGACCAGAATCTTTTGGTGGCACTTCTGTCCATCCCAGTCATAAGAAATTTAAGTACTTGCTCTGGAAGGGCATTGTCACTAAGCATCTTCAATAAAAGTGCAGTTTAAATAAATAGAAAAGGAAGATTGTGTTCTGGCTGTAGAGAATGTCATCAGATCAAAGAATTGAAGATTTGACAGGTATTCCTTTAATAAACCGAGGTTCATGTTCTAATTCGAATATTTTATAGCTCTGATTTCTCAGTTGTCCAAAGTAAGCCTTGATAGGTTTGGCTTTAAATTCTCATGCTAGGAGCTTTGACTTTCTCTGGTTTATCCAAATATTTTTCATCTGCACTATTGTAATAATGCTGTTGTCCTCTTTTACTTAAGGCTGAATTAAGAGCCAACTGCTATTTTGAGTAATTGACATCACCTACATCTGCCTGAGATGTTACTTCAGTATGCAGTCACTCAGACTTTGCACATCTCAGCAAAAATTCTGGGAAGCACCTCAAAATCTGCCCTCAGCATATCCAGTACAAAATTAATGTTTAAATGGACATGGGAAAATCTTGCACACAATCTTGAGGTTCTTCAATAGTCAGTTATAAATGAAAATGAAGTGATTTTTTTTCTCTTCTCACTCGAGCTCATGTAGTCAGCCAAGCACAATATTTCAGCTGCTAAAATACTCATTTTGAGCTGTTTGTTTTCTGTTACAGAACTCGATGTACATGTTTAGCAGTACAGTAATGGGTCTGGTCTCTCAGCAGTAGTACGCAGTTCTTGAATTTTCAGCATCGTTCAGTCGTCGTAGGGCACGTGTAAAAGAAGGGAGATGAGATGAGATGAGATGAGATGAGATGAGATGAGATGAGATGAGATGAGATGAGATGAGATGAGATGAGATGAGATGAGATGAGATGAGATGAGACGAAGCTGCCATCTCTTTGAATCTCACCCTAAATCCTGTGGAGCACAGCAAGTGCTCAGGTGAAGCCTCCCATCTCTATGCAGAGCTGGCCATGGTGTATAAGATCTAGGGCAGGACAAAGCAGCAGTGCAGGATTCCAGCAGATTCTCAGTTTCTGGAAATTTCCTTTTGCTGAGAATCACCATCTGCAGTCTTGCAGCCAGTAAAAATGTGAGACGTGAAATACATTATCAAAAGTTTTCAGAACCACATTATGAATAAAGACTATTCTTTGTAAAGACACACATTTGTGAAGCAACACCAGTTCATTATGAAATAGCTATGTTAGCTGTGAAAAATAAGTACAGGGAGCTAGAAAATGAAATTCTGTCTCTTACTTGGATATTGGTTTATAAGAAGAAAATTTTTAAGTACACGGAGAATAGAACAAGTACATATTCCAGAATCATTGAGATGTTAAGAGAACTTGAGCTAGGAAAGCTGCTTTTTGGACTTTAATTCTTCCCTGCAAAGGGTTGGTATTGCAGAAAACTGAGGGTAAAATCTTCACATTGTTCTATTCATAAAAGAATGGGAGGTGGGGGTTGAAGTATCCATTCCATAAAAAGCATAAAGACTGCACATGGCTAAGCAAACTTTCTCTGTCCTCAGTACTCTGATCTGTGCAAGAATTCTAGCTTTAGAGAAGAAGATACAACTTTTATACAACAAGCTAGAAGTGAGATCGGCCCATTTACTGTTAATGATGTCAAGCATGGGTGTGAAATATGGCTAAATCAAGAGAATCTGAACATAAGTCAGGTGTTCTAGTTATCACTGAATTAATTTGTGAAAGAATCTGCTGGCCAGAAAAATGCAAGCAATTGTTGCACATGAGGCTTCTGAAAATTGCTTTCCAAATGATAGCAAGCAGTAAAAATAAGTATACAGATAAAAATGCATTGCAAAACATCGATACAGGCTGTAAGATGAGACTGTTTTTTCAGTTTTAGTTTTGGTGGACTTTTTTTCAGAAAATATTCAGGCATTTGGAAAACAGTAGAAAAGTGGAATTATAGGGATGATATATGATAAAACCAACCATTTTCCAAAACCAAATCCCTCATGGTGCCACTTGCAACTCAGTCAAAATGGAAATTGTTTGATGAGCATAAGGAGAGAGCAGAAAAGTATGATGCTGCAACAGGATTGCCTTAGTTTCTTAAGGTAATTCCAAAGTACTCCACCTATCCTCTAGGATCTGAAACTTGGAACAGGGAGATTTTACTGCTAGGGCTATGTGTGACAAGGTCTTAGCACCCCCATGTGAGATGCATCTGTTAGATTTTAAAAAATAGTTAGTAAATGGCAAAGCCACATCTCAAAATATCAAGGGAAAACCTGTCTTTTCAGTCCACATTTGTTCATTTCTCTCTGCCTTTTTCCCTCCTCATTTTCACCTTACTATTCTCCTTGCTTTCCCTGATTCAAAATTTTAATTTGTCCATGAGTAGCAAGAAAATTACTACTCCCTACAAAAGCTGTTTCACAGAAAATGCTTGTTTTGGGAACTATTTCTGTGATAGCAACACTTCTCTTTTCCTTCTTTCTGTTCTGAAGGCCCAAAAGAAAGATTGATGCCTCAAGTTCCTCCCGAAAGCTGAGGCACCATGTAACATATCAGTGAATCACACATCAGTGTTCTACACTCCTATCCAATAGAGAATTAGTCCCAAGTAAGGGATATTTAAGCATTACTGTTAATGATAGTGACACTGGATCCTCTAGTTCTTCATCAGAGGGATATCACAGTTATGTTAAAGCACATTTTTTGGTAAAAAAACTATCTTCAGTGGGAGATGTAGCCTTTAACTTCAGAGCAGTATTAAATCCATTAATCTGCAGCCATGGTGATGTTGGTTGATTTCTTTTTCATGAGCTAATGTACTGTTAATGAGGTGTCAATTACTGATGCAAGCAAACAGGGCAAAGAATAACATTTCTAATTGCTGTAGTTATCACCTAAGTGCAATTATCTTCTACTGATGAAATAAATCACTTCAGGATTAAAAGCTATCTTTACAGCATTCACATTTATCTTTTTTCATTATTATTACCATAGCTTCTTTTTAAAGTACCTCATAATCTTCTTTTCTCTTTTCTTTTCTTTTCTTTTCTTTTCTTTTCTTTTCTTTTCTTTTCTTTTCTTTTCTTTTCTTTTCTTTTCTTTTCTTTTCTTTTCCCTTCATTAGTGGACAGAGAGAACTCAACATCCATTAAATTATGAGTATTTTTCTCCATAGATCTTAAGTAAACTATTAAGAGTCTCCATTCACTTTTCCTACTTCTGCTTCAATCTACCCTGAAGGGCTCCTCCTGGAGAGACATAATGAATTGTCTGTATACCCTATTTTTTGTTGTATTTTAAACTAATTGAACTGAAACTTTGCCCTTTCTGCCATCTAGATGTGCTGCATAAGTGCATGCTATCACAAAATCTAAGGTAATACCAATTTTAACAGGAGAACTTCCAGGATTCTCCTGCTTTAAAAGCCTTCTGAGAACAAACACCATACAGAACAGATCACTGAGAAACCTCTTCCTCCAAACACCAAGAAGTTTGGATTAAAATTCAGTTTGCTTGCCAACAAAGAAGCAATTATAAAGACTGCTAACAAGAAAAAAAAGCCCAGGCAGATTCTGTGGAAGCAAATGATTTGTCATTCACAACATGGTACCAGATAAAGGTGCATTTGTGGACTTCATTATCCTCTGCTGACCCAGGCCGTGTTCACAGAGGTCTCCCAATTAGCCTGAAGGAGAGTTAACAAGTAGCATTCAAGGAGGCAAAGTGTTTCTGGCTGTAAGGTGTAAAGGGCTGCTTATTCTGTGCCTCTAATTGGAACAGAGCATCCTCCCTCTCCTGACCAGCTTCACCAGCAGCAACTGAATCTACAGCACTCCCTCCATGCCCATGATGGGAACTCCAACCACGTACTGATGGTAGCAGCTCATCTTTCAGATCACATTTCCCCCGACTTTGAGCCTATATTTAACACCCATGGAAAAGATCCCCAGAATCCAGCTACATCTTGCAAACCTTTACTCCTGTCACAAGCACCAGCTCCTGGCAGATACTTAACAGAACCAATCCTTTCTTTTGTGCTTCCTCCACATTTTCAGTTTTGCTGCTGCTTTCCTTAACTCCTCATCGCATACTCTGAGCACACAAATTTTTGCAAGGCTAGGAGGGAGCCTAATTGTATTATTCCTTCTGATATAAGCTGGGTCTACCTGTGTTACATGTGAATGCAAAGTGTGGGGAACCAGCAGTAAAATAAGTGTATTTCACAGAGTGGGCAAAGTATGTTTGAAGAGATGAAAGAGGTCATTCATTTTTTCTATACCTCTCGGTCTTTTCATTTCTTGCATGCTTTTCTAAGGAAAATTTTTTACCTTTTCAAGTGGTCTCTGTCTTTTTGACATGACCTCTTTTCAGCTATCATTCCAGCTCCACTCACTTCCTGAAATAGACACATTATCACACAAAATAAAGTGAAGCAAAGATATCAGGCACTGATCTAAGATGCCCAGACCAACTACAGCATTGGGGAAATCAAGGTTAGAGTCATTATGCACTAACAGGCATCAATGGTCATATATTACAAAAGTTGGAGATTTTTCCATCAGTGTTGATTCCTGTAGCAGACATGCTTCAGGGCCACTTGGTACCAATTCTCATGGCTAACTTATGGTTGCAATGCCTCTTATCCAGCCTGAATTTTTGGCCTTGACCATTTTTTCAGCACTTTGTTGGAGCCTTCTGCCCAAATCAGTTTTCCTAGGAAGTGAGGCAGTATGAACATGAAGGCTTTACATGGATACTTCCTTCTGAGCTCTTAAAGAAATAATCAAATTTTTTCTTGATCTGATTTTGCAGAAACCTGTAGTACCATCTTACTAAAAGCCAAATGATCAGAGTAGTCTCCAAAAGTTGTTGATATGGTGTATAAAAGCTATAGCACTGCCTACAAAACAACCTTTGGGTCAGAAAGTAGGAGAATTTAATCAGGTAAATTGATGGGAGGGAAAATGAAGTTGTTGACACAGACTTAGGTTGAGAAGATCCTGAGTTGCAAGTTGCCAGAGCTCAGATGGCTGTAACACAGAACACACTTGCTTGTCTTCTTCCCATGCCGTCACCCTTGCTACCTTGCTGGCACCTGCTGGAAATCCTCCAGGAACTCCTGGAGGCTTGCCCCACTGCAGTATGAATATTTTTACATAACCTAAAGCAACTTGGCAGGCTAAATACACTTGAAAGAAATTTGTTCAGTGTGAATGGCTTGAAGCCACAAGCCCAAAAATTTGAGGTAATTTACTGTCATTTGTCATGCTGGGAAAGTGAAAGGAAGCTGAACAACAGAGGTTGCATTTTCTCATAGAAGTACTGAAGTCTCCAGTTCTGAAATTTTCTAAAAGGAAATATTTAAAGGGCTAGAAACAATTAGGCTGTGTACAAGAATTACTGAGTATCACCCCATCATCAACAGTCTATTCTGTAATTAAATGAATCCTAGGAGTGATATACTGTCCAAAGAGATGTGTTACTCCTCTATAAAAGTTATTATTCTTTTAAATAATTAAAAAGTGAAGAATCTAGCACCAGAGCAGAACATAATAGTAATTATTTAACAGGTTGAAACAACTCCCATTGAATCTCTAGTACTTCCCTCTTTGATGTAAGCAACCAAATCATTGTAAGAGCAGATGTCAGCAGCTGTGGACTAAGGAACTATTGAAATGTCATGATGGTCTCCTGAGGTAGTTGCTTATGATTTAATGATGATGAATAATACTGAAAGCAGGTACTTTGAAACTGCATCTGACCTTTCTTAGTCAAAAAAACAGTGAAAGTCTTGAAGGATGAGAGTCTCATGAACTTGTTTCTGACTACGTGTTGTTCATGTCAGGGTAAACAGCTATGCCTTGGTTAATATGATGGCCTTTTCTTAAATGATGCCTTTTCTTAATATGATGGCAAGCTTTCAAGCATACTGACAGTGTAATGATTTTTTTTTTTTGGTGGTGTGGTCATGGGATGAAAAGAAAATAAAATAATCAGGAAGAAATTGAGTTCAAAACTAACTGACACAACCTTTTCAGTGAAATTTGGGGAAAAGATATAAAAAGCTCATTTTGGATTACTTTAAAATAATGTATTAAAAAATTAAATCTTTGTTACTTGCAACATATTTGAAACATTTTTTCTTGCAATAATTATAGTGAAATTTATCTGAGAAAAGGGATTGCATCTACTTCCTGCAGCAAAACCTGCAAATTAACACTTGGGGCCACAAGTTCTGCAGAGGGAGCTGGTGCAACAGGACAAGGGTTTACTTTCTCCACATCAAATCTCCACCAGGAGAACAGGATTAGGCAAATCAGGAGATAGGATTAGGGCCCAGGCCATGTGGCAGGGGGGTATGGTACTGACACAGTGTGTGGGGAAGGGCTGCCTCTGCCACCACCACTGGGCATGAGGGCAGGGCAGCCACAGCACAGCAAGGGGACCACCCAATGCTGCTTCCTTCCTGAGCTGCAGGGAGAAGCTATCAGTCTCCATGGACCAAGCAAATGTGCAAAGGCTCCTGAGAAAAAATGCATGGCTTTCCATTAGAGTGAGACATTATTCAGTCAGAAATTGAATCATTTAGCTTGGAAAAGACCTCTAAGAACATCCAACCATTAATCCAGCTCTGCCAGGTCCACTCCTCAACCATGTCTCTAAGTGCCAGATCCACATATCTGCACAATTGCTAAATACCTTCAGGAATGGTGATCCAACCATTGCCCTGGGCAGCCTAGTCCAGTGCTTGAAAATCTTTGTCATGAATACATTTCCCCTAATACTCAATATAACTCCACCACCACCACCCCCAGTGCAACTTGAGGCCATTTCCTCATCTTGTTGTTTATTACTTGGAAGAGTAAGAAATATGATCAGAGGAGCCAGACTAGAGAAGATTTCAGATTGTTCAGGGCTATGGCTTGGAGGCTCTGCAAAGCTTGACTTCTTTCACTGTATTGCTGCATCCTCTGATGCATAATCTGACAGCCAAAAAAAAAATAACCTTTAGGTCAATCTCACAGACTTGTGCAGCAGAATTGGCAGTGAAATGTATTTGGCAGCAAGAGTTCTCACAAAGAACAGTGTTTGTTACTCAGCTGGGTCCTTCATGGGTTATTTCTTTATTTACATTGATGGGAAATATACAAATGTGACATTTTGAATTAACACATTGTTATTTTTCAGTCATTTTTTTAGATTAGAAGTAAGGGACTTGTGGGTACTTCTCTTGCTGTGTTAGTGAGAGGCACAAATGAGGCCATGCACACCTTACAGCAGAACCACGGCAGGGAGGAGTCTTAAACAAGATTAGAAAGACAGTCTTTGGAGGAAAACATCAAGGAAATAGCACCATGACCAGAGAGGTTATTTTGGAATGCAAATATAAAAATGGATCAGTTTTCAATGGGGAAAAAAATTACTGATGAAACAATTATATTAACCATCTACTGTTATTGTTAGGCTTTTAATTTGCCTTGCAATCTACAGCTACTGTATTAATTAGATGAATAAAAATTGATTGGATTATGCATTAGAGGACAATCTAATTTTAATTAGCTTGGGTGTGCTGTTGTTTTCTAGATGGTTTGTTATTATGATTTGGACTAGTTGAAGATTTGTTGTTGGACATCTATTGGAAAATGCCATTCTCTAAGAAAAAGGAAATTAACAATGGGCATAAGGATTAATTATGATCACTGAGTGCTAAACTGATAAAGACTTTCAGAAGCTATTTCAGCAGTAGAAATCAGGTGATGCCTCATGAATTACCCCAGACTTCAGAAGAAATATGGTAGCACAATCACCTTAAAATTCCCATGCTAATTAAAGTTTTGCTTTCTTTTGCACAATGTTATGTTTCAGAAATACAGTAGCACACCCCATGTTAGAACTATTGCAACTTTTAAAACAATGTGTCCTTTTCAATTGTTCATGTCTTACACTGAGACTCCCCCCTGTTTTTTTCTTTTATTTTTTTGCATTTTGTTGGTTTGCACATCTTCTTCAGAGCTTATATAAAGCAGCATACTGCTGTGTCTGGACCTCCAGTTAGTACTGTCAACTGCACCTCTGAAGAGATCTACTTCTGATAGAACCAATCATATTTTTTCCATTGTTAAAAAACAATTATTGTGAAAAATCACAGGTTTGCCAGTATTATGATTCCATTTTTGTGTGCTGTACAGCTCTAACTGAATTATACCACTTAACTCACTGAGAAAGCATCAGATCAGAGCTTTAGGTGTTCTCAAACAGCACTGAAACAGTGAACAGATAACATTTTGCAGAACCCTTTTTTATGAAAAGCAAAATATTCATATGTGTATATGTATATATTAATTTCTAGATGGCTATCCTAAAGAGGAAATGATTTACAGATGGAGGAAAAACTCAGTGGAGGCTGCTGACCAGAAATCTTGGAGACTTTATCAGTTTGACTTTATGGGTCTCAGAAATACTTCAGAAATTGTGAAAACCTCTGCAGGTAAGAATGATTTAAATAGTAATGCCTTTTCTGAAAATGAAATTATTTAAAAATATTTACCCCTGTTTTGCTTTCATTCAAGTGTAAATTGATTTTAACATGTTCCAATGTTCATATTAGAACCTAGAAAGTCCAGACCTCAAAAATATTGAATTTATCTTGATTTTTGATAATCTCTACTCTTCTGGTGACTTCACAAACTGAGGAATAAATCTTTCCTTGATAGAGCTGTTCGTTATAGACTTGAAGTTACTGTATGATTCTCATTCTTCCTTTATTAGGCCACTCCTGCATTGAATCTGTCTTCACCCTAAATTAAAGAGAAAGATTTTGAGCACAATGGTAGATTAGTGAAATTAGACACTTTCTGTACTTAATCATTCAGCCAATGGTTTAGTATTTTTCTTAATATATCAAAGGCACTCTCTCAGTTGGTAAATGCCTTTACTAGTGACCTTACCAATTACTTACAATTAAAATCTAATGATGCCTATTCTATTTCTTCAGAAATCTTGCTGTTTCTTATAATAACACAGTAATATAGAGGGGAAAAAAGAGGTGTTTAAATAGAATACATTATTTGAACTGGATAAATTGGAGTCACATCATGTCTAAACTTTATTCATGACTGCAGTAAGCTCCACGATTACCATTTGGTAAGTCTTCTCACAGCTCCTGAGGGCATCTGCTAGAAGCAGCCTTCTGCATAACAGGTGGTGAATTTTTGAAAAAATCTAATTTTATTTTTTTTTAAAGGTAAGCAAAGCTAAGCTATTCTTTTGAAAACACTGGGAATAACATTAATGATAAAAACATTATAAATCCATGACACTACTGTTGTTCAGTCCTGGCCTACTCACTAACATCAGCAATGAATACTTAAAACACGATAGCAATTTTTGTAATGAAGAGTCACTAAAGCTTTAGTGAATATTTCGAGCTGGTGGTTTAGCAGAACAAAATGTTGCAATGGGCAGACATGTGAAACTTCTCTTTTGTTATGGATACCAAGCCTTTTAATTTGCAAGTTTCTCAGGAATGCAAATTTCCCATAAATTGAATCAGGTACAAAATACCAAATCATTAAAGTATCTATGTATATGGTTTAACCCCAGCTGGCAGCTTAACCACATACAGCTGCTCACTCACTTTCTTGGAAGTGTAAAAACAAGGAAACTCATGTGTTGAGATAAAGATCGTTTAATAGGGAAAGCAAAAGCTGTACCCTCAGGCAAAGCAAAATAAGGAATTAATTCACTGCTTCCCCTGGGCAGGCAGGTGTTCAGCCTTCTCTAGGAAAGCAGGGAGGTTAGATGATCTTCAAGGTCCCCTTCCAATCCAAACCATTCTAGGATTCCATGAAAAAGAATACCTGGTTATTATTAATGTAACAACAGTGTCTTGAAACTAATCTATTAAACTTTTCCTCTGCCAGGACAAAAACATATTTATAGAGGTCTTATTTAAATAAGTGAATGGATAATGTGGAGCAAAGAAAAACCTATTTCCTGTGTTCTTTTTAGTATGTTCCCAGTTCCTATTAAGATTAGTGAGTTGGCACAATATTTTTTTATATAATTGCCATTGCTCACCCATGTTTGTGAGTGCGAAATCCAACAACAGTGTTAAACTCAAGTTACTGGAACCATGTGATATTTCTATTCTCCTAAAGGCACCACAGTGACAGAAAGTTTTTGATAAACTGGAGCTTACTCAAATACTGAAAAAAGCCTTGTCAGGAGATTGTGGAAGCTAACTCAGAAGAAACAATGTAAAATGTTTGTGTCAGATTGTCACTTGGTGTTATTAGGTGAGAAAAATGGGTTGTGCTTTTCACCAGATATCTAAGAAGGGTGTCAACAAACATATAGGAGATGTGAAAAATAAACCCCTGAGCTTGCACATGGACCTGAGTTTGCAGAAAATAGACTATATTTTGTTACTCTATAGTTTAAGGTAATTTCAAAGGCCAGATTTACTGCATGTCAACAATATTTACTGTCAACATCAAACCCAGGGCCAGGACTTGAGAACAAACATGTACATTGGAAAACCTTGTGTATGGCACATGCTGTAACGTAAGGAGTCCCAAAATAGAGGGAAGGGGGCAGGACACAGTACACCTGGGACAGTGCAATATGTCTCTGACAAAATTTGAGGCAATTGTGTGACTACCTGCTGTGTCTAAATATATGAGAAGAAATAGGATAAAGAGGCATCTGTACTCTGGTACATGCCTATTTACTGAAGTAAAGCCCTAGCCAAGAAGTCTGAGAATTAGGGAACCCACAAAGCTGCTGTTTCCTACTGTTTGGACAATCTGTGATAAAGAGAGGTGGCAGCTGCGTCTTACAGGTGTTACATCTCCTTTACAGCCACGCCACAGAGGGCTGCAGGTGGTCAAAAAAGAGATGCCAGCTTCTGTCATGGAAGATCTGTGGCATTTTTACACTCAAGCTACCTGGAGAGGGAGACTGCCCCGAGGCTGCCCCTAGGACACTATTGTGTGTAGGACACACCTCGAATTTATGCTGCTCCCCAGAGAGATCAGCTCCCACACTACACCCTGGTCTGTCTGGGGCCCCTGTGGGCCATGTGGAAGTGCACAATGGCCCCAGCAGCCTCCACCCCTTTGCAGGCTCAGGACTGAAAGGAAGAGCAGCATTGAGCAGAGTGCTGCACAGGGCATCATTCAGACTAATAAGGTGGAGTCAGGGAAAGGGAAGCAGGCTGGGTACCAGCAGCAACTTTCTGACAAAAAGGTACTAAACATCATCTCTTCCTCCCAAGGGAAATTAGGGAAACTATTATTGCAGAGGGCATTTAGAAGCAGACTAAGCATAGCATGACAAAATCTACCTCAGGGACCAGTCCTGCACTAACAAGAGATGGATTCAAAACCCTAACTTCATATTTGCTTCTGACTTACACCTTTCTGCTTGTTTATGACACTATTACTTCTCATTAAATTACATCTATATAATGTGAGAGCTGCTGCAGTGCTACATTCCTATGTCCAGCTTGGGGATCTCTTTTTAGCTCCTCTTCAGCCATGTTCTGGGTATAATGAAGAGAGGTCACACTCACCACATGGCAACTTGCTGCTGTTCTTCTTCATTTGCATTAAGTTCTTTCTTGGTAGTCATTGCCATGACAGAATTATTAGATTTAAGACTTGGCAATGTTCTGCTTTTTGATTTTTTTTTCAGTCTTTCCAAACATTTTTCAGACATTTAAATAACTTTTATGTTAATCTATGACAATTTCAGAGGTACATGAGCAAGAAGCCAGCTGTCATAGAGTGTATTTCAGAAATCTAAGAACGATGAGAAATGTCATCTTTTGCACTGAACCAGCAGTGGCTTAAATTATTGACACAGTGGTGTACTTTGCTCTTTTTTTACAATAATCTGGCAGCCAGATAAAGTCCTCATTGCCACGTGGAAGAAGTGTACAGCTTTCTCCTGAGGTTTTTTTTTTTATTTTATGCTAACAAACAGAAGACAAACAAACAACAGCAACAAAAACAAACACCCCCCCCCCAAAAAAAAAAAAAACAAAAACCAAAACAAACAAAAAGAAAAACCAAAACAAAATCAGAAAAAAAACACCTTACTGCAAATGGTGATTGCATGCAATAAACAGCAGAAATCACTGTCCAGGTGGTATGGTCATGAGCCTTCACCTGAAACCCTGAGAAAGTTCTCACTGTCAGGTGATACCAAATTAATTCACAAGTCCCAAAAAATTCCCCTGTTGCCATATGGCAAGGTACTCAGATACTATAGCAAGAGCACTTCTCTTGCTACAATGTCAAATAAGGCTGACGAAGATAATTAAAGCAGAGGGAGAACCAAGCCACCTGTGAAAAGAACAGACAAACTGCATGTACAGAAAAAATGTGCAGGTTTTAAAACTGCAAGTCAGCCCATGGAAAGGTGACCAGGACAACAGGAGAGAGAAGAATGTCATCTTTAAATGCACTCTGTGTGTGTTTGTAGTAAACTTCAGGTTTCTGAGTCCTAGACGTTCCAAATACACTTGAGGGGAGTGGCAGGGTGGGGCACAGGAGAGGAACAAAAACAAAGATCAAGAAAAACCCACAATAGAATCATGGAGGACTCCACAATTAAAGCTTATGGAGTGAGTTGTGGTGTTACTTGCACTTTCCTGCTGACATCTCCCTCAGAAAGTCCATTCATTCTGTTTAAACCACTTAGTTTTTCACACTGTTAGATAAATACAGACATTGTAGCTATTGAATCTTAGAAACTTCTTTGCATCATACAAGTATTGTTTGTGTTCTTCCTCAGACGCTTTTAGCCTGAGAGATTTTTGTAGTTCAAAGGACCTTTGCATAAATAAGTTTGACATAATTAATCAGAAATAGAATACACCAATAAAAGCACCCTATTTTTTAAAAATCAATGGGTGATTATTATATAATATAATAATATATTAAAATT
>VZTN01006405.1:18655-43218 GCA_013400515.1 Erpornis zantholeuca
AGGAAGGGAGGAAGGACATGGTTTTATAGGGATGCCAAATTTCACTAGGAGAGCCCCCATCAAGTCAAATGTGTTCTTGCAGAACAGAACACCAACTGTATCCTGGGCTCCATCAAAAGCAGCATGACCAGCGTGTTGAGTGAGGTGGTTCTGCCCCTCTGCTCCACTCTAGTGAGAACCCACATGGAATATTGTGTCCAGCACTGGATCCCTCAGCATAATAAGGACATGGACCTGTTGGAATGAGTCCAGAGGAGGGTCATGAAGATGATCAGAGGCCTGGAGCTTCTCTCATGTGAAGATGGGCTGAGAGGGTTCAGCCTGGAGAAGAGAAGGCTCCAGGGAGACCTTCTAGCAGCCATGCAGTGTCGAAAGGGGGATAATAAGAGAGCTGAAGAAGAACTTTTTGCAAACGCCTGTAGTGACAGAACAAGGGCAAATGGCTTCAAACTGAAAGAGAGTAAGTTAGATTAGATATTAGGAAGAAATTCTTTACTGGACAGACACTGGAACAGGTTTCCCAAAGAAGCTGTGTATGTCCCATCTTTGGCAGCGTTCAAGGTCATACTGAATGGGGCTTTGGGCAATCTGGCCTTGTGGAAGGTGTCCATACCCATAGTGCAAGGCATAATACTAGATGATCTTTAAGGTCTCTTCCAAACCATTCTGTGACTCAGATTCTGCGGGCGAAGCTGCGACTGACATTAGCTGATGCTTCTTGACTTTGTCAGAAGTCAGCATGCTCCCACATTTCCTCCTTATCCAGAGGAAATTGTGCTCATGGCAAGCTCTTCTACTGGGTGAGGAAAGAACAGCTGACTCGAGAAAGCGTTTCAAAATGGTCACCTTTGGTTACTCTGTACTGTCAAATGCTCCCAGATCACTCGGCTGTAGGCACAGAGACCCCACAAGAAGTACCCACACCAGGTGAGCCAGACTGACCAGTGCCAGTGCAGGGCTAGGCAGCAGTGCAGTCATCCCCCCATAGGTCCCTGTTGATAGGGAAGGACCACCACCCATCCCAACCATCAGGCTGGCAGGGAAAGGCCAGGGGCAGCAGAAGGCAGCTGAACCCCTCAGCTGGAGAAGGAGGTTGCAAGAGAGGTGGCAAAGAAGGATGGTCAGAGGCTTATCAAAGCAACTGTTGGTGCACCTATGGTCTTGGCAATGAGCTGAAAAAAAAATGCACAAGATGCCGCAGTGACTGAATGTGATTGTGTCCATGCATATTTTTTTTTAATGATGATTCAGTCACAACCTCATGTGCCAGCTAACTCATCTGAAGATATTTATTTAATGAATATCTATTCATAAAACTTATGGGTTTTAAAGTCATTGACATTTTTAGTGTCCCACTGAGTCCTGATGACACATCAGAGAGCTCTATTCACCTCTGTTCTCAGGACAAATGTGAATTTGAGGATTTTTTTTTCTCAAATGCTAAATTCATTGGGATTAAGACACTACCTCAGCTGACTGTGCAGCACTGTCTTTAACCAGATGGCATCCTAAAGCAGACAGGTGGAGACTCAGTAAAATACAATGCACCATTTTAAAATAGTGTCTATTTTCACTTACATGGCATTGCAGGAGCTTTGCCGCTTTCACCATGGCTATCACGTTATCTTGGTTCCAGCCAGGACAGGGTTAATTTTTTGTAGTAGCCAGGAGGGGCATGGCCAGGATGTGATGTTATTCTATACCACCTCCATTGGCAGTGGAGGGAAAGGGACTCCAATAACCTTGTAAAATCCATAATGTTATATAGTTTAAGATTACTTCGTGTGTAGCACCAAATATGCAGCAGGATTTGAGATGACTCTCATTCTTTGGCTGCTTTCAGAGGAACAGAATCATACTGTCTTTTGCCTTAGCAGTCATCTCTGGATGAGGGAATATCGTAGGACTTACTTTCTTACAGTAAATACCAATTTATCTGAAAACAGAAAATTAGCCTGGTTATAAGAAGATTTAGCAATAATCTTTTTGTTGACAGGGTTTTTATCTCTGATACAGTATTTGGAAAATCCCTTTTTATCATAGAAATCAACAGTATTGACTTTTAAAAGATATTGATTTACATGTCAAACAGCAATCGATCACAGTAAATATTTTGAAGATTTTGAAGTTTTTCTAAGAGAAACTTCAAATTTTTTTTAACAGCATTTCATATAATAGTCTGATAATTCTGTCATTAGCCACTTGGATTAGAAATGTCATAAATAAGTAAATAAATAGATCATTACTAAAAATACTTCTAGTCTCTTAAAGCGTTTTCCTATGTTGCTTGCAAGTTTGACTGACATTTGTGGGAACCAGAACTTTTATATTGCCCTGAAAATCCAGTACTTGCCCATCTTATTACAAAACTGTCTCATAAAGCTCATAGTAAGAAATCTTCTGAAGAGAGTGATTTATAACTGCATCAATAGCCTACTGAAGTTAATGGAACTTTTCCCTGGTGCTGGCCTGGGATCAGATCCTGAAATGTAGAAGCCTGAAACTGTATGTTTAATGTGAGTAATTCGTTAGTCACTAGAAACTAGAGAAAAATCAGCTTAATGGTATATGAGCGGGATAAGTATAGCATGCTCTAAAAACACCTTCCCTCTTCTGTTCACAAATAGTACACCAGATAACTAGAATAAGAGGAATAGAGAGAATATGACTCCTCTCCATATTTTGTAAATTCAGCAGAACTGCCTATATAACTGGTTTCATTCTTATGCTTTGCCTTGCAGAGACAAATGCTTAGTATCCTTACTGTGGCAAATGGTGAAGGATAAGTAATAAGAAGTAATTTTACTTAGTAGTAAAGGCAAAAGTAGAACAAAAAATAGGCAGTTGGAGACTTGGAGGCAAGTCTTCACCTGCATTTTTTCTGAAGGGAAAATTTCAGTAGGAAGCGATTTTTCCCCAAAAAACAGTTGTCCTTGTTAAAGGACCTCGACTTGTTTTTTTAAGACTTTCATACTATATGGAAAAAAACACACAGTCTTTTTTCCATTATGTTTTTCTTCAGCTGATGTTTTTACCTGATCGTTCCATATTTTGGAATATTTTGTATGTGTCTGACTTTGAGCGTTAAGGTTCCGTAATTAGTGTCCTCATTCACTCACTGAATGACAATGCTATATTTGTTGCTCCTCTTTGTACATGGAGTCTTGATCTTCTGCTCCCTTCTGCTGCAGCTACATAATTTTCCATTCTAGGATAGTTCACCAGGACAGGTGGAGAACAAGGCTGACTCTGCTCTCCAGTAACAATAACCCAGACCTTGGGATTTTGAACTGAGCTCTCCTCTGAGCTTGAAAGAGTGATTTTATATTTAACAACAGTGTGAAGAACTAAGTAAACCCCTTACAGAATTTAGCACAAAGGCTAGCCAAGTCACTCGAGACATAGGGACTTTGGTCTCGCATGTCCTTGTGCTTTTACCAGTAGATCATAAGGTAAAAAACAAAAGATTGCAATTGCTTCCATGTTTTACTAGGAAAAAGATTTTGGTTTCTTACTTCTAAAGAACAGAGCTGTGAATTCTGTGTAGCAACAGAGGCCTTCCTGATAGCAGGCGCTTCTCATGTGTATTTTTCCTGCCCAGCTTAGATGACACTCTGGTAAACTGATAGCTTTTAGGGATTCATTCTGAGATTTCCGGCTCCCTCACTTGCTGCTTTCTGCAGTCATGGAACAATTTGGTCTGGGAGGATAATTATGTGGCCAGACATTGCCAAATGAGAAGCCACACTGCCATTTGTATGACACCCTTGATCTGCTGGTCTACATTTATAAAGGCAGTAGTAGGCTGTCATGGTGGCTAAAGCAGTAGGGAGAGAGGGAAGTATTTCCAGGGAAAAGACACCATGACTGCAGTCAGAATGGCTTTCCAAGTGTCTTTAATATGCAAAATACAAAACAGGATTGGATCAATAAGTTGACTTCTAATTAGGTGCACAATGTAGACAGAATATTTTGACTCAAATTGTGAAATATATCTTGGCCTGCAATGCAGATTAATGATACACTTTCTGTTATTAATATCACTGTGATGGGGGTGGAAATATTACATAAGAACTGTGAGCGTGTTTGCATTTATTCAGCTGAGAACAACCTTCTATTCTTGCTGTTCTAGCACCTCTGGCTTTTATTCCTGCTTCTCTGTCATCACACTGCTGTATTGGTGATTTATAGTTGGCTAAATCAAAAGTTTTATATTAACACACACTGTAAAGGTTTGGCCTTTGGCCAGGGTCACACAGTCACTACAGTGTTATCTAAAAGTCTTTCAGAAGCAGAAATTGTACTTAATTTAAAACTCACAGTATTGCACAGGATATTTTATACTTTATTCATTTCTGAATCTATAATCTCAATGAAAATTTCAAGATACAGAGAGTATGGAAGAGCTATTCACATGCTGCAGAAAGATGTTAAGTGTCTTTTTAGAGTTCAATTTCCCATAAGCTAACAAAAATTGCGATACAGACTAGCTGCTTGCTAGCAAGATCTCTCTAAATTTAGCCTTCACTCTTTCACATCAGGGTCATATTTCCAGATTTCTTTCATAGAGCTGTGTAAGCTCTTTCCTCTAGGTCCCTTTTCTGCAGCTAATATTCACAACATTCAGGTCTTGTTCATAATAACAGCTCCATTTCAGTCAACACCTTCTGCTTCATAGTTAAGTTGTCAAGAGCCAAAATCTCTTCTATGATTAGTTGTTTGATGCTGGATTTATCCACTGTCTGCTGAAGCCAATGTTCATCTTTCCTTTATCTGCCAGAAAGTCTGGCACATATGAGCTATGCTGTCAGAGAGCTAAGGAAATGGCACGGTAAAAGAAAAAGCCTTCAGAAAGTTTCCCAATGTTCCAGTGGTGATATGCAACAACCTGAGAGCTTTCCTGCCATGGCAAGGACTGCCACAACATCCCACAGCAAACCAGAGGTGAATCCTTGGCACTTTTGTGTGGCCATTTGGCAGTGACGAAACCCTCACCTGGCAGCGGTCATGATGCATTCCGGTGTTTGCAAGATACTTTTGACAGAAGACACTATGGACCAGAGCTCCACTGCAGTGAAATATATAATCCCAAGAAAACAGGAAAGTGGCATTAGGACAAGGATCTCAAAATACTCAAGTGATTTGTCCAAAGATCTGTCAATGTCCTTGTGCATCTGAAAAGATAAATGCTCTTGAATACACTGCCTTGTTGAATAAGCCTAGTAAGTGAATCTGTTTAGTGTTTTAGACCTTGTTCTATAAAACAGTGATGAACTCTAATAGTAGACAATATAGGATAATTCTGCATGATAATGAGGTATTTCTTTGTCAAGCTTTCTTTCAAAACCTTTTGGTCTTTCTCAGAAATTACAGTCTTGTATTTAATTATCCTCAGTGGAGAGGAAAATTAAAATTTTTGTTCTGATATGACCCCTAAACACTGGTATTTGAAAGACTACCTTTAGATGTTCTGAAGATCTGTACATTGCTCCCCAATGCAAAACATTTAGAACACGTTATTTTTCATTACCAGAAACAATCCACAGCTACTCCTCTTCTAATTAAGTGTCTGCAACTGCAGTAGGTTCCCTTTTAGGTTGTACAAATCTTTCAGGTCTGTGTTGGACCTGGGGACACCCTGCTCCAGCTTCCCCTCTCCACCCCCAAATAAAACAGGGCATGGTGTTACACCAACAAAGAATAGTTTATTTTTAGATAAGTATAATATACAGATTTTTAGGTAAGTATAATATACAGATTTTCATCTGAGAAGTACAGAAGCGCCGCCCACATTCTAATTCAAGTCACTATCACAGTTAATTGCAAACCTCTTGTAGGTAGGAGCAGTTGGGGTGAAAAAAATCTGAAGCTCTTTCTGCTCTTCATATCCGTAGCTTCAGGCTTGTCCTATGCATGCCATAAACAGAGTGCCAAATTATTCCTTCAGTAATATTGATTCAAAACAGAAATTGTCTTGGAGTAACAAAGTATGAGTATCATAGAATTGCAAAGCAGTCTGAAGAGAAGAAAGCATATGCATCTAGTTCATTGTTCACTGGATGCAGGTTGCTATGAAACATAGCAAAGATCTTAAAGGTTAAAGGAATTTAAATTCTCATGCATCTTCCTACTGTACTTGGACACTTGACAAAATAATGCAAATCTTTAAGCAACGATGAAGCAAAGCAAGTCATAGTTTTAGCACATCTTGGTCTACTTTGGTTAGAATTTTTCTCTGTCAAGGTAATTTTTTTAATAAGGATACATTCCAGAAAAAAAAAACAAAAAACAAACAGTTAAATATTTATTTAACAAACTGTTAAATAAATATAATAAATGTCTATTAATATAAAACATTTATTTAAATGTCTGTTTTAGTAATACCAATTTACACACTCCCATTCCAAAGTCTCTATTTTGTCCTTGTTCTTCTGTTCCTCCCCTGAGAGAGAATATGTCTGTTTGCTTTTCTAAACGCTTCAGTCAAAAGGAAGAAAACCTGGTGAATGTTTTCTGTGTTAACACAACAGATAAAGACAGAACCACATTGAAATGTGAAAAAAATCTTGTTGCAGCTTACTCTTATTTAAATGAATAGAGAGAATTATTTCTAAGGACACATCCTGAGCATCATGTCTGAAAAAGAACAAGTCCTTGAATAGGTTTCCGTGGTGCCTGTAAGGATCCTCTCAGCAAACTCTGAACTTCAGGTCACCTCTGCCTAACATTCATGGAATTAATTGATGTTTTCGATGACTTGAGCTGTCTCCAGAATGTGTCTGCTCATGGGACAGGAATCATCAAAAACTTTTAAGGAACAAACTCGGACTATCTTTACTGCTTGAAGTCACCAGAAACGCTGAGGCAGGGAGACTCTTTCATGTGGTGAGATTGTTCCCTTTGCAGTGAAATGCATCCTTGAAGAGGATGCCAGTACTGGGCTGATGAAAGCTCCCTCCATCACCCTCAGGCAGCACTAGCAAGGGTGCAGAGCTGACCTTTAGCATCCTCCAACAGCAAATAAAGCAACTGAAAGGTGTTCTGGTCTTGGCATTCTACACTGTCACTTGCAGGTGTAGAAATTTTGGGTTTAGCCATGTCATCTGAGATAACAAAAGCCCTTTTAACTCAGCTGTAACCTCAGAATTGATTTCAGGCCAAACTACATTTCAAATGGTGCTTAATCCCATTCTTTAATATCCCATGTTTAAAAATCAGATCCATGGTGATATGTAAAGAGAACAGTGTTGCAGAATGCTAATAAATACCGTATTATCTAGGAAGGGATTATTCCTTAAAACATAATACAAAGTTTTCCTATTGTCACAGTCTTAAGATAAAACTGCACTTTAATTGGATTCAATTTTTTTTTTTTTTGCAAAATCTGACATTTTTATGGCAAATAAATCTTCTTAGGACAGGGGAACTCCATAGAAATCCAAGAATTATAGCAAACAATACATTTATTATTCTGGTTTTGATAACTTCCAACTGCCTCTGATATTAAACTGCCAATGTGCCCTCTACCTTAGAGAGAATTTCTGCTGTAAAAGCAAAAGGGACACAAAAGCAGAACAAAGTAAATTTTGCACAGGGTGATACAATATTCAACAAAGTGAGAAGCAAAGGTGAAATGACTTGCCCATAAATGCAAGTATTCAACAAAGCTGGCAACTAACTCTAGATTTAGTTATCCGTTTTTTGTACCAGGTTTCTCCTGAAAGCAGTCAGAAGACATCCTAGTGGGGAGGTAAGATTCAGAGTGGTATTATGTATCATGAAAGTCTTTGTCTTATTTACCTTTCTTTCCCCGTCCCCCACCACTTCGTGTTATGAGACCTCCAGTTAAATAACACTGGGTACTTATAAACTTTCTATCAAAACTAAAAAAAAAAAAAACCCGAACTTCTAAAGGGTTTTTGTCCTCCTTTCTTTTTTGGCTGGCGGTTTTTTTTTTTTTTGTTTTTGGCTTTTTTTTTTTTTTTCTGACACTACTAATTTTTCATGCTGCCAATTCAGTTTGGCAAACTACTTAAGAGGTAGATTGTCTTCTATGTTTGCACTACTTGTAGGGACCTCCTTGGAATGTGATCTGTGGGTATGCTGTATTGGACCACTAGAATCAGGAAACCAAAAAGAAAGAAATATTTGGTCTTCTCTTGAATTTAATGTGCTAACTTCCATCCGTTTAAGTGGGATGTAAAAATAACAGCCAATCAGTATGTAATAGTTAATTTTTTTTTTTACCAAAGTTTACATGACTTAATAAAAAGGCATGAGAACATTATTATTATGTAGGATTTAAGAATACTGATTTCCTACTATAGGTGTATTTATGCCATTTTTTTACTGCAAAAAGGGAACATGACATTATCTGCACAACTGGAGACTGAAGGAAGAAAAGCGAGAGGAAAGGTTTAGTTGTTCAGCTGCAATATAAAAACTTTGAGATTCGCATTTAGTTCTTATTAAATATGCCTAGAGAAAAGAGGAAAAAAAAAAGCCAGAAAAATCTCTTTATCATAGTGTCTGTGTAATTAAGCATGTACTGTTTTTATTTATGATAAAACACAGTTTTCTCCCTCTGCAATTCCATGTGAATGCAGCCTCAATCATTAGTATTGCAGGATCTCTGATGATTTCCAGCATTAGTAATAAAAAGCGGCAGCTTTATTAATCAAACATGTTCAGCCACCCAAACATCATTAATAGTTGATATAATCTTATAATGCAAATGCTTAAGGACCTGGAAACATTTCCATGAAATATTGTCTTAATGGTAAGTGTCAAGGAGATACCTAGTCCTCTACTTCTTTTTTCTTTAATTGTATAATCCAACAATATAAATCATAATCAGGCCTGCCCAATACTTATAAAACTACAGCCTGCCCATCCATTTAAGTAGCTAAATTCTAAGCACTTTTGGTCAGTTAAGAGCTCTGTTTAATGCTCCATTGCTTCTTGTTTTGAGCCCAGGACCAATGGAAGAAATTATGTTTGCAAAAGATTTAGTCTATAAGAAAATAATGAAAGATTTGAAATAATACCGAATTGTGGAAATAGATTTACATTTAAATAAATAATTTTGAGGAAGAGTGCTAGTTAAGTTTAAAGTGCTCTTGTTCCACCTATGTGAGGCCATCATGTGAGTCAAAGCATGCAAGGAAGAGCTTGCACCTCAGGGTTAATAAGTCCAGACCAACAGCTTTCCAGGCAAAATATCTTCTTTTATTCTGTGTTTGAAGAGTTTGTAGGCCCAGTCCAGGCTCCCTCTGGTCAGGAGATCAGATTTTAGGAGAACCTAAAAGCATGCCTCATTTGGTGATTTTGCCTCATTATTGTTCATGGTTCATTAATAAAATCATTAAATAATCTTAAAAATTTCCAAGAGAAGACAGAGCTGGGAAGTGATGAGAAACTGGGAGCTTGGGTCAGGGGCCTGGGAGTGGTTGGACAAGGACACTAATATCCAGGGACAGGCAAGAGAGGAGAGAAATGAAAAAGAGAGGAGTTCGTGGAAGGCTGGATAAGAAAACTTCTGTCATAGGAAATGAAGCTATGCAGGATAGGAAAGACTGGGACACAGGTGAGAAGGGAGACAACAGGAATGAGTGGGTTGGGAATGGGATGAGAAGCTGGTGCTAGTGCTGGAGCCATTTACACAGACCAGCTGGAAAGTTGGAGCTGTGAACAATGAAAGGCTTTGGAGAGAGGCAGAATATATTAAGGTTGGTGAAAAGACTACATCCCTTCAGAGCCTGGAAGGGAGTCCAAGACCCTCAGATCTCACCAATACTCCACTGTCACCAACCTGTTTATGAATACATGGCAAAATATCTGTCTTGTCAATTTCTGCAATTAGGTGTTAAATTATCTTAGACAGTAACAGTCACTGAGCTCAGGTATCAGGAGGGCTGCAGGATGATCTGCAAATAAAGTAAGGAGAGAAAATATTCAGGGGAGCCTTTTGTTCAAAGTGGAGGAAGTGGAGAGATTCAATAGAAACCATTGAATCTAGCAAAACATTGGATGAAAATCAAGAAATGAAATGAACAAACAACCTCCTAAATGCAACAACCACAAAGCTTTGACCATTCTGTCCTTTGCCATTCATTGCTATCTGGAGGGAACTGCTGAAAATGTAATATTCCCTGTTGGCAGGGCATCAAGCTTTGTGCAACTTGATAGGTTCCTGCAGGGAAAATCACAGCAATCTGCATTAAAAACATACTGCTCTGCACTGAAAGACCCTTACAGAACACAGGGAACAAAAAAGAAGGCTTTGGCTCTTAACATTGTAGTCTGCTGGTTTTAACATGAACCTGTGTAGAGAATTACCCTTTGCAATCACAGCGAGAACCTGGTAAGAGAATGATAGTTTTCTTCAAGAAAAGACTTTCAAGGGAAAAGATGTACAGCTGACAACTGAAAAGACACCATGTCAGATTTAGTTTTATATTTAGATTTATATCTGGTTTTGCTCAAAGTTGCCCAAGTCTTTTGCTACATTAGAAATGTTGCAGATAGATTACAAATTGGGCAGATTAGATCCTCCAGGTCCTGGACTGCCTTGCTGTCTGTAGTAAGGAATAATCCTGGCTCTCCTGGCCTCCAACTCACCATTTTTGTTTCCTAAAAATCTGATTTATTATGGGGTTATGTAGAAATCCATTCTAAGATGGAGTAGACACATAATCATGAAATAAGATTATTAGTTATTGTTGAAGTTCACTACTTTCAAGGTTCGAGGGTGGGTTGGCAAGGACCAATATATATACCAACCTTAACCAAATCATAATTCTGCAATCTTGAGCTGCTAACTTCATATATTGCTTCAGTCCTAATAGTTATTTTTTAAGTTTATGTATTTTCATGTCTATGGAATTGTATCAGAAATATTTTTATAATATTGTCTACTACATTAAATCATCCAGGCCTCAATTAGAACCATTTAAAATTAGTAATTCATGAATAGTATCATAAAAGATATTACCTGAATAGGAATATATTTCTGAGTGCTCATGGGAACTAATTATATGTGTTGTTTCTGATGGAGACATGTATGTGATCTTGTAAGAGTATAGATCGCTCTGTCTGGTATTCAAACGACAACATTATTCATCGGTCCCATTGGCTTAATCAAAAAGCTGTGTTTAATGATTATTTTAAAGAACAAATTGCTTTCTCTGACATAAAAATTCAATGTACAGAAAAGTTTTGAAGTGATAATTTCCAAAGTAATTCATAAGCTAAGAGGGACTGTGATAGAGGTAAAAAAAAAGAAGTGTTCGATGGGTTGAGTTTGAGCAAAATTGCATCTCTCTCATTGCTCAGAGTGGGAAAATAATCATAATAAAGCAATAATAAAACAGAATGATGACTGCCTGAGGGTAGCTCCAACTGAAATGAACCAGATAGAAGGTTGATTCAAGGAGAAAATGAAAAAGGAAGTGGTTAGAGGTTTCATAATTGAACTGGTTTAGAGGTATTTTCAGAATAAGAAGGGATTTGCTTTGAGTTTTTTTTTTATTGTCGTTATTTAAATGTGCTTTTTTCAAACTAGCCAAAGCAGTAAGTTTATGTCAAACTTGCCAAAAAATAACAGCTTGAATTAAACCAGGTTAAAAAATGCACTAATAAATCTAACAAAGGGAATAAATTTCTTCCACTTTTTAAGTTAATGTTTCTGAAATTTCTGCAAATAAAGCGCTCTCCAAGGCAGTAGTATTTTTGGCCAAAATTCAGTTCTCTCACAGATGACCCACGCATCCCTAAAATCTCTGGGAAATGCTGACCAAATGCAGCTACACATAAAAAATAATGAAAACTTCAGGCAGTGCTCATAGGTGAACTGTCATTTTCAGTTTGGTGTGTATCAATATTATGGCCCTTGTCCGAAAAATATACTTAAACATTAATGGAAAAGCAACCTACTTGCATCACAAGTGCTCTTTCAGGCTCTTCGAGTCACTTCAATTTTAGCAGTGTCTCCTATTCATTTTACGACAGTTTAAGGAGGTTACACCTGTCATTAGCCACTTATTAACATTCTGTTTGTGTACAAAGACTCAAAGTTTGCTGTAACTGATCAGCAGTGCCAGAGAAACCTAATTTCAGGGGCTAAACCACGTAGGGGCTTAGCACAGTAGCCTTTTACCCAAGTAGAGTTAAAAATAAAAAAGGACAAAAAGGCATAGGCCCACTGGCTTGGTCCTGCTCGTTTTTTTCCTCAAAATGCTTTTTATTGGAGCAGATGTACACAGGAACTTTAGTCCTTATTGACAGGTCCTGCTTGACCATCTATTTACACAGTTCCAGTCTCTACCCTGGGCTTATCTAATGTCCTTCTTAAATATTTCATAGGAAATCACTGAAATGTCAAGAACTAGTGTTCAGTAAGCAGGTGCTGTCAACACAGATTTGGCCATAACACTTGTACTGCCCCTTTCCCAGGGCGAAACTTAGCACTACTCTTTCCTCCTTGAGCTGGCTCTTCCCCTCAGGCTGATGCATACTAAGCACCATGAATGTTAATTGCCTTGCTGAGAACTGTGATTAACTTGTACAAATAATGTTCTTAGTTCTCCAGCCTGGTGGTTTCTAAAATAGTACTGTTACTGAGGAGTGTCAAGGTTTAGGAGAGGCACTCCCTAATTTAGTGCTCCCTTCTTTCACCCCACTTACTCCCCACCCCTGTATGGTGGGATGTAACAAAAGGTAGAGGTTATGGGTTAAGATAAAAGCAATTTACTGGAAAAAGCACTGACATAAGAAAAATTAGTAGTAACAGCAACAATATTAGTAACAGAAGTGTGCAAAAGAGACTGATTTATGTGCAAAATGCTCACTGAGTGACACGATACAGCATAGCTGCAGATGGTGCCACCCCACTGCTCCTTCCATCACTTTTGTCCCAGCCCAGCCAGAAAGGAACACTCATCTCCTCTGAAAGTAGAAAGAGTCCAGTCCTGTCCTGCTCTGTCTTTTCCTGTCGCATCATTTTCTTGCCCTTCCCCATCCCCAACCCAAAATTACCTAAATCAGTATGGAATAACCACTTAGACACATCCACAGGTGCATCTCCTAAAAGCAGGGCAGGGAGATATATGAAAAACTTATTTGTGCTTCTTTCTCAAAGTAGACGGTTGCTCAGGTAGCTCTTAGACAATAAATGTGATTGCTGTTGTGTGTGGTCAAGTTTCAAAGGCGTATATGCTATTTAAATGGGACCCTAATTGTTAAATTCCTGAGTTTACTTCTCACAGTCTGAGTTGTATCTCCCCAGCTAGTTATGTCTGTGCTGTTACCTGTTGTGATATGAAGCAACACAGATTCCCCAGGCAGAGGAGAGCTACTTTATTTCAAAAACCCTGCCTTTTAAAGCAGTTAGCCAGTTATCAGTTCACATAGTTTTGAAGCATAACAAACATAATTCAACCAACCACCATACACCACGAAGTGAACATGTGATAGTCACGCAACATGTTTTTCTACCCCTAATTCAGCTGAATCTCTTTCCCACAGTCCTTTTCTACTTAGGCAAAGTAACAGGCCTGAGCCTTGATTTTACAAAGGTAACAAGGCCTTCGTGACAGTTACCATTTTGTGCATGTGGTATTTTCTCCCCATATTGCATTCAGATTAATCTGTGGAAGCAAAGCTCAGGGCAGACACTGCTGGCTGTGACAGAAATAAATCAGAGGCTTAAATTAAGACTGCAAATGAATTTTTTTGGCTGCCCCCCAGATACCGCATCAAACACTTCATTTTTGCAGTCCTACACCCTCCAAAAATTGAAACATTCCTACACTCCCATCTTCAGAAGATGTAGTGCGAGTGAAGTATGGAATCTAAGTCCTGTACTCTTTTCATTAGATTATCAGTACTAACACATTCTGTTTACATATTTAAAATTAGTGTTTGTAGGAGAAAACTCTCAAAAGTGTCTGTTGGTCAATCTGTGGAGTACACAGAGTCATGGGGAACCTGCGTGCTGCACAGTAGTAGTGGTCCCAAAGTGATCCCACTAAGACTGGAAATCTATCAGTGTTAGCAAGGCCTTCCTATAACTACAGTGTGGGCTGGTGCCAGAACATGCTGTGCTTAAAGCCTGCTTCATGCTCATTCAATTACCTGGCAAATACGTGGCGTAAGTGACTTAGAAATCTGTACCTCATTGATTCACAACAGAGTGAAGAGCTTTTGAAAGTGTGACCAAATATTTAAGCTACCATCAACACAAAATGTTCACTGGGCTGGAGTTCACATCCCATTGTTTAATGAAGGCAGGATGTGGTTATAAGTACCAGACCTGAGAGGCACAGCAAGGAAGGCTGTTCATGCTGAAAACAAGCAGTACAACCAGAGATACACAACAGTTATGAATTGCCAGCCTCCAGCCTTTCCATAACCATTCCACCAGTGCTGCTCTTCAAATTTTCAACTCAGTCCTCTCACATGGATGAACCAGACTTGAGGCTTTCAACCAAAGATACATTTTCATGCAATCCTTCACAGACTCCCTGAGGTGAGGACCTCCGGTACAGGCATGTGCTGCAGTGGAGATGGGGATCTTGGCTTACAGGGGGGATTTCCTGAGACAAAGAAACCCCAGGGAATCCCTGAGACTGGCCAGGAGCTGGCAACTCACAGAAGAGTGGCTGATGAGAGACAGGCAGGGTCATGAGATAGGGCAGGGGCACCCCAAAGGGTCTGCCTCATCTGTCCTGGTGCTGGCCAATGCCTCCCCCCACACAGAGCTGCTGAGGGGAGAGGCTGAAGTGTGGACCTCAGTCTGGGGGTAGCACCTGGACCATTCTTCTAGGACAGGGACGGGCAGAAGACTTGTGTGGCATCAGGGAGGCTGAGAAGGAGTTAGATTGTCACCCTGGATTTCAGCCTTCTCATTGTTTTGAAAATCTGCAATGGAGTTCTCATGAAATTCTTCTGTAAACAAAAGCTGTGTTTCTGTAGCTGTCTCTCTTGTTTTCATTCCATTCCTGATAAAAGAGGTTTTTGATAGACGTCAATTGGAACCAGTGGAATTGGAGGAGACCTCACTATCCAATCCACGGGGTTCCAGAGAAATGTATAAAAGGCAGTGAAAGAATTAAACTTGCCTCTTTTTTTTCCTTTCCTGATCACCTCCACTCTGTGTGTGTGTGTGTTCATTTCGTGCTCTCTAGCAACAGTTAGATAGCTGGTTCCAAGGATAGTCTGCAGCAGACACACAACCCCACAGACAAGCAGCCACAACCTCCCCTGCAGCACAAATAGCAGGGAGGGGGTGAATAATGCAGAAGAATGGATGCTTGCAAAGGAAAGGACTACCTACAGGCACAGGTTAAGGTGCCCTTGCAGGACCACCTCATGACTCTGCAGTATTACTGCATTAGGAGAGGAATAAGGATTTCAAGGCAGTCAGAGGGGCTGATGAGAGGGCTGGAGCATCTCTCCTATGAAGACAGGCTAAGAGAGAAGCCACCAGGGAAATCTTACAGCACCTTCCAGTACCTAAAAAGGCTACAAGAGGGCTGGAGGGCTTTGTACAAGGGCATGTAGTGATAGGATGAGGGGGAGTGGCTTTAAATTGAAAGAGGGTTTAGATTGGCTATAAGGAAGAAAGTCTTTACTGTGAGGATGGTGAGCACTGGAACATGTTGTCCAGAGAAGCTGTGGATGCCCTATCCCTCAAAGTGTTCAAGGCCAGATTGGATGGGTCTTTATTGTAGTGGAATGTGTCGCTGCCCATGGCCGAAGGGTTGGAATTGGATGGTCTTTAAAGTCCCGTCCAATCCAAACCATTTACGATTCCACTGTTCAGGAAAAAAAGTATCTTTAAATCATACACTCTGTTCTTTGCTTCTGTCTGCTGACTGGAACTTTAACCACCACAACAGCACAGGAATTAAATGGTTAAAAATATAAATGCCATATTAGCCATTCCCAAATTGTTCTCCTCTTGCAAACAGTTGGCTCAAGTTTCTGAATTTTCAAACACAATCAGAGTCACAGTCAGAGTTTATCTTATGTTCTTTTTTAATTTGCACATATCTGATACAGTCCTCTTCAACCAGGCAAATAAGGATCTAGTGGCAATTCATCAACTGAAGTTCATAAGACCACTCCATTCCCTCCCAAAACTCATACATTTTAAGGTAATTGCATGAGTTGAGTTGAGGAAAACTGGAACCAATGAAGAATCAAAGATATTACCTTATGCTTCTTCAAAAAGTTAGCAGAGTTGAAGAAGAAATCCAAACTTTGGTCTGGCTTTACTACACAGAATATCTGTTGGTTTTGTTTGGCAAAAACTAATAAACTTCTGGCATCAATGGATATTGCTATCATCCATCACTAGAGTTGCTCTATTCTATAACTATGAATTGTGAATGAAACGTCACCTTTGTGTTACTGAACCATTTACCTCGCTCATGCCTTTCTTTAGAATTTTTCAGGAGTCCTTTCTCCTCTCTGCAGTTCTTTGTGGTCACATATCCTTTTTCAGGTCATGCAGAGAGGATGTAAAACGATGTAGGCTTTTGCCCAAGTGTGAAGAGAACTATTTAAAGGTGTTATTGAATAATACTTAGGGAAAACAGCTCTATTTCTTCTTTTGCCACAGGGACACCATTGGTAGTTTTTCTGACAGTATTTAATTTGACAAGACCCCCTTAAAAATCAGTACATGTTATTGTTCTGTAAGTTAAATATTTCACACTGCAGTTTATCAGATGAACAGACATAATTAATATACACGAGCAATTTCCTGGAGACAGCAAGGGGAGGGATATCAAGAGATTTGGGCTAAATCTATGATTTTGTGACTTTAACAATTTTAAGTTAACATTATTGGCAGGTTAAAGCTAAGTTTATTTCCAGCTGAACTAAAAAAAGAGAAAACTTCTGATGAAAGCAAGTGAAAGTTTGAGCACAGAGTTCAGAAATGAAAAATATTATTAATAAATAGAAATGAACAAATGAGAGGTAGTTATATTTGGATGAGATTTGGGCTGGCTTTTTCATTTCTCACAAAGGAACTCAGAAGTACCAGGCAGAATGACTTGACAATCCAGGAGGACAGTACAAGAAATAAAAAGGGAAATGTAGTAGAAATAGGAAAAAAGGGAATGTTTTTAAAATCACAAAATTAATTTATTAATAGCACATGGGAACAAAGGCACAAGGGAATATGAAGGAAAAAAAAACCCATTACACTATAACAGAGGTGCAAGCTGAGGAAATTAATAAAGGCAATACTCATGACCTGATTATGAATATATATTTGAAAAGGTGATATCAAGGAGATTTAAAAAGACAAAAGAGTCATTGCTTGAAAGGCAAGAAAGAATTATAGTAATCCAGTTAGAAAGGCTTGAGTAGGCAAAGAAGGAGCTAAAATAGCAGTAGCATTACCTTTCTCCAGCTGTCAAATGTCTTGGAAGTGAATAAGAGACTGCATACAGATCAATATTTTTCTTTATTCTACCAGATAAGAGCACACAGAATGCAAGCTTGCATCTGCTACAGGTTGCCAAATACCTTTGTAGGAAAAAAAGCATTTCTGTCTATAAAGTGATGTGGGAAGTATCATTGTCAGATGGCTTTAGTCTGAAAGACTATGCTAGAAATCTCCTGAAAATACTAGCATTTCTTGGAAGTTCACAACCTTTGCCTTTACTATTTCTTAACTAAACTGGCATTGTCTCCAGCACGCAGGAATTTGATGTTAGAAAGTTAGAGTATAAAAGACAAACCAACTCTTGCAGTTTTTTTGAATGCAAGTAATCAGTTACTTGTTGGGGAAAACAGAGATTGCAATGTAACAAGGATATGAAAGTCCTTGAATGCATCCAGAGGAGGGAGACAAAGCTGGTGACAGGGCTGGAAGGTGTGTTCTGTGGGGAGCAGCTGGGGACTTTGGGTTTGTCTAGTTTGGAGAAAAGGAGATGAAGGGGTGATTTCATTGACCTCTGCAGCTTCCTGAGGGAGGGAAGATGGACGTGTTGAGCTCTTCTCCCTGGTGTTTAGTGATACGACACATAGGTATGGTCCTAAGCTGTGCCAGTGGAGGTTCAGATTGGACATCAGCAAGCATTTCTTTACTGAGAGGGTGATAAAACACTGAAAAAGGCTTCCTAAAGAAGTGGTTGGTGCCTCAAGTTTGTCACTGTCAGCAGATGCTTGGAAAATGCCCTTAATAACAGGCTTTAACCTGTGGTCAGCCCTGGAGTGGTAAGGGAATTGGATTAGGTGATTGTTATAGGTCACTTCTAATCAAAACAATCCTATTCTGTTCTATTCTGTTCTGATGTTACCTGTCACTTGCCCAGCACAATCTCTTCATTAATTCTTTCTTTGCTCAACATATCCTTTGATAATTTGATAGTAATAGTTCAAAGAGCTGATGAAGACTTGAGGGCTTGAGGGCAAATAAAACACATTTTTTCCCCTCCCAACAGTTTCAGAAATCTAAATAAAACTACCAAAGTAATTACTGTTTTTTCATCTTGGCATTGGTCTTGAGCCAAGTTATGGAACAGCTGATCCTGAAATAGATTAATTCAAATGTAGGGGGTAATATAACTAATACCAGTAAACATTCATTCATAGAAAATAACTCCTGTCAAACAAGCTCAGTGTCATCTTCTGAGCTTATACATTTCTGGTGATATAACATACATTTGTAAGACATCTCACATGATGCAGTATGACATTTTGGTTAAGAAGCTACAATGATAAGAAAATCAGTATCTCATGTCAAATCAGCAAATTTTGACTACTTGGAAAGATTCATGACCTAACTAGAAAAAACATTATTCACCAGGACTTTCTCTTGAGATACTACATCTTTTGGCTTGATGCTACTTAATACTTCTTTTAGTGACAGAGAAGCAATAGTAACATTGAGACCTGTTAAGCTTCTAAGTGACACAAAGGTTTAGGGACTGGTCAATAGTAGCTAGAAGTCACATCGCTCTGTTACCTGGATGAAAGTGGCAATATGCATTTCTGTACTTCAGAACATGTATTCAAGTTGGAAGCAGGTACCTAGGATTGAAACCTAATGATTTTGCTTTTCCAGAATTGTACACCTGCCATTCTGGGTGCTGCAGATCTAAGGGCTATGTAATAGTTCTTGTGAATTAATAGTTATTTCATAATATACTCCTTGTTTGAAGGTATAGCCAAAGTATCAAGCACAGGTTTGGAGTATGTGTTCAGAGAAAGATTATTTCCTAGAAGAAGGACATTTGTATTATCTGTATATGTTACATTTATGCAGCTGCTATTAAATTAAGACCTAATTCTGATGGCTGCACTTCAAGAATTATTTTGAAAAGTTGTGAAGTGTATGAAAAAGACAGAAGATTTATCTCCTGTTAAGAAACCGTAAGTGTTTATCTTGAAGGATAAAGGGTAGGAGATTACCATCTCTAAATACCTGCATGAGAAAAACAAAACTGGCTAAAAATGCTTCAGTACTCTAGGAAAGATATACTAAGGCACAAGGTCTGAGTTCATGCTAGATGACTGCAGACTAAGTCTCAGTTAAAAAACCCACTCAGTTAAAACAGACTCACCTGTTTTTCCCAGTGAAAATAACAAGGCACTGAAAGAACTTCAAGGCTTGTAGTGCAACTCTACTGCTGGAATTTCTTAAAATAAAGATAGGATGCCTTCATAAAGATGTTCTACTTTATCAATAACTTTGGGGTTTGCAGCTCTGCTTACTTCAGACAGATCTCATACCATTCAGAAAATGCAACCAAATAATCATCATAGTCTCTTTCAGAATGTGGCATGACCAACAGAGAAGGGCTTCCAACAGTGAAATGCTATTTAAAGCTATCCTCAAGAGCATATGTTAGGGACAGTTGAGGTGGAGTAGATGTCAGTATGGATAGAAAGAAACAGGCTACTCCATTCCATGATTATATAAAAGATGTCATAGTAATATAATACAGTCACAATGATTGTGGATGCAGCCAAACTCATGAGCGTTTTATTTATGCAAAAAGAATATCATGTCAAGCAAAATGGATTTTTGGTTGGGGTTTTCCTTTATTTAATGTGTAAAAATAAATTCTGAGGAAGAAAGAGAAAGCATTTTATTTGAAAATGTTAACATGGGACTTTTTGATGGCTAATTAAAAACTATTTCAACTGGTTTGGGAATTGCAAGCCCACCAAATCCAGTCCTGTGGGACTGTGTAACAAACTGCAACACAAGTGGCCTCCTCCCACAAAAAACAGCACTTGCGAGTAAGAATTTAAATTCTAGAAATAAATGAGAAGTGATCAGCATTGACAGGTGTCATGAAACTCAGTGCTTTTTAAGAGCAAAGTGAATACAAGAGTCATTAATGTGGTGTATCCTCAGATGTCCTACAGTATTTGATGCTCTGTGGAGTCTGAAAAAATATTCTGTTCAAAAAGCATTGCACAGCTCATCAATAAACCCTCTCAGGAAAAGATTCCTACATAAAAGACATTCATTTTCACTCTGATCCTTCATCTACTTTCACTGACATCGGCAGCTATGGTAATTTATTATTGTTTTTACTTCCTCTGCTATTGTTCACTTCTATTCTTCAAACACAAAAGAAAACCTATATATGGAAAATAGCAAGACTTCTTTGGAATAATGAGTAATGGATCATGCCATGCTGCACAGTATTTGCGTATTGATTTTCTCTCAGATTGATACATTAATTCAAATGGAGATTGTGTGTGTAACTTTTCTACTGATAAGGCAAAAATTGAACTGGACTGGTAATCATGGATCAAAGTCCGCTTATGATATGATACATTTTTATTCCCATTATGTGGCTGGATGAAACTGCCTTTTTTGGAGGATTTTACAATATTTCTTGTACCTTAAAACAGCCAAATTAAAATTCCTTTGGTTTTGGTGGTTTCATACTTCAAAGAATACATGTAATGTTACTTCATGTTGCAAAATGAAAATGTCATTATGTGTAAAGATAATAGGCCTGAACATCCTGAGAGCAATTCTGGTGCTCGTAATACTTCATAGATGAATAACATGCTACAGCTTCACATGGCTTAGTGGGAGGAGAGCTTTATATACAGTAATATAACTGGGAAAACAATAGGTGCATTTGGCAGGACTGCTTACATAATATATAAACACCTAAATATACAAATAAACAAAGCAGTCTTGGTGATGCCACCAAATACTGAAATAGTAGTAATTTCTTTTTCAAACCTTCTGTTCTTTGAATTAATTCTGGAGGCCAGTTGTATTAAGGGACCTTGATTCATCTCCAAGTACACTCAAAGTATCCCAGACACTTAATAGAAAATATGAGATACAGAGAGTGAAATGACTGCAGTTGAATCAAAAGTAACTGTCTTTGAAACTGTTATTTTCAACTGTCAGTGGCATATAAAGAATTGTTTAGGGCACAAGAAATACTGACTAGTAGGTTTCAAATTACTCTGGGACAAAGTTAATTTAAGTCTTAAATAATTTGTGTATTTTGCATATTTAATTTCAGTTCTTCATAAAAAGCGCCAGTATACAACGTATGTATGGCAATGATTCTGAGGAAAAAAGATCAATAGAAAGAAGTTAGAACTCAGAACAAATTCAGTTATTTTCCAGATTCAATAATAAATGCCAAAATCAGAGGATGTAATAACTTTATGTGATGAAAACGTAGTCATTAACTTTTAAAAGAAGGCAATAGTTCATTTAACAAAACTGTCATGTTACAAAACTATTTTGAAAATGCTGCTTGCATCAAAGAAAGTAAAAGTGCAGCATCCGAGGAGGAACAAACAGAATAAATGTGAATTATTTTATGGTGATAAAAAAATTGATAGCCTCAAGTAAAAATATGTCTCTCAGTATTATATTCTTGATACTACACAAGGTAATAAACCCAACATAGTATCTTATGGTTCTGCCAGGTTAGGAAGACATCTTGGTCTGACTTATCTTTAAAAATTCTTTTGCCTTGAGACAACCTGGGATCTGGTTTTTGTTTTTCCCTTCCTAATCTGGCACTATCTGATTTTTATTATGCATGCTAATGCATATGTGCATACTTCTAATCACACTAGATTTCTACAGGCACAAAAAGTGCTATTAGGTTTAGTTGATATTTTGAGGTTTTTTTCCACTGTGTACTGATATGTACACAATTTGTCTATGATAATGGGAAACTTTAGCAATGATTTTGCATCATGGTGTGAATGTATTTCTGGAAAATTTTTTTTTCAAGTGTAAGAGCTGAAAGCCAAATCTGACATACAGATCTGACATACAGTGTAGCTGAATCTGGGCTACACTGCTAGTACATGCACAGACACACACAGGAAGGCACATCCTGATAATGCCAAAGGCAATTATGAACTCAAAACCAGAGATCTTTGGGACACAGAAAGCTCTTTTGATCTATTGCTTAAGATCCTTGCCTGAGACTAGACATCTAGTCACATAGCTACTATGGCAATACACATGAAAATGACAGCTTTGAAGCCCTGTTTGTGTTTTTTGTGAGGTTAAATGTGCAGCTTAAGCAGAAATGTATTAGTGTAGCTGTGCCTGTTACCACTCCAAGAACACTTACTTGAGCTGAGATGTAAATACCTTTCTCTGCTGTACACATGCTCCCATCCAAGCACAATATCCAGGTGTTGCTGTGAAATACCTAAATGCCAAAGCAGCATAGGGGAATCTAAGACTAGCCCTTAAGTGACAGCATGACCACAATCATTTTGTTCTTCCTTTTGTATTGAAAACATTTGTTCTAGACAGATGTGGGGCAAAAATTGTTCCTGCAAATGAAAACTCTTGTTGTATGTTGACTGACCCATTTTGGAGGAGTCAGAATAAGCCTGCAGTAAGTCCTCAGCATTTCTTCATTATTTATAATGATGCTGAAGAAGATAAAGTCATTTTTAATGATACTTTCATGACTCTCATTTGTCCTACATCTTTCTTCAAAAGAACTGCAAAATCCTGGTTTCACCCTTGTCTTTTTTGTCTTAATAATAGCTCATTTTGAAATCATAACCACTTATGAGTACATTAAGCTATTTCTTCTACCATTTTGTTGAGTTTTTGGGTCTTCCAAAGTTGAAACTTGCTGCATACCTGGCTGGTGATAAAGTCATGTTAGGATGGGATACCAGCTCTGAAGACAGGATGGCTGATTTTACAATGCCTACAATAATAGGCATTGTAATTGAAGTAATCACAATCCATCTTTTTATTTTCTTAGTAGTTCTAGTAGGAAAACAGCTTGACCCTCCACTAGGTATATCTCTAGGTATTGGGATGAAGGGTGTGAAAAGAGCTAGTTCACCTGACTCTTCCATCTGATTTTGAGTCACAGAATCACAGAATGTCTTGTTGCAAGGGACTAGTTCTAACTCCATTGCCGTGGGCACGGACACCTCCCAGTAGACCAGGCTGATCAGAGCTCCATCCAACCTGGCCTTGAACCCTCACAGGGATGGGACATCCACGACTTCACTGGGCAACCTGTTTCAGTGCCTCACAACCTTCTCAGTAAAGAATTTTTTACCTAATATCTAATCTAAACCTGCTCTCTTTCAGTTTGAATCCGTTCCCTCTTTTTCTGTCACTACATGTTCTTGAAAAGAGTCTCCATTTCTCTTGTAGGCTCCCTTCAGGTACTGGAAGGCTGCAATTAGGTCTTCTGAAGCTGCCTTCTTTTGAGGCTGAACAATCCCCATTATCTGAATCAGGCAGGGTTGGGTTTTGTGACACTGCCTGTGTTTCTGCCTGACTTTGAACTGAGATACTCCTTCCAGCCAGTGCAGAATTTGGAACCATGTCTTGAACCTGAAACTTGCACATTCCCAGTTGGCACCAGCACTGCCACAATAGCTCTGCTTCCAATTCTATATGCATTGCTTCCAGTAAACCTCTCTGGTGAACATTTTGCAAGAGCTTCTGTACATACTGACTAGCAAATCGTCAACTTACTAAGAAAGAAGAGAAAACCAGCTCAAGAAATAAAAAAATTGAGCTTTGGGAAGCAAAGATCAGAAAACAAGTTGAGGGTGACATGAATAGTTAATGGCAAGATTAAATTAGGTCTTCTCTTGGCTTCCAAATGAAAAAATAAAAAAGCACTGCACATTGGAAAGTTAGTTTGCTTGCTATTAAGTAAATTTGATTTATTAAGATAATGAAGAAGATGCCTCAGTCTCTATGGTCTTGCTGATCAACAAAGAAATACTCGTGACACACAGTGTGACTCCTCATTTTAATGACTAGGACTTTCTTCTGTAACCAAACTCTTGTAACAACACGCTGAATCTGCTCTGTGTTGCATTTTACCCTCATATTTCAGTCTTTGTAAAGTTAATAGTTATTTATCTTTTTTTAAGTTAATTGTCAACCTCAGAGTATAATGGAAGGATGAATGAAAATGTGATATAGTAGTAAATAAATTATTTACAGTATATAATTTTATATTTTCAAATTTATTTATTTTTAATAAAGTAGTAAATTGAACATCTGCTCAAACATTTTTCCTTCAAGGGACCTGTTCTTGGTG
>VZTN01006406.1:0-35528 GCA_013400515.1 Erpornis zantholeuca
TTCTTCCTTTGCCCTGTCTTGGGATCTCCAATCTCCCTTTTTGAATAGTTAAAGGGAGACTCCAGCCTACCTCTCTGTGATAAATTCTTGCTACAGCTCAATAGCTTGAAGTGGCCTTCATCTAGGAGTCACATCCATGGCAAACTTCTTTCAACCTCAGCTGGCAAATGTGCAGCAGTTTTTCTGTCCTCTGACTAGGCTGTAGGATTTGGGGTCAGTGGTAAAAACCACTGCAGTCTCAGTTTCCTAACTCAGATTTTTGCTATAATTTCCGGCATTAAATGTGCAAGGACCAATACAATTATTATCTTACTGGTTCTCTGTGGTGCACCTAGAAAGCTATCCTTAAGAAATAAGACAACTAAATCCTGAACTTTCTCTTTTCAGAGAGAACTTAATGCAGCAAAAATGCAATGATTATCAATTAATTGGTCTCATTTTGTCTTCTCCACACCAGACCCAGCACCGTTCCTACTTTTTAGCCATGGAAATGCCATCTTTAGAATTGACACTGAAGGGACCCATTACGAAAGACTGGTTGCTGATACTGGTCCCTCAACGCTTATGGATTTTCATTACATAGAAGAGAAAGTGTATTGGGTAGACTCTGAAAGGCGACTACTTCAAAGAATTCACCTAAACGGCACAAAACGAGAGGTAGAGTAATCAGTCCTTCACAATTCTCTAAGTCAATGGGTGTAAACCCCTCTATGAAAATTCCTCTTTGGAGAACTTCTACCCACCTGCTCCTTGGGTACAATTCTGCCTTTTCTGCACTTTACTTTTGCTGTTGTAATAGTTCTGCTCCTGAGTCCAGGCTGTTTTACTGGCATTCACATTCAGTATATAGATACAGTATTTTCTGTGGATCAGGTGAAGGGGAATTAAAAATGAAGGAGAGGAAATTCAGACAAACTAGGGCTTTGTAGGCATTAATGTTTCTATCAGTTAGAGTGGCATTACCACTTTGTCTTCAAGATTATTGTAACACAAGCTGACACAAATGCTATGAGAAGAATGTGCTCGAATTCCTACTCATTTTTTCCTCAAACCTTTTTTGTTTTCTATGGTTGCATAAATGCTTTTAGCACTTCATTCTTTGTTCAGAAAAAGCTGTGCAGTTCATTGCATGTGGCTGATTAAGAAGGGCAGACAGGCTGTTGTGGCTGAACTTTATTGCTGTTAGAGCCTTCTTTGATTTGAGAGTGGTTGTCAGTATCATTTACCTATGTGGAGTTTTCACTGATGCATTATCACTGATTTTAAAGGATCAGGGTCCAGTAACAGTGTGTGAGGAGACTTCCATCTGTAACAGTATAGGTCTGGGTGTTTCATAGTGCGTCAAATGCAAAAAGTTGTAGCTAAATATTGATCCAGTGCATTTCTTGTGCAGAACAGTTTCTCCTTTTGCAGGGAGTCACTTTGTCGGAGCAGGTATGTGTAAGTACAAAGACCAAAAGAAAGTGATGGAAAGAAAAACAAAGAGAAATAGCTACATGTCGGAAAAAAAAATGAAGCAGGCAAGGGAATGAACTGGAAAATTTCAGTGGGTATTCTCTTCCCTGTAACGAAAGACAAGTCTAGAGTAGACATTAGGATTCCTCTTGTCAACTCATTTTTCTTGTTTACAGAGACTATGTTACATAGACAAAGGCATTTCAGGATTTGTTATTGATTGGATAAATCAAGACATTCTCTGGGCCAACAGACAGAAAGGAACCATAGAAGCAACAGACATGAATGGGAAGAAACGCCGAGTTCTTCTAAGAGCTGTTGGTCGTCCCACAAGGATTACCATTGATGCTGAACAAAGGTAATTTTAAATGGGTTTGTAATTTCATTGAAGTGGACTCCAGATATGTAAAGTACTATGATTGTGGTTTCATGGAATCATAGAAATGGGTCAGAAGAGACCATAAAGATCATCCATTTCCAACCCACCCACCACGGACAGAGACACCTTCCACTAGATCAGGTTGCACAAAGTCCCATCTGACCTTTCTTGAAAAGTTCCAGGGGTTGGGCATCTACAACTTCTCTGGGCAACTTATTCCAGTGCCTCAACACCCTCACAGAAAAGAATTTCTCCCTAATATCCAACCTAAACCTACCCTCTTTCAGCAACGTTTCTGGGTAGGTGCCACTTTGGCATTAAGGCTGCTCAGCAGCATGTGAAACTATTTTAATATTAAGGCTCATGTGTTCTTTCCTAGTAGATTTGTACATAAACAAATCTTCTGGTGATAGTAGCATTGGTAATGTCCTCAGGAGCCTTGCCATCTCTGGGGGATTTATGGCCTGGACATCAGCCTGTGCATTTTTCCCCCCCTGATTTCCTTTTCAATGTAGCTTTTATCAGCCTTGGAGATATTCACAAGTCCTCAGACCCACTCCCAAATGCCATTGAAACACATGCTACAAACGGCATTGCAGGGATGCATTTGCTGAATGTGTGAGAAAGTTTGGGGAGACTCAAGTGTGGATATTCACCTAGGTGTGATTCACTGTGCATAAAAGCTGTACTCATGTGCTTAGAGCAAGGCCATTAAGCCACTAAAAAACTGTAAAGAAACTAGACTCCAAGAAGTCTAACATAATTGTTATGCCCTAATTTTTATGGCAATTTGCTTGTATGAAAACCCTTGAGGACTTTATTTTTAATGTGAAGTGAACCAAAATCCCCAGTGTGTTTACATGCACAGGCATAAGCATGTACTAAGTCTGACATTAACAATGTCTTTCTCCAAACAAGTGCAACTCTGAAGTAATGAAGGTTGATGTGATAATCTATATAATAGATTATATCTAATAATAGAATTTTTCTCAAAGTATGTGTCTGGATATTAGCAGTTATAGGATTATTTTTAGAAGCAGTAATATAACTATTGCAATAGATTACTTTAAATTTTTAATGGTGAAATGCCAAAAAATTAGGATTAAGTTTGAAGAAAAATAGAAGGAAAATACAGTAAAGGCTGGCAACTGCTCAAGATGGTATCTAATCTTAATTTTTCTTCTGTCTTTCTATTCATTTCATATTATATCCCTACAATGTTTTGCAAAACCTGGGCATAGACACTATAACTTCCCTTGTTTCTCAATTTTCTTGTGTGCAAAAAGTGAATCCTTGGATTTGTCCACAGTTTGAGAGTGGTGACATTTCTTAAATAACAGGTACTAAAGAAAGGCAAGTAAATATTAATAACTCTTTAAAAATGAGGAATAAAATTGGGCTGTCCTTCTGGAAACTTATTTTTGCCTATACTCTTATACCCATGATTACTGTAGACTGTGTAAGAGTGAGGAAAAGCTGTGAGGGAGAGGCTGAGTTTTTCTGCTGGTTTAGTATAAGCCCTTGCCAGTTATATCTAAGACATCTGGGGCCTTTAACAAATTATTAACTTAATTCAGAAAAGGCGACTTTATGCTACATTGTCTTGTATATATAAGTCCTGCAATATTGTGATGACAGATCAAAACAATGATGCTTCTTGGAATTTTTGTCCATAAGTAACCCAAAGGAAGAACTAAACCCAAACATTGACAAATAAAGTACATGAATTAGGGATAACTTGCTGTTTTGGAAGAACTGCTCTTTCTCTGAATCACATCAGTAAATCTGGGTTTTGATCCATGAATAACTTGGCATACAAATAGCTTCAGTGCATAACCAGTTGGAGTATTGGAGCTGTATTTTGACCATCTTAATTTAGTAAGAGCATAGTCTGGCTGCCATAACCAGCAGGAAGATAGAAATGAGAACAATAATAGCAATGGTGTTTCTAGGTTCAGCACTTAAGCAGTGTGTCCAACTAGAAATTCTGGAGATAGATTCCTTCCCAGAGGCAGAGGGCAATGAGGATCTGCCTTTCCTCAAGTTTGCAGGAGCTCCCTGTAGATTTGAGAAGTTATTCCAGTTTCCTTGTCTGACTGCATGGCTGAACACATCAGAGAGACAGACAATATTGCTTTGTGGTTATGCTGGGTTGATTCTAGCTTGACCTACTTGAGGGGAATTGCTGTACCTCCAGGAATACTGGTTTCTAGCATCTCCAGCTGAACTAGTAGTTCTAGTGCCAGACTGAGAAATTTTGTATAAAGGAGCAACTAAATAAATAATAATAAAAAAAAAAGCATAGCTGTGATGTGATTTTGCAAATGCAGGGTTTGTTTGTCGTGGGGTTTTTGTTTTGGTTTGTTTTTAAATTTGCCTCCCTTGCCTGCAGGCTGTTATTTATATCTTCAGATGGTACAGTTTCCAGCATACACCGGGTGTCCCTCAGTGGCAGCGATATGATAAATATTTTAAAAACCACAGAAAAAATAAAGGCCATCTCACTAGACTTGGTTGACACAAGGCTCTACTGGACCCAACATGACCACGGAAAAGAGATTTCCCAAATTGGATCGTGTGACTATGATGGTGGGGCTGTTCGTTTCCTCAGAAATTCTGTCCGGTGAGTTTTCCTCTGCTTGTCAGAAATAAAACACTCATTTCAGGGATGCAGTTAAGCTCTCTTCCTCATTCTCTCTTTTGCTGGGTCAGTTCACAACATGAGGAGTATGAGGTGTAGGGCAAATGGCCTGTGACTGTAAATGTGACATTAATGATAGGACAATGGAAAAATATCACCATTGTAGGGATAATACTGCCACTCGGCACTCTCCATTTCCCAAGCTTTCAGCAAATGATGACTAATTAATCCTTATAAATCCTCTCTGAGTGTTTATTAGTGGCCTTTTTCTGCAGATAGAGGAGGCAAAAGTAGAGATTAAATTATTTATGCAAGGTCACAGTGGGTGGGCTCAGGTGTCTGAGCTGTGCTCAAGAGACTGAGCTCCACCCTCATCCAAGCCTGTTGTGCTCCTGAGCTGCTGGCTGGGGAGGCTTGGCTCTCCAAGCCTTGTGCTCAGGCTCTCCAAGAAACATCAGCAGATGTGGTGAAAACTCTGCTGTGCAAGAGAATTGCTCCCCAGTGCCAGGGCTAAGCACAGCTGAGGAGGCTCTCAGCTTTTGGGCTTCATGCTGTGCAGGGCTACAGGTGCCCAGTGGTGGTCATGGGGCCAGTGAGGGGATCAGGAAAGGGCTGTCACTCAAGTGTCTTTCAGTAGGGTTGGGTCACCCTGTGTGCAAAGGGGATTTCCTACAGCAAACTGAGAAAGGTGCACAGTTCTGCTGGCCTGCTGATTTAAGTACATGGCCCACCCTTTGCATATGATGAACACAAAGTTGGCTTCTCCCTACATTGCCAGCAGTGACTTTGGATTTTTCCTCACTTTTTTTCCATTTCTCCCTTGAGTTGGTTGTTGTTCGCTGGGGTCTTAATCCTTCAGCTTCAATGATCTGGGTTCCCAGTTTTCCACCTGGATTATGTACTGGAAAGTGGAAGCCAAAAAATACCTCTTCCAGTATTTTTTCTGCTTTCTTTCTTATTTAAAACTTGGCCCTTTTGTGATTCCTGCTAGCTGCTATAACTGACCAGTGAATGGAAACTACATTCCTGAGCTAGGAGAAGCAACAGAAAATGGATTTTAGCAATGCTCTACTCCTACCACTCCATTTCCACCATGATTTCTTCAGACAGTCAGAACTGTCAGAGCAGGCACTCGGTATTGGGAAATGGTGGAACTTATCTGATCTACATCCTTCAACAAACCAAGTTTATATTTTGGTTGCTGCATTCACCAGAAGTAGGGTGATGCCTTCCAGTTAACTTCCAGTCCTGAACAGTAGATCATTAAACCTGTGAGAAATGCAGGTTATCCATTGTGTGTCTATTTATTGCAAGTTTTCAGGATTATGAGTGCTGAATTATTTTGGGAATATTTCGGTGCATTTGGTACATATAATGATTCTCATATATAGAAGATAATATAGTGTGTGTATATATATATATAAAACAATACAAATAAAGGGTATTTTCAGTGAACCTGATGAACTAAGCACTCAGAAGATGTTTGAGAGAGTAAATATAGAGGGCAATGTGCCATTTTGCTGTCTTCTCTTGTTTTAGACATCAATTGCTTGGTATGTCTCTTTTTGCTGAGCACCTGTACTACTCAGACTTGAAGTCCGGCATGATATGGAGAGCCAACAAATATACTGGAAAAGTTGTAGTCACAATTAGCCTGAAGCCATCATTTTTCCCACCAGTGGAGATAAAAATAGTACATCCATTTAAACAGCCAGGTGCAAGGATTGATTCTCAGGATTTGGGTAAGTCAATGTAATGCTGGGGTTTTATGTGTGAGAATAATAATGTCATACACTCTGATTCTCTACAGGAAGAATTTGCTTTGGCAAAATTCCAGGTCTCAGTGAAATGAAGGAAAAAGTTGTTTTTTATTTTGGTGGTCCACAGTTCTACTTGGTATGTGTAGCTACAGTTGAGTTTCAGGCTAGAAGCATGCCAAGCATGAACTGCTCATTTCATTAATCTGAATACACATGCAGACAAATGTGACTTTCTCCTTCTCTTCCCTCTTTTACACAAAGATATTTTTATGCTTTCCTGATAAATGCACAAAGCATACAGCTTTTTAATCCTCTGTCTATTTTATCTTCATCAAATGTCTGCTTCATTCTGGAACTTTTACTCTAGGGTACATCTAAACACTTCTGATTATAATGGCACCAAAGGATTTCAAGGACACAGTATGTTCTACATGTGGATGTCTCAACTTCATTGTGATATGATTCAATTAAAAGTCAGCAGGTCTTGGACAGTCTTGAAGCTGCCATAATAACTATAGGATAAGAGTCTCCTGTCTTTTTAATTGATACCAATTTCAGCCTACAGTAGGAGTTGGTCATCTCTCTGCCTTGCACTGTGGATCCAAACATTTAGGTAATTGACTGTTGATAGTTCACCTTCCTTGAGGATTTCTGCTGAGGCAGTAGGAAGTGGAGAATGTCCAGGGAAATAATGTCTTGTCCTCTAGCCTCTGGGGAGCGGGGCATTCTTGCTTTAATGGAATAGCTTTTGTCACCAGTTTTGCTTGGATAAGAGCAAGAGAGCAAACAGCATGGAGGCATTTGTTTGTCAAACAATGGATACACAACTCCCAAGGGAAGATGGCCGTGGATTCCCAGGGATATAGATGGTAGATAGATAAAGACATGGGGAGAATGAAGTGCTTGTTTTAGTTCATACGAGCAAAAATGAAACTGTACATATCTCTTTGAACTATTCCTAAATAGCTCCTATAAAATAGGCTTTGTCTTCATGCCATCCAACAGCTTTATGCAGTACCATGCAGTCTCTGCTCTCTGAAGGCTGGTCTGGGTGGGAAAACAAAAATCTTCAAAGAAACTTTCCCCTTCAAATGCTTTGTTTGCAGTGCCAAGATGTGTTGGGATGCAGAAGATAAAGTGTTCCTGGAAATCAAACTTAGTTTTGTAAGCACAGGGAGTCTCTATTCAGAGACAAAACTTGATCTGTCCTTACTTTGGGGAATGTCCTGACAAATGGAAGCACTTTTTGCTACTGACACATTTGGTGCTCTCACACAGAGGAACTAGGGCTAGGATGTGCAGCTTAATTTTAGTGGCTGTGGGCACTTTGCCTTTATTCTTCTCTCAGAAGATTAACTCCACTTCTTCCAGAGCATTGTGCTTTCTGGGCTTTCTCTTTCCATGGAAAAAGGCTTTCCCTGCTTTTATTAATGTATAAACTACCAATGTTTTCAAATGTATGTCTGTTTCCAACATGTCTAGTAAATTTCTGTATGATAGTAAATGTTGTCAGTGGTAGGCTTTTTTTAAATTCCAAATAACTTCTTGTAAAAATGCCTGGGAAGTGACGGAGTAGAAAGAGGCTTAACAGGCTGAATCCAGATGAACCTTTTGGACTTTGCATGTACATTGCTTGTCTTACCCAATGCAAGAACGGGGATGAAAGGAGGACTAATGAGCCTGGAGTTCAAATGAGATTTATTGCTGATCTTACAAGAGAGAAACCTGGAGATAAAAGCATACCTAGACTAATTGGATGCTCTGTACAATCTAATAAAATGTACATTGCAACGTCGTGTCAGCTGTGAATTATCAAGCTTTCTTTAAAGCAGATAACTAGTGAGTTGCTTCAGATGAAAAGGAGAAGTGTGCAACTGATATGATTTGATTTTTTTACTGGAATTTGAATTATTATTTTGCTACTTAAATTTCTCATGTCCTCTCTTCCCTTTCTCTTTCAAATTCCTTCCTTGGATTGGTCAGGGCCAATAAGTAAAGAGAAGAGTATTAATTAATCTATGAGTCTGTTGTAACCCCACAGAACAACTTTGGTATGGCACTTTCAATAATGGCTCATAAAATATCTGAATTACCTTAACATCTCAAATACTGCCTCTAAAAGTTTTTTAAAGAATCCTTTCTAACAGATTAATGATATTCAGTTCACTTGGGATGGTTTTTTTGGTTTTTTTTGTTTTTTTTTTTAGGAATTATATTTTGTTTCTTTCCAGTGTAAGATACTAGCATCAGGCTAATATCTGAGTACATGCATTTCCATACAAGACAGGGGATGGGAGGGGAAAAAATCCCACAAAACACAAATAAGTTAGAAAGTATGGTTTGTAGTGGTGTTCTTCCAGAAAACACTACATTATAAACTTTTTGATTCATAATTTAATCACCATTCTCTTTAAGCTTTGAAATGAGATTGGCTTTTTGGGTATTGATATGGCTACATAGACTCCTAATACTTATTCAGTTAAAAATTATTATCTTCTTGAGATTGTCCAGATAGCAAAACTCTTGCTTTTGTTATTTATTCTGTAACTCCCAGGTGTCTCAGGTCTCATTAGACCACTTAGAGCAATAATGGTACAAACATGGGGAGAAAAATCAGAAACGATGATAAGCAAATGATGAAGCCTTGACTGTGGTCTTGTTTCTGAAATCTATTGTTTTGTGGTTGCATGCACTTGCACATTGGTCATTCTAAAGGGATCTTTATTTGAAGATTAGACTCTCCACTGCTGTATGTTCCTGATTGACTTGCAGTAGAAAAAGATTGTGTCCAATTCAAAATTAATTATACAAAATGATAGGCTCAGCTAAAACCACACAAAATTCAAGTCCCTTAAAGGATAACATGCTAAATAACATAGATAATATTCATCAAGTCATCCATTCATAATTTTCTATTTAATGATATGACATTTGTTAGTGAAAAATTAATCACTTTGATGCAAATATGTGCAAGGAGTCTGTGTCTGTCTGGGAAATGTTATATTATTACTTTAATAGATGTGATCTGTCATTCCATCAGGGGGCCAACATTTTCTCTATTGTGGCTAGCAGAAGAATAAACTTGGAACTTAAATATTATGCAGTTTTCTTGGGATTTAGATTGTGAACTGGAAAGAACACGAGAAAATTGGTTACATATGCATTTCTTTGCCTGTATGAATTCGTGATTTCTTATACATTGCACGCAGCCCAGGGCAAAGACAGTGTTTTGTGTGGCTGCACACCCATGTTCAGTAGCATCAGTTCAGATATTGTTGGCTTGGGAAAGGGGCAAGAAACTCCACAGGAAGGTTATGAAGATTAAAACACAAATAATAATTTTGGACACAAAATCATGAGTGCTGTAAAACTGTGAAAGCAACAGCCCTGAAAGGTGGCTGAGCACAGACATGAGGCTCTGCAAATCCCTCCCATGAAAAAGGGCACTGAATTAGCTCTTTCTGTCACTCAGGAGAAATAGAAAGGCTCCTAAGGACCTGCTGGGCACTTTTTTTCTTTGGGCACCTTTGAAGAAAGGTTCTGAGTTTGGAATCTGAGTTCTACATTTATAATGCTTGTATTTCTCATAGATCCACTCCAATACAAAGATTTTCTAGAATGTTCTATACTCTTTGTCCAAATGAAGCACATGGTCATTATGATCTGCCCAGATATCTTTTTTGTTAATTAATAAAGAGGTAATAATAATCCAATGCAATATCTAATAATATTAATAATAATAATAACAATCTTTGCATGCTGTATTTTAAAATTCCCTCTTCTCTCTCTTTCCTTCATGTGTGCTCTCTCTCTGTCATTCTTATTTCAGAGTGTTTTACAGAGTGGTTTATAATACTGTGCAGGACTGGGGGCATGTGAAACCTGAATTTTCTCTTTCATAGTCACTATAGGTATGGACCCAAATCAAACCATCCCCTAGTTCAAGCTCTCTCTAGATGTGCTTGTGCTGACATAGAGCTTGAAATGATTGTTTGCATGCACCTACTCCTAGTATTCCAAGTACTTTCATTTTACAGTGATTTTTTTTTGCCTGGTTTTACCAGTGGAAAAAAATAGAAGTTATTTTGTATTAATAAGAAGTTCCTCAGGTTGAGCAAGCAGATGTTGAGAAGAAAATACACCTCTTACCATCTTTCTCCTGGAAGGCGAATATGGTACTTCGTTCCACTTACACTGTAATTGTTCTTCCAGAAAAAGGAATCTGTGATTTGAACAGAGAAAAGTGCAGAAGAAGAATCTGCAGGCCAGACTCAAGGACTCATTGGTGTAAATGTTCTAGTGGCTTTATTTTAAGTCGAAATAAACAGTTTTGTGAAGGTAATACATGGATTTCTCATGAGCTTTATTGCTTATATGAAAAAAATTCTTCTTTTATTTACTATCTTGAGTATGAAAAATCACAATGAGGTTTTAATTTCAAAGTGCCAGTTTTGTGTTCTTCCAAGCTCTGAAATAGAGCTCTGAAAAAGAGACCTATGAAAGTGTCATGTGTGCTACTCTTGTGAGAAATTTTGTTCTTAGTCTGAGTAGGGAAAGGAGCTCCAGATAAGTAGAAATACTTACATGTGCTCATTTAATTTTTAAATAAAAATGAAATCAGAGGTATCACCAAAAGTGAAACATTGAATAACCCAGCAACAAAATGTCTGTCTTAAGTGTCACTTTCAAAAAGGACAGAAATTCTTAACATTCTTCTAAATGTTTTTTATCTGGATCGTTTTATCAAAAATCTGATTTTACTATTAATAACAGATAACATCTTTTTCACTACTATCCAGATTTTATAAAACATAATGGCATCAGAATTCCTAGCTTACAGGATTTGCAAACCTGCGTGAGCACAAGTGTTCCACTTCTCAGGAAATTCACCAGGTTTGATTTCTGAATTTCCACTTCTAATACACTTGTGTTTTGAGGCTTTTACTTAAGTCAAAAGTTGAAGCCAAATATTTTAAAAGAATTTTTATTTGAAGAAGGTGTCCAATGTATATTTTTTGGCTGTGTACAGGATTTAAATGGCACTTGAATCTATATGGAAAGGCATCTTTTTGAAAGTCCTCTAGGCACCTATGCTGGACTCATGCAGCCTGCGTATGTTTTGCTAGAAGGTTTTTAACACTGCTTTAAATGAGGTCTGCAAACACTTTTTCCTATAATCCGTCAGGAAAACGATATTTTTGTGAAATGAATGCAAAAAAAAGAGATGCTTTTTCAGGCCATTACTTTGTTTCATTAATCTATTCCCCAGCATTGGCTGATGATGCTGACACAACAAGTCCTTCTTTTTGCAGACATTAATGAATGTGGCTTCTGGAACCACGGCTGCACTTTGGGCTGCGTGAACATCCCCGGTTCCTATTACTGCACCTGCCCGAGAGGCTTCGTTCTGCTGCCCGACAGGAAAACCTGCCACGGTAAGGAGCTGTGAGGGATAAACACCTGGAGTGTCGGAGGGGAGAGAGTCCTCATTTAACACAGGAGCTGCTGAAAGTTCTGTGTGTTGCCTTGCTTGCTTCCAATCCCTTATTATGTAAGCAGGATCGGCTTAAACGGAGTGAACTGGTTTCACATGGCGTGTTCGAGGAAGCGTAAGTTACACGTGAGAAACTGTGTACGCCTCTTCGGAGGAGGGAGAAAGAAAAGCCATGTCTGCAGAGAGACCTCTTCTCAGATTAGGCCCGGTGACACATTCCAGGTGGATAAGCACTTCTGTATTTTTAAATGTGGTCTCTGAGTTTGGCTCACTCTGTAAGAATTTTCCCAGTCTCTGAATGAGCCGCTCACGGTATCATGCTTTCTCTTTTCAGATCAGGGCTGATAGCGTTGCTAATATGTATGACATTAGTGGAATTAAATGCGTATGCTCAGCCTACAACTGAATTAAGCCTTTTTAAAGTAAGTCTAGAATGTAAAATGTGAAACATTGCAGGTTTTGAGGTCTTGGGATTTTGTCAATCACTTTTGAAGTGAAACTTATGCATAGACAAAGGTCATTCTACTTTGTTTCCATGGAAATAAAACATTGGCGTAAGCCCCAAGGAGGAGTGCCAGTGCACACCAATGTGTTCAGTGTGGATCATGGCAGGATCAGGACCTAGGGTATATTAAATATCACACTTGAGAGTAAATATAGCCACAGAATTTAACAGACTCTAGCAGTCAGTCTATTTTAGACTGCAAGAGCTCTGGGCGGGACCAGGAATTGGACTCGATGATCCCTGTGCGTCCCTTCCAACTCAGGATATTCTGTGGTTCTACAAGAGCCACTTCTTCTTTATTAAGAGGGGGCTAGGAGCAGGATTCAGTGACCCAAACATGGGGGTCCAGGGTGTGACAGCCAGCTGTGGCAGAAGACCTATGGGAGTGCTGCAGCCAGAGGTTATTGGGAGGTGGGATATCATTTTGTGTCCAAAACAACACTTAGACACTGTGCAACTCAGTCCTGCTTTGGATGACCAGCTTGAACTGTATGCCTGCATTTTGAGTGGCTCAAATTAGATAGAAAATAATACTTTTCTAGCACAAGTTAGGGGATGCAACATGGACAATGTAACTCCTTAGTTAACTACATTAACTTCTACATTAACTCCTGCACCCCAAGGCAGACATTCACCAACTATGCAGCTTGAGAGAGAGACACATAAAATGAGAAGTCCAAATGCTGGCCAAAGGTTTTGATGCCTTGTCCTTCAATGAAACTCTTCATCTGAAGCTACAAGGTGTGGTCAGAAAGAAACTTGAATTTTCTAGACCCTCTTTGTGCTTATGTGGTCAGCACAGTCCAGTCCAGAATGCAGTTGCCCTGGAGAAGTGATATTTGCAAGAGCTGTGCACTGTTTGAGGCAGGGTGTGCAGCCAATTCATAGAAGCAGCTGTGGGAATCTTGCATCAGTTCCAGTCTTCCAGCACGTGTTGCCATATGGCACTAGAATTGGGACCAAGAAATGGAGCACTGCAATACAGAAGGTAGAAGGAGCATATCTTGTGGAATTGCATTAAAGAAATACCCAAAAAGAAAATGTTGGCACTGCAATGTTTCTAATAGCAAGTAAAGGAAAGCTATTGCCAGGCCCTCAGATGATTTTACCCTTATAACCCTAAAATTGAGGCTAAGGAACATAGTTTTGATTCTGGAAGGTTCATCTCCTGTTTTCATTGATCCTAGCTCTTTCATAGTTATTTGTTCGGTATAGATTCCTTGTAGTTTTTAAAATCTGATCTGTTTTTGATGAAATGTAAGAAAGTAAGTTTTCAAAATTACTTATTTTTTGAGAACATGTTTTCAGAAAATTTTGGAAAATTTAAGGTAAATAAATATAATGGTTTCAGGACTCAGGAATTTTGGCTTTCTCCTGGGCTGTATAACAAACCACAGAAAGACTGCAGAAGTCTTGTACTCTCAACATCACACTTTCATTTATCTATATATTTCTTTTCTCTTTTTTTTTTTTCTTCTTGTTTTGCTATTTAAGAAGGTATTTAACATCTCTTTTTGGGGGCTGAATAAAAGTTTTTATCATTATTTAGGATATTTTTTTTCTCCTTAAATTATTCTAGAATTAATTAGGTGTACAAGTAATGACACTGGATGTAGTCATGGCTGCCTTCAGACATCTAAAGGCCCTGTTTGCTTTTGTCCGGAAGGATCTGTACTCAAAGTGGATGGCAAAACATGCACAGGTATGTAACATTTTTTTCTACCTGAAGTGACTTCCAGGCTCTGTTTATTTTTGGCACCAAGAGCCAGAGTGAATGAAGGCATTTTAGAGTAATTTGATGTAAATGATCAAGTTAAAAGACGATAGAATGTAAGGTGTTTGAGTACTTATATTCATTTTCTAATAGATTTTTAGTAGCAGCAACATCCAATATTTGCAGGCCAAATTCTTCTGTTGTCAGCACAGTTCAAGGCATGTTGCAGACCTTTGTTGCGGGAGACATCTAAAATTTATACTTGAGGGGAAATATATGGACAAAAATTAAGGCTTGGGTGAAACCTGAGGATAACTTTATTGACACCATGCAGCTCAGGCTCAGTCACTCTAACTTATCCACAAATTGAATTTTTTGTTGTCAGAATACTTGCAACTGCTTCACTCACTAATCTGTCATACCCCATTTCAGCAATTTTCCAAATTCAGGGGACTGTAGCTTCTCAACTGCATCTTTTCAGTCTTAGGGATCAAGATAGCTCCATTACTAAGCCTTATGCCATGAAAAAAATCCTTTCTCCCTTTCAGTCTCTTTCCTATCATGGACTGTACTTCATACATAGATTCAGTCATTATTTCTGTTTTGCTAGCTCATGTTGTAATTGAGAATATAACAGAAAAATAACAAAATAATGGTTTCTTTTTACATGAAATCTTGGTTTGTTTTATTAGGAAGTATCAATTTGTCATCCTAGCCTAATTAACTTCTGGGGAGAGAATTGCATTTATTTGCAATTTCTTTGCATGAAGTGCAAAGTTCGATAAAATTTGTTGCTCTGTTGTAGATGGGATGAGATTTTCATTGGAGAAGAGTTCCCTGAAACACGTGGGAGACACACTCTTTATGTATCCCACCTTCCCATCCCCCATCTTGTGCTGTAAATTTTCAGGAAAGCTCTGGAACAAATTACTACTTCTGCTTTCAGCAGGAAGCCTTTTGGCAAATCTACCAGTCACTGAGATGGTTTGCACTGTAGAAATCCTGAGCAGAGTGAATTCATTCTCTTATACCTCTGATTCTGTTGTATTTTATTTTTTTTTAGAACGGCACAGTAAAATTTTACAAATGCTCTGTTTAAGGTTGTACATCTCCAGATAATGGTGGCTGCAGTCAGATATGCTCTTCTTTAAGCCCATCCTCCTGGGAGTGTGCTTGTTTCCCTGGATATAAGCTTCAGCGAGACAGAAAGCACTGCACTGCTATAGGTCAGTGTCTTTGGTATGCTTGCATATTTCTGCCAATTAAAGCAAAACCTTTTTTGCCTCCTTTAAGGTGGATGAAACAATTGGGATCCCTTTTTGCAGTGATTTTAGGTTACTTTGTGAAACCTGGGAAGTATAAATTGTTAGGAAAGATAACCTATTTTGGAAACAAACCAGAACAAGCACCAGTATATGGTTCAGTCTCCCTCACAGAAAGCTCAATTTTTGATCCATCTTCAACATTTCACTCTGGGCTCCCATATTGTGGAGCTCTGTCCTGCAGTATGCAGGGTTTTGTGCCTTCATATAAATATGGGCATAGTTTCTGCCCAGTGTTACACACGGGGGGCTGAGGTGCCTGTATTTGGAGAACAGAGTAGGAAATAGTCTGTTGAAGGACTTTCCATACAAGGATATTTCTCCCCCACTGGTCCCAGGAAGCCGAGGTATTTGATGTGCATGTTCAGATTCCAGACCCTCCTGTTCCTTCTGAGAAAAGGGCAGACCCTGGTGATCAGCAAGTTATAAGCAATTGCCAAAGAGAGAGGAGGAAAGAGAAGTTTTTGATTTGTACCTGAAATAAGGGGAAAGCTATATTCTTTTTGGAGGACAGTATTTTTCTTGCTTTTACTACAAAAGACTTTTCCATATGCAAAAGTCAAGTGAAAAGTCAAGTTCATGTGAAATGTTGAGAGATAATTGCCTTGAGGCTACGATACTCAGTGTGAAGTGCAGCAGGAATGGTGACTGCTTTTGTCAGAAATGTTGAGGCTGATGCTGTAAACTTATATTTCACATTTATCTTTAATTTCCTGAGGCAAGTGGAATGTAGGAAATTTGCCATAATTTCTTCTTGTTCCTCATTGTGTCATTTACTTATTCACAATGCAAGTTAGGTAGTAATGAAATTTAGAGATCATTTTGAACTTCATGCAATAAACATGCTGGCAAATTTTCATCAACAGGTCCTAAGCCATTTTTGTTATTTGCAAATGGCCAAGACATCCGCCAGATCAGTTTTGATGGAACAGATTATACAAGTTTACTTGACTGGCAGATGGGAGTAGTCTTAGCACTGGACTCTGACCCAGTGGAAAATAAGGTAAGGCATTAAAAATGAGAGAGTTCTGGAGTGTTGCAAGGACAAAAGAATTGAGCTTTCACGTGCTTTAACCTTTCCTCTGTCAGTGATCTGGGTTACACATTATGCTGCTCATTGTTCTGTTGCCTGTCGAGGAGCACAACAGGTACAGGTTGCCAAACATTAATTGAAGAGATTCATTATTTAATTGCGTATGTTTTTGTTCATTGAAAATGATAATTCACAGAGAATTTGGATTTCTAAATTCACTTCAGGCATGATTTAAATTTCAAAGAATTTTTGCGTGACTGGTAAGTTTTCTCCATTAACACTGCCACGTTATTTTCTGAAAATATACTGTGGGGTTTTTTCACGGTGTAGTGGTACAAGCAAAGGTATCTTTTTTTCTGTACAGCTAAATCTGTATGATCCCTATTAAATGTAGGAGTAATCTTAACAAGAATTGTTTCCCATGCCCTGATATTTTTGAGCAAAACTGCTGAATGCTCACAGAGTTTATTGCTCTTCCAAAATGCGTTCCTCATGTAGGAGATGGTGCTGTTGGCAACAGGAGTCTTCTCTGTATAAAGAGCTGTTTGTCTGTGTGGCCACATCCTAATGTCCTACTCCTTGCCTGCAGAGTTGGGAAGAATAGGAGTTCAGCTGTGCTTTGCTAAACCTTCTGTGGCAGATAGTTGTATTTTCCCATGGAGACACTTATTTACACTGTAAAAGTGTTGCAAAGGAGTCCTGGATGGTACAGTGAAAGCTGATGAGGAGCTCAGTGAAATTGCTGGAAGCATCTCAAGGCCCAGATGGACACAGCCAAACAAATGTGAATGTCACCAGATCTGCACTTACAGGAGGAGCACTTCAGGCACTTCTGGAACACTGCCCCCTGCTCCTGAAATAGGGCCCTGCTGGAGAGGTAGCAGTTGTCCTATGCTGTGCCAAGTACAGATCAGCTGTGCCAGGGGCTCTGGTGTGCACCCGGGATCCCCTCCTGCGGTGTTAGGGTGGGCAGTACTGAGGTGGGAATACATGCAGGGGCCAGCCAGGCTGCAGGAGTCCAGCCTTGTCAGCACAGAGCTGAGTGGCAAGGCACCACCCCTTTGTGCTCCCAGGATATGGCATTAGCTGGTCTAAGGCTCCCTCCTGTTTTGTTTGACCTCATGGTTAGCATCAAAGCAAAGTTATTTGTTTTGCTGTTACCATCTCCAAAGACAGCCTCAGCATTGCTTTTCATATGGTTCTGCCATACAATGTTTGGCTCCCTTTGGTACTGAATACAATTTACACATCCTTGGAAAATGTGAACCTAGTTTTCCTATCAGCAAAGAACTTTTCTTTTGACCCCAAACTAAAAAACCTCTCCTGGAAATGTTAGAACATTACAGAATAAACACCTGGTAAAAAATTAAGATAGCTGCAGGATGAAAGAGGGGAAAAAATAGAAACAAATTTTATAACTCCTTTTCCCCTTCCCAGCTCCTTGACGTACATAGAGTGCTACTATCTTCTCCATGCTTCTCTCTTTCCAGCATGAGCAGCCAGTGAAATGACAATGCGCTTCTTTCTGATTGCTCCCACTTTTGCTACCTCAGCTGTGCTCCACACGAAGTAGCTGCTGGCTGAAACAAAACCACAGGATATTCAGAGGGCTGTATATAGGGCAACCAGGATTTACAGCTAAGCACAAGCTGCCTGTAGAAGTCATGCTGGTTGAAGGATAAGTGCCTTTTTACTTGATCAGGGATCACGGGTTACCTGTGCAGCCTTTTGTGAATAAGCGGTTTAGGGAATTTTCAAGATGAAAAAGGTATTTCAGAAATGGAGTTACTAGACAGGGCAGGTAGAGTAGAAAGTGAGATGGGAACTAATGACATCTCGTCTGTTATTTATTTACAGATTTACTTTGCCCACACCGCCTTGAAATGGATAGAGCGAGCTAATCTGGATGGTTCAGATCGTGAAAAGGTTATTCATGAAGCTATAGATACACCCGAAGGCCTCGCTGTGGACTGGATTAACCGTAAATTGTATTGGACAGACAGAGGGTACGTGATCCACAGGGCATTTATGTTGAAGCATGCCATAAAATATTTGGAATAAATGACTGGTGACACAGAAATAGCTGAGATATCACTCTACTTCAGTAGTGCTTCACATTCTGGCTGGGTAGCTGTAGTCTCAAGTATATAGAGTAGGAAGGATCTTTAAAACTAAAACGCTGGAAGTTCACTTGCCGCCGCTATCATATTTTTATCTTTGTCTTTCCAAGAAACGAGGGTTTGGACTCAGTTGCAAGGAATCTAAAACATGCACTGCATCTATACATGTACATATGTGCACATGTGCATGTGAATGTATTTGCTTACACTCTTCCTTACATGCCTACACTGCGTGAGAGTGTGTGTGTAGAGGTATATTTTATATACACACATATTAAAAAGAATATTGCTGTACTGAGTGCGTCTTGGGCAAAAGTCAGTGTTGTTGGCAGCTGGAATCATGCTATCAGGGAGCCCTTGTTAGTTATCTCTGATAAAAGAGGAGTGACCACTGCAAGACAATATGACCATCTTTCAGCTGATACTTAACCTTATGTGCAGAGGGCAACAAAACTGACCTTTGACGAAAAGGCAGTGTCAGATCACAGCAGATAGTGAAGACTCCTTGAAGAATAGTCATGAGCTTTCAGTATGATCCATAATTCACTAATCAATACAAATAATTTCAAGGTTTAGATCACCCTCCTTCTCCATTTCAAACATTCTGCTAGTCTACTTCCTTGCTTCTAGGTACAGTCTTGTCATGTGATTGTGCTGCTGTAGAAACATGCCTGTGTTTCTTGTGAAATGGGAGATTATGGTGCTTCTCTCCATAAGACATGAGTTCAAGGAGGATGTGAGAATTTGGACCTGCAACTTCCTTCTCACCCATTGCATTTACCTGCTTGTATTTTGCATTGCAGGAATATATTTCTCCTTCCATCTCTGTGGAGCCTTTCTTTGAAGGTTCAAAGAGGCATGGAAGGCTGTAGGCTTGCTTGCAGATAGAGGCTGATACTTGTTCTGCAAGGTGAATATTGCAGTAATAAAGTCAGTTTTCTGGAAAAAACATGAATTGGAAGATTGTCAATGTAGATTCCTATACTTGACTTGGCCACAGATTTTATGAGTCATCTTAAGAACCTCAGCCTCATTCTTCCCGGCAAAATAGATGTAATATTTAAAATTGACCAGTGACTTCTGGATGAAAAATGCTATGGAAAAGTACTAATTAAAAAAAAATTCTTTATACATTTGGTAATGGTATTCAGTTAGGAGGTGGTTTTCCTCCTGACTTCCTTTAAAGCTAGCATTTATCTGTTAGTAATCATATTTGCAATCCATTATTTGCCCAAAGAAGGAGAACTTCATGTCTTCTGCAGAGCAGCAGGTATTTTATCATCATGCCCTGGACCAGATAATGAAGCTGTAACATGAATTACTTGATGATAAAACAACTAGATATCTCACATCAGCAGGATTATTTCCTGTCACTGTGAAATTATTTATTACAGCTAAACTAAAGCAGTGCAAAGTCTTAGTACATTCAGCCCAAGAGGGTAACTAAAAAGATTGCAGGGAGGACCTAACAGTGCTCTGTGTGTTGCAGGAAGGTGAGCATTGAAAGGAGCAATCTGAATGGAATGCAAAGAAGAACGATCATCTGGGAGGATCTCTCCCAGCCCCGAGGGATTGCCATTCACCCATTTGCTAAGTAAGGAGTGATAAACACAGTAAATCATGTAATAGTTGTGGAGGATTTTTGAAAATGAGCATGAAAATGACGTGCCCTTTTGGCAGTCAAAGCGTGCATTAGTCTTGTGCTCGGTTGGGCACTGCCTTGCAGATTTGTGTGAACTGTAATGTTTTATTGCAGGGTTTCTTTCATGAGTTGGGACATGTTCATTTCTCAGATAGATTTTAGAAGAAAGTAATAGGAGCATTAATGATACCGTATGCAGTTTAAGCTAAAGAAAAGCATGAGCAACTGAGGTCACTGACAGCTGTAGGTACCACACTACAAACTTTGAGGTTCCATATCTATTAGTGTGAAGAAATTAATCACTTTTAACCAGTAGTGATTACAAAACAGCCTTTTTTTGGCCCACACTTAAGTTTCAGAGGAAACTAAACATAAATTAATGTTCTGGAGATTTCTTGTTTTAAATGCACCTTATATATCTTCTTAACTAGTGTTGAAATGATCACAGGAATTTTGGGTGTTCAAACTCCTGATGATATTCTGGCTATTTCAATCAATGGCAAAGTCCTATGGATTTCAGTCAATAGGCTTGTAGTAGGAGTATTTTAAATCTGGTCCTTTAAATTTTGTTTTGATGCTTATATCCTGCTGTAACTAAGTACTAATGAATCAAAGAAAGAAGAAGGATTGGGGAGGTTGTTTTACTAGCTTGCCTCTGGACATAAAAGACCTGAAAGAATCTTTCAGTAGAGCTTGAATGCTATAGAGACATCTTGCAGGAAAACTTTGAAGAAAGGTATGTTCTGGAAGAGAGTTTATTAGAATTATTGGTAGAGGCAAAGAGTGCAAGGGGAAAGGGAGGAGAAAACATCACTAAAATCTTTCTTTTTAGAAAGTTAATAGTGAAAGGATGAACAGGCATTATGGCAATGTCCATAATTGTAAATATTAAAGAGGGATGCAAAACACAATTAAGGCTCTTGAAAATACTGATCCCTGCATTAGCGAGAGCAAAACTGCTTCTGTAATTAAAACTAAGTGAATCCCTTGCGGTAATCCTGTGAGAGGCAGGTGATGCCTGGGAAGATGAGCCCAAGCTTCAGACATTATTTACAATTTTAGCTATCCCCATTTTGAATTACCTTTTAGCACAGTCACTGAAAATTGTAAACACTCAGTGAATAACACAGAGGACTCTAGAGGGAGACCCTGAGAATCACGATTTTATTAAAGAAGAAAGATGGTGGGCCTGATATTGGTCTCTCTTTTTAAAAACAACCTACCTACTCTTGCTTGTTTTCCAGGGGTGATGGGTAATTTTGGTTTCATTTGTGTATTGTTACACCCTTGTTTAGACAAGGGTCTGGCTAATGCATTGTTTTCCGTTGTCTAAACCACCATCAGCTGTCACATGGAAAAACAAAAAGCAGATATGAAGAGCTGGCAGTTAGCACAGTCAGGAGCTGTTTTCCAAAGGTTTTATGCCAATGAACAGAGTGAGGATTCTGCATAAGTCCCAATGTAATCACCTGGAGTCTTGTGGCAAGTGTGAAAAGATCAGCAGCCAATATGTTTGCTTGAAGTGTGCACTTTTTCTCCTGTGAGCCGGGGCTGCACTGCTCTGATCTGACCTTTCTGCTTTGAAAGAACTCCATGGAGAGGAGGACAAACATTTACTTACTGACTTCCTGTATTGGTTTTGTTTTCTGAAGGAGGTTATTCTGGACTGACATGGGGGTCACTCCGCGGATTGACAGCTCTTCTTTAGAAGGCTTCGATCGCCGGGTCATAGCCAGCACTGGCCTGGTGTGGCCCAGTGGGATCACTGTCGACTACCTGGCTGACAAGCTGTACTGGTGTGATGCTAAACAGGCTGTGGTGGAGAGCGCCAACCTGGATGGCTCTGGTCGTCGAACTCTTGCACAGAATGATGTAGGTGAGGCTTTGGGGTTGATAATTACCTACTGCTGCTTGTCCATGTCCTGCATATGGGCATAAAAATTACTGGCCAGCTGCTGTGCTGTATATCCCATGCTATGTTGAGGCTTATGACAGCATTTAAGTTCTCCATTCTGTTACCCAGCTGACTTTTATTCGTTTTAGCAAAAGTATATCTTTCTAACACTCACTGATTTTATAAATGAGTCACTTTGAAGGACTTCTCTGCCGTCACAGAAAAAGGAAAAGCATCAAGAAATTAAAATTGTGGTTTGCTTTTCCCATGCATGGCTGCTTATTTTAATTCAGGTTTTGCTGCGCTTACTGCATCAGTGAATTATATCGACGCAAGGTGAAAGGGAATTTATCTGGATCCTCAAGGTCTTTGAGCAGCAAACCTGCATCTGTGAAGCTGAGCACTGGAATGACTCTAAACACAAAACTGATAGCAAATGAAAAATGATTTTACAATATGCTGGTAGTTTTTTATGGCTGAGATTTCTACTGCATGACACATAACTGTGTTGTCCTGGAGGAAGGGAACAGAAGTGTTGGCAACAAGGAACTGATGTTGTACCACATCTAAAGTAAACCATGTGTTTAAGAATCTTGTACGTGGCAAATCAGTTTCTGGAGAGGACAATTCCTTTTGATCATGGGATCTCTCTGGGCACGATTTTGTAGATGTGCATACAAAACATGGGCAGAGTGGGGACTTTTAGCTCAATAGCATGACTGCTGTGGGTAACATGGCTACTCTGCCAAGCTGCCTCTGTTCAAGTCTGTGTTGTGGAAAGGCTTCTGTTCATCACCTAAGTCAGGTACCCTCTCACTCCTTTGAAGGTGAGCAGAGTGGGGTCCTGGAGGAATCAATGTTTTCCAGTTTATAATACATCAAAAGGCCAGAGAAGAGAGACTTTCTAGCCTTCCTCTGTCTTCCCCTGCTGTGCATGTTCTGCTGTATGCTCCATCCTGCAGCAGATCTGCAAAGGAGCACCTTGAGGCCTGATCAAAGTTTCACTTTGTGTCTCCACATGGAGTAAGACAGTGTCTTACAGGGAGAAAACAGAGGAGGAGAGCTAGGAGCTAGTGCTAGCTAGTGCTAGAAACACAGACTATGATAAAGGAGCAGTGATATGGCTCTTTGGAGGTGAGAGAAAAGGACACCAACATCTGTATGCAAGGAAGTGAAAGAGATGAAGACCTGTAGGGGTATGTAGATGAAGACCTGTAGGAATTTAAAGAAGCATGTCCTGATGTTTTGCTAATGGTGTTAGTGAGACCAGAATTCAGTTTTCGTTCTTGAGCAGCTGTTCACTGGAGGAGGAGAAGGTTCACCTTCACAGGTGTAACATGAGTTTCTATTACAGCAGCTCCCTCTAGTGCTCCTGTACTGAGTGTCATTCAGTAGAGCTGTATTCAGAATAGGCAAATTATTTCTGCTCTTCGGCCTAAACCTGTTTTCAGCTGTAAGTAACCCAGCCTGTATTAACCTGCCCAAGGCAATGAAGAACACAACCATCCCTTTTGTTGATGCAATGAGTTGGGTTTGCACTGTTCCTGCTATCTCCACTGACTGACATTATGCTTCTAATTGTAATCCTTAATGTATTTGCAAAATAAGAGGTTAATAAATTGCTGGTCAAACCAGGGTGCCGTTTGGGAATAGTGCAAACTATGGATATCCTAAAATTGTGAGCAAATGTTTGGGACAGTATCTAGATCTTGGTCTAGTTGTCTGAATTTAATGGAAAGAAAAGGTAAGAACCAAGGTCAGTGACTGATAATGGGTCAGTGGAGGCAGTGAGGTGCCAACAATACACGCTTCAACATAACACTAAAGAACACTTAAAAAGGATGTTAGAATGTTTTTCATATAGGAGTGTTTTTTTCAGTTTACTTGTGAGGTGAATATAAGTTGTACCAACACATACTCCTTCCCCAATGTTCTAGTTTATTTGTTGTTTTCTTTGCTTCTTTGCTTGTCTCTGATTTTTTTTTTTTTTTAAAGCTAATACATATTGGGATGCCAATTTCTTTACTGAAATTAAACATCACCTAGTTGAGGTCTTACATTAAGAAGCAAAAGCACAGATCATAAAAATTGCGTGCTTACAAATCGTACCTTTCAGAGGGGCTCAGACTGGAGTGGTACAGAGTGCAGTGCCACTGAGGTTCTCAAGACCACAACAAAGCAAACCTGCTTCAGCCAGGAAGCATCCACTCTGAAGCCAGGTGTACATCCACGGAAGAACAGCATGTGTTCTTACCTTCCATTGCAAAAAAACTTGAAAGCAGGAGATTTCTGAGTGTATAGAAAAAATGTATAGTCCCATAAGGACTAATGACAGTTTTCTATAACAAGAGATTAGAAGGAGTCAGAATCATTTTTTAAAAACCTTTATGTCTGCCATTACGTATGTGAAACTGTCCTGTGTATTCTGAATTGCTGAGCTTATCTCTGAAAATCAAACCAGGGATCTGAGTTTTCCTAGTGCACATTATGTTGTGCCACCAAGGAAACTCAGTTGTGCTCTGAGCTTGGGGTGGAATTTCTCACACCTACTGCTAGTCATGTAATTGTTAGATGCCTTGTTGAAGCTGGTGTCCGGGATCCTGTTGTCATCAGTGAAAAGAGAGGAAGCTACCTGGATGACCTATTCCCTCCCATGGTTTATGTTAGCTGGTTATATGCACCCGCAGAGAGCACACACTGGCTTTGGGGCCCTACCAGGAGTCAGTGGCTGCAGTGTCTGTAGCTCCCAGGCTGCCTGGTGCCAGGATGCTTATGCAGGGTGACACACGCTGTGAGCTGCTCTCCTCCTGGCTATGTGAAGCCTGCAGAAGGAACTGTGTACCTCAGCAGCTCTGTGCTGGGCCATGTGGAGGTGGAGGAGGGAGGTACTCCAGTTCTGAAAGGCTGCTCCCAATGCTACCTCAAGAAATGATGATGTGTGAGGTAGAAGCATCTTGTGAAGTAGATCTGGTTGGCAGTCTCTGAAAGTGTAGAGCCAGGAAAGTCACAGCCTCCTTTGCTAAGAGCACAAGTGACGTGTGCCCATGGTCTCTTTTTCACAGACACTTCTCCCTCTCTATGAGAAATCAAAGTGGAGCACTGGCTATGGCTAGGCCCCTGTGTTAGAAGTTGACCTATATGCAGATAATGCTTTCCTTTACAGGGTTTCTTGTGTATGTCCTGCAGATGTGGAAGTGATAAACCTAATGTCTTTGTAGGCCACCCTTTTGCTGTAGCGGTGTTTGAGGATCACCTGTGGTTTTCTGACTGGGCTAGGCCATCACTAGTGAGGGTGGACAAGAAGACCGGCCAAAACAGGGTACGTCTTCGAGGCAGCATGCTGAGACCCTCATCAATGGTTATAGTTCATCCTTTGGCGAAACCAGGTATACTGCAAAAATTAAGCAGTCATTCCCTTCCAGCCTCCTCTTGTTCACTGATATCAGTAGAATAGATGTCCCTGGGGAGAGGATTATCTTCTTAGAAAGAGGCTCTTTAAAAAGCCTTGCACAGTCAGACTGGCATTTATTGAAAGCATCATCTGGGCATGTGTCCCAGGAATGCTGACAGATTTATGTCCATGCCCAAGAATAGATGCTGATCAATTGCTATGAGGCTGCCACAGTCTTCTAATTCCTATTTATCCTAATCTATTAGCACCCTACACAGACCAATAATAACAAACAACATGGAGAAAGATTTTCTGAGAGAAAATGAGATTTATTAGTTTTTGATAAAATAATTTGATTTTCTGTTGGGAACAGTCTCCCTGTAAGCAGAAAAGAGTAATTCAATAGACCAGGATTGAGAGAAGGTAAGGTTCCTTATGTCCTTGTAAAATTAGGACTCTAAATATTGAAAGAGAAATAATAAAGGGAATAAATTTATTTAAAAATGTGGTACATGTATTAGATACAGAGTACGTGAATCTCTCTTCCTGCCAGGGGTGGGTGATAACATCTGTGCTTTACTATATGCATCTGTCATTAAATAAAAATATAAAAAAAAAAAAAATCCTAGTTTTTGTCAGCCCTTATTCCTTTTCCAACTGCTTCAACTCTGCATGTCTAAACAGAGATGTTGACTGAAGGAGCAGCTTGTTAAGTTTCCCGTTTTTCTTCATTAGGGACAAATCCTTGCCTTTATGAGAATGGAGGCTGTGATCAGATCTGTGAAAACAGTTTTGGAATTGTCCACTGCAAGTGCCATCCAGGATTTGGGAAAACTCAAGATGGAAAAACCTGTCATGCTTTGGATTCTTTCAACTCAACATCAGGTACAATCCTCCAGTTGAAAAGAAGACCTTCCTCAAACCCTTGGGGATGCTGACAGATAGAACTGGAAAAAATCACCTTGCTCTAACACAAGGAATGATGGTTTCTCTGAAGAATGAAAATGCTGGACTGCTGTCCTTGGGACAGGAACATGTTGTCTGACCACTTTTTCCCTTTCTTTAATTTTTCTCTTGACATTTTAGCAGTGTGAAAGATGTGTGCAGTGCTGACAAGTACTGTGAGCAATGAGTCACATTTTTTCTCTTTTGTATTTGAGAAAAGTCACCAGTGAGTCCTGTTAGGAATGGTTTGGTGTCAGAAACAGATTAGTCTGGGAGGACACTGATGTTTATTTTAAAAGGAAACTGCCATGATTATTGGAAAGACGACAAGAGTTTGAAAATCAGCAGAGTTCAATAGTCCGTGTCACTTTTTTTCTTGTCTTTTTCAGGAAGTGTCGTGCACAAGGAGGTGATGCCAATGCCACCACCAGAGACTGTGCACCAAAGCACACGGAGCACGGGGATTTTTAAGGATACAGACAATGAGGAAAAGCAGAAAATACTTTTTTTTATGGCTGAAATCATGGTATCAGGTAGGGTCTGGTAGTTACCTTCCTTATAGTTACTCTGAGGCTCTGAACAGGTTTATAGAGCAAAAGAAGTCACAGCCTTTAAAGAAAGAAAGGCTTATTGTCGAGGCTGGTGGTATTGATGCTCTTAACCTTCTTACAAGAATTTGGGTCTGTGCAATTATTCCAGGGAGGACTGCTGTTTTGTTTGTGTCTATATTCCTTGGCTATATCAACAAAAATTGATAATATCCTGGTCTAGAGAACAGACATTTCTAATTTGGAACACTCAAGAAAGTTTCTCCCTTAGATTTTTAAGTATATTGCATTCATCTAAACAAAGTTAAAGTAAACCCATTGAATTCTACATATCTTTGATGACACTAGACTGTTAAATCATTAATCATTAAATTTTGCAATAGGTTTTGAATAAAGTATTCAGAAATTCTGATACTACATGACATGTCAACTCCATCTAGCCAAAGAGAACAGCTGTAATGATTGTATTGGATTGTCATTATTAATCCTGGAGAGCTAAGTTTCAAACTTTGACTGTATGTTCTGATTTTCTTAGATGTCTCATTGTTTGTTTGTTTTTCTTTTATATAAATATGCAGTAACTCCTATGATATTTCCAAATACACCTAGTGGGTTTTTTTTTTGCTTTTCTTATGCTGTAGATGAAGATGACTGCACTGCACTAGAATGTTATGTCAATGCAGAGTGTGTTTTGCTGGAAGATGGTGCCATGTGCCAGTGCTTGAAAGGATTTACCAGGAAGGGGAAATCATGCTATGGTAATAAAAAACATTATTATAACTTTTGATAAATTGTAGATCGGGGGAGAGGAAGAAAATCTGTCTCCTTTCACATTGGCAGCTTTGCTGTGCAAGCCATCAGAGAACGGTCAATAGTATGAAAGGGATGATGAGCGGAGAGCATGTGAGATGAAATGGCTAATTATCACATGCCTTTTTTTCCCCTTGAGCCATGAGTGTTAATTCTATTAATATTAAGAAGCAATAATGTAGATAATAAATGTATAATGTATTTATTTGTAAAAATTGACTAATTATAAAAGCTCAGTCCATAGGCGTGATAGTTGATGTATCATTTAGACACAGGGAATCTCTTCAAAATTAGTATTCCTGATGTAATGTTTGTATAAAAGTGCTGCTCTAGTTTCTTTCTAGCAATAGAAAAAGACTCTAACAGCCATGCAAAACATTGCTCAGGTCTTTAAATTTGTGGACTTGTTCGCAACATAAATGGAAGAACTCCTTTCGTCTCATAAAGGTGAGGAGAGGAAGGTGTTAGAAACAGAAAAAAAATACTCAGCATGGTGGCTAAGCATGGAGACTCAGAAGAATCTATGTTGCTATAGAAAGGGAAAAAATTGTAAGCTGAAATGGGCATACTTTTTTTTCACTGTAGTACTTTTTCTTTTTTTAAGCGTATGTGTTTTTTGCAAAACCAAGTTTCTAAATGCCCTCAGAGGTCTTTTCCAACTTAAAGGATTCTATGGTTCTACAATATAAAGCGTTTTTTGAATCAGATCATTTCTTCTGACCAGTTTTTTTTAAGCAAATGGTATCTGTGATATCCAGTTGATAGTGCCTGGTTGACTCTCTTGGATTTGAGAACACCGCCATCACATTTTATACCAAAAAAAAGACCACAACATCCTTCTCTTCCCCTATGGTTCAGATGCACCAGAGCCAAGGGACAGCACAGTCTGAGGGGATCCACAGTGCAGATGTTCCTGTTTATGGACTGACGTGATGGTTTCATGCCCGCGTGCCCTGTCCCTTGTTTTGTCCCACAGATGTTGACGAGTGTGCCCTGCACATGGACCTCTGCAACCGAAACTTGTCCCGCTGTATCAATACCGAAGGGGGCTACGTCTGCAAGTGCCTGGAAGGCTACTCTGGAGATGGAGTCCATTGCTATGGTATGGGCGTGTGTGAGGGCTCTGCTCTGTCTGGAGGGCGTTTCTGCCTTTTTGGTTCCTTCCTCCCTGTTTGAAGTGTGGCAACCTCAGCAGCTGATCAATATGCAAAGCCTGTAGTTGTCAGTGAATATCTCGTCTCAGTGTTTGCACTCTTTTTAGTGCCTGTAGAAGGAGAGAGACGAAGAGTGAAGGGGAGGAGGGAAGTGGAGGTGAAGCAGTAGAGCTTTATTGGAAATCGTTGCCATGAATATAAACGAAAGCAGGTATTGAGTGTGTCATAATACTCATCAAATAATTCCAGGTCTGCTTAATAGGCATGAGGTTCAAGGTGTGACACTGACAGCTTGAGTACATTTAGAGTCTTGTTAATAATCAGACCCACTGATTTGCCCATCTGGCTCTAATGCCAGGTCTTTAGTTCATTCCCAACATCTCTTAAATTCTTAATCCATTTCAGTGGTAAATATGAACAGGAAGCTTTTTCTTTCCAGTATTTGACTAGCACACAGTTTATTCAGAGCTTTATGAGATTCTTGGCTTCTCTTTTGTCCTTTTCTTTTTCCTTTTTTCCTTTACAGCCTAATTCAGAGCCCAATAAGTTTGAACCAATTCTTACATAATCTTTACTGTACTTCGGTTCTTCAACACTGATTAGGATGACTCAAAAATTAAGAATAATATCATTTTTACAGGTAGAGTGTGGAAAGTATCAGAGGCAGAGGAATCAAGAGGGCCTTTTTCCTGCAGGGGTCAGAGACAGAGCTCATGTCTTTGAGGGTGTTTGGAAGTGCACAGAGAAGTGGCAAGGTCCTCTTGCCTTCCCAGCACCACCTAGAAGACCAGTCCTCAGGCAGCCCTGGGCTCTTACTGTCTTACTTACCACTGTGCTCTGGTTAAGTTGTTCAGGATGTAGTACCTTCCACTGTTATTAAAAAACAGTCTATTATCTTCATGGAGTATTTGAGTCCAGAAAATAAATTCTCAGCATTTTGTGAAAGGTGCAGTATTATGATGATGTAAATATAACTGAAACTAATTTTTTGTTCGATGACTTGAAATGTACTGTGAAAACCAGAAACTGGTAAGTGATTTTGTGTTTCAGTTGTGGATGCCTGCATGCATGCACAGTGTCCAGGAATGTGATGGTGTGTCCAGTGATAACACACAATGAGTTCATGTTGTGCTGGTGAAACCACATTTCTTGAAATATGCTGCAGCAGTTGTGTTCCCTCCCTGCCTATTTTTTTTTTTGTTGTTGTTGTTGTTGCTTTTTTGGTTTTTTTTGGTTTTGTTTTTAAAAGTGCTTCGAATTTTCTATACTGTTTTGAGCCAGATCCTGTTAATTTTACTGTAGAAAAATTCCCAGCAGTTTAAGCAATCATTTCACAAAAATTGGGGTAGCAGATCTGTGATTCCCCAAAGTAGATCTGGCACATGTATTCTGCTGACAGTTCATAAAATGAATCAGAGGCTCCCAAAGTCTGCTATGCAAACCAAGGGTTTCCCCCTTGAGGGGAGTGCTTTGGTACTCAGCAATGTGCAGGTGCCAGCCTGGCAGGAGCTGCAGCTGTGGGGTTTGCAGAGAAGCTGTGGGGGCAGGAGGGTGTGCAGCAGGAGGGGAGTGAGATATATATATGAGCCTAACATGGGCTCTGAGGCTGGAAACTTGTAGTCAGGGAGCCTCTTCACAGTCCTTCAAAGACTCACTCATTGAAGTGTTTACACAAACTGAATTAACCTGTAAGTTTCTAGACACTTTTTATCTGCCTAAACTTTTTGTTCAGGCTGAATTAGGTGAATGGTACGAGGGTGGGCAGCTCCCCACTCTCAAACCCTTCTGCTGTGTTACTGCAAGAATGCCAAAATATGGATCCAGGCTGCAAGCTATGACTAGCAATGCCAGGAGAATACATTTGGTGCAAATAATTCTCTTCTTCAACTCTGCTGTACTTGTTCCCCTTCACGGGGAAGCCTTTCCCTCCTTCTCTCTGTGGAGAGTTTCTGCAGCAGCACAGCATGCTCTTGCTGTAGCAAGTATGCTGGCTGCTTTTCCATTGGGTTTTCCACGAAGGCATATTTGCAGAGAGAGAGGTCTTTGGCGTTTTCCCCCACTGCCTGGGGACCGCGGTGCTGCAACTGCTGCCCTGTTAACTGATGCTCTGAGGGATTTCACTCTTCTAACTGCAGACTCTTTGGGTGACAGATATTGATGAGTGCAAGACGGGGTCCCACACCTGTGGAGAGAACATGACCTGCACAAATACAGAAGGAAACTTCACTTGCTCCTGTGCTGATCACGACTCTGGAACTGGCATCGGCTGCAGTGAGTAAACGGAATGAGCAAATAAAACAAAGAGGGGTTCTTGCCATAAATTGTTATACCTGGAAACTAAAGAATCCCTGTATGGTAACATCCTGACCAGCTTCTGGATCCATTTAGCATTGCCTTTAGGAGGTTGTTTTGTGGTGGACTAAGGAGAACAGGTCAAAGTTTATTAGGAAATATCTACGTTAAGATTCAATGTGAATTTTTACTGTCTATATGTAACAACAAATCTATCAAATGTCATTTACAATCAACAGCAGAAGTAAAAACTCCTTGCAAGTAAGACTTTTTGGGTTAATTCCAGTCTGTGCCATTTTTCAAACTCCCTGTGCCCTCTGTTACTCTGCAGAAGGCTAGCACAGGAAACACACATAATTTAAGTGCCATTTGATTCTTCAGTGTAAGCGTGTCTCTCAGTTCCAGTCACTAATGGTTTAAAAGGGCTCTGAAACTCCTTAGGAAATCTGATTTCCAGTTTACTGAGGGGAACCGCTGAAGTGACTATCTGACCCTCATTTTAGTGCCTCAATGTGGTAGCAGCATTCTCTGAAAATCAGAGTGACTCATTGTTTTACTCCGTGTCAGCCCTCTTGGTCAGGGTGAATTTTATTGCAGATTGAGTGAATTTCTGATGATGGAGGGACATTGTGTGATTGTCACAGAGCTGTTTCTTCAGAAAAAACAAGGAAATTGTGGCTTAAACAGAACACCCATCAGGATTCGCACTCCCATTTCCGTTACTTTGTCTTTCAGTAGTTTCAGGTGTCACTCAGGAAATGATGATTTTAAATGATGCATGACTTGGAAGTAATGTTTCCTAGGTCCCTCATCTGTCAGTCTGATCCCATGTCTTCATAGGTGTCAACACACTGTTTTAGTTCTTTGCCTAATAAGCTCTTTTAGCAAGATGAAATTTTCTTTGCTGAATGCACGCACACCTGGGGTTCACTATAATCACTCATCCCTTTCCATTCAGGCTCTTTGCCATGGCAGTTCTCCTGCAAATGAAATTTTGAAACGCAAATGTCATTGAAGGTCATGTTGCAGTAAAACTGGTGTGAGTCATAGAACTGATCCCACAATTGTATGAGAACGATTAGGAGTGTCTCTGCTAATCCATACTGCTGGAAATTCTTTGCCATGTAGCTGTTTTGCTCTGACCTATAGATTTGTTATAGCATCAAAGTAGGCATGAAAACACTCCTTTCCTGTAAGGGTATGCCTGCACTATGGTCATGCTGTGCAGAGCTATCAGTGCTACCTTTAAAACGAACTAGTTTGGATAGGTGTGTAGATGGCAGCATGTGTGATTCAGAGTGGGCTACAGAACCCTTTGAAGAACTGGGTCAATAGGGTTCCCTGCTCCCCCAGTGATGCTCTTATCTGTACCTGAGCTAGCCTGAGACAGTAAAAATGTGATCTGCCCTCACACACAGATGCAATCAGCCAGATGGCAGCAGAGCAGAAATGATCTGCATAAGAATGACCAGTTGCTTGTGAAAACTTCTGAGTCTGAGATCCAAGTGCATAAAATACAGTCAGCCTTCACCTCTGCCTCTGACTCTGGTAACTTATGCATGGTGGAGATTTACTATATCCCAAAGCTGCATAAGTTGAAAAATCATTTCAGAGTAAGCACCTAGAGAGTTGGTGCAGTTTTTCTTCAGAGCTGGGCTAACACATCTAAACACACAGAACTCAGTCAGTCACTCTAGATCTTTCACAGTAAATCTAAAATCAAGCTTATTTAGTAATTTGATCTAAATTTCTGTTTAGAAATTTGATAACAACGTTAGCAAATAGATAAAACACAAGTAATTAATAGAAATAGATAGAAATATATATTTTTACCTACTTTCATGCCTTGAAGTTTGGAACTCTTCAGTAAAATCACGTTGCCAACGAGGCCAAAAGTTTGAGATGTCCTTGTGAAACTCTCTGTTTCAGAATCTACTGTTCCCCCCACTGCTGTCAGCAATGAATACACTACAAATGCTGTGCAAGGCGACATTGTAGGATGTCCCCCTTCGTACGAGTCGTACTGCCTCCACGGGGGAGTGTGCAATTATGTTTCTGATCTGCAAGACTATGCCTGCAAGTAAGTACAGAGACTTGTATTTTCTCTGCTGAAGAATGGCACCCTTGGAATGCTGCCCTAGGTTAACTGCAGGCAGTGAAGGGTTTGTCCATGAATGATCTGTTTATCATCATGTCACTCACTAGCATTAGAATCTCCTCTTTCCTGTAAGAGATCACTGTAATTTTCAGTGCATGGCCACTCCATTCATACCAGTTGCAATAAATAGTAGGATTGGATTTGTTCCCTAAGCTCTTGATTCTGTGCTTTGGAAGTGGGAGGTAAGTTGTTAAATGACTTAGTGCTCCTGCCTTTATGAAAGAGGTGCTTGCTCTCTCTCCTGTACATGTTGTGCTGACTTATACCTACCTCCCTGTTGGCCTTGCTGTTCATGTGCAGCATTCTCTGGGATGGAAGAGGGCACCTCAGTCTTGTTTTCTCTGACTGGGGCCAGGGAGCAGTCTGGTGTCAGTACCTTCCATTACAGAAGGGCAGAAAAGGAAAACTGCCCTCTTAAAAAGAGGGAAAGATGCAATGAGACCTAAAAAATCAAGACATACTTCCCCTGCCAATATTTTTAATCCCATCAATATTTTTGTGAAGCCTAATTCTGGGTTCCCCCAGGTACTGATAAAAGCAAGGAGAATCTCATCTCTCCAGAAGTCACCCTTGGCTTGGTCAATGTGACAGCCTAGTCTCACGGGGTAATAATTTCTTCAAAACATTTAGTGCTGGCATTTAAGTGTGTAACCTGATTATATTTGAAGCTGTACTCAGAACCCTCCTTCAAAATCAAGCATAAAATCTTTACAGTGGGACAAATCCAATGCCTGTCTCCTCCCCTGGGGTCTCAGGTGGTAAGTGAGGACCTGTGCAGGGGGTGGATGCTGTTCCAGGGTAGCAAATCTCTCTCTGTGTCTCAGGATTTCTTATTTTGAAATATCAGTGGTCTCCCCTGCCTACAGACCTCTGTACCTGTAAGAGTGTGAAAGGAATGCGTCTCATGTACATGTATGGGAATGAAGTGGATGGTTTGTGCTGTGGATTTCTTGAGCTCAGCAAAGCCCTTAGGCAAAGGCATTACAGGAGACAAACTCATAGTCATCTCTGGTGCTTGTTTTGAATTTTTAGAGGCAATTTTAGAGGTAACTTTTAGAGGCACTGTACACCATCCATTTTCACCTCAGAAGTTTCTTCTCTTGAAATTAAAGAGTCTAAACATGCAGAAGAGTCAAATTGGATCAAATAATTTTTTTTGCCTTTATTTGTTAGGTGTTACTGCATAATGAGAATTCAGGTGTACATATTTCTCAGTTTTGGAAGTGGAAGCAGTTGAAAAATTTAAGAGCAACCACGCTCAGCCACGCTGCTGGGGTTTTTGTTGCTGGATTCTGTCCCTGCTGAATCCTCACTAGATGGCAGCATTCATTCGTGTAGGCTCTAATAACTACCACAGGGAAGGAATGGAATAATGTTGTCAAGAAAAAAATCACATACCAAATGTGATCTGTATTTTAATTAATAAAGGATCTTACACTAGAAAGTAGATTTTCCAGCGTGCTTGAAATTCACTGTAATTTAACATTAAAAAATTAGCATTTTTTCTGCCTTCCAGCACACAGTGCTGGAATGTGACAGAATGAAAGTACTTGTGCCTGATTTAGTAATGAATGCTGATATAATGTTTTCATGACATTAGCTAAAAGCTGCTGCAGGTCAAATCCTGCTTCTTTTTCTCATTTGACTAGCTCTTGGACTTGAGTAAAATTAGACTAGTTAGAATTGTGGGGAGTTGAGCCCATGTTGCTGAGGGAGTGTTATGAATTTAGTAGACTTTTCATTTTTTTCATTTATTATTTATGTGTCTTGCCTTGCACAGTAAAACTAGGCTTGGATTCTTTTTTGATGTATTTCTCACTTTCTAGTAATTTTGATTTGAGGGTTTCATGCATTGATAGAATATTTCTATGCTGGGTTTTACAATGGTAAAACCAAACAAATAAACAAAAACTGCCTACAGAAGAAGCTTTTAATAAAGTAAGTTTTGAAGATGTTTCTAACCCTTATGCATAGGGTCTTTTAAATACTTTTATTCACCTTTAATTTTAAAGTAAAGATTCAGATTAAAATTTGATTCTCGTAACCAAATCACTCCGAAAATACGACTCAGCCCTGTACTGCCTACTTTAAAGGAAGGGAAGCTGGCAGCTGAAAGAAGTTAAATGGAAAATCCTAGGGAAACACTAATCACACAGCAGGATTTACAGGATTTAAGGAATTTTTTTTTTCCTACCCATAGGAATCTAGTAATTACAATCTCTCTGTATAATTCTATAGGCAATTCAATACCAGTAAAAAAAATTACTGTAC
>VZTN01006406.1:36310-162631 GCA_013400515.1 Erpornis zantholeuca
CATAAATCATAAAACTATAAAAGAGGATGTAAGAGAGTTATAAATCAAAAAAAATCATTCTGGCATCAATAAGAGAGCTCAGGAGCATGCCATTTACTTCTTCCTTGGTTTCCCTTCATAGCTGTAGATGTCTGAAACTCTCATGGTAGTAGGGCTTGGGCCCTCTCTGCCAGCTGTTCAATGAGTTTGCTTTTGTTTCCCTTTTGGTGTAGAATTCCACCTGAAAAGTTCCTTGCCATTGAGAAAAGCAGTCTACTAACCTTCCCAAGGCAAACTTCCAGAGTGATGCTTCCAGCAGTGAACATGGAAACAGTTTTCCTGGCAGAAGAAAGAGTAAAATCAGGGGTGCGAGTCTAAGCACATCTGTTGTAAAAGTACTCCCTGGCATTTTCCATGGCTGTAATGAATTGAGCAGATTTGGGATTCTTCTTGTGGCAAAAAGAATTCCTACGGTCACCATTTAAGAACCCAGTCTGATGTGAAGTTAAATGTCATCAGTGTCCCTTAGACTGGAAAGTATTAAGCATTTAAGCTAGAGTCTTTTGGCCATGACCTTGGCAGACAGCTGTTCTCAGAGGCTGATTTAAATGCAGGATTTTTTTTTGTGGTTTAGGTCAATTTTAAAATGAGACTCTCCTAGACACAAAAAGTTAAGCTACAAAAGAAGTTAACTATGTAAGCTAATATTTTTCATTCTTATTTAATGGTTCTTGGCATATTTAGTCCATAAAAGTAGAGAAGCTGCAACATTTCTTATTTTCTATTAATTAGTGATAGGGATCCAGAAATAAACTTAAGTGCAGCATGTTTTTTTCTCATAACCTGGGATTCAGATTTTGATCCGTGGATATATAAAGAACAGAAAAATTTTGAGATTCTTATATTTCCCATATATTTCATGCATTTTCTTATGAAAAAGTAGACAGAATATGATTTGTTTAAAGGTATGAAGACATTAAATTTCTTCCCTTCCTCTCTCTTTTGTAATTACTCCCAGATTTATGTTTCTTTCTTGCCAAATGCTTGTGATCAATATAACTATTTACCACAACAACAGGTTTTCAATTACACGCTTGACTGCATTTGAACAGCAGCAATTACTAGTATAACTAGATCAAAATTAAACCACTGATCTAAAATCCCTATTTAACTGGAGTCTGGAAACCAGTATGTGGGTTGAAATTGCTATACCACTTTTTCAGATAATCTACTGTATTTCAAAATGTCCTGATTAAGTCTGTAATAGTCCTGTTCCTTCCCCTGCAAAATGGAGATGCCTATCTCCTTTTAATTGAAGGAAATGAAGCTGGAGGTCTACACCTGCCAATCTGAAAATGTCACACACTGAAGGCCAAGCACGCTGAAGTATTGTGCTGGTTTGTTCAGTGACTATTGCCTGCTGAAGAGCACTGTGTTATTCTTAAAGTTAGCTTTATGCAGTCTGGCTGTATAGTGTGCCAAGTTTCTTATCTTCCTTGGGAAGCAGGGAAACAACTTTTTTCCACAAAAGAACCCAAACCTGAGTCATAGATTCAACACTGACAGCTCCTCCACCTCAACTGGCCAAGGCCACACAACGTAAAATTTATTTATGTTGTATTTTCATGAATGGAGCAATGCATGATAATTATGGCATGTGACCTTTCCCAGTTAGTATATAAAGGTTATGCAGAAATAAAAGGAAAGTTCCTAAATAAAAGAAAAATTCCAATTTTCTTTGGTAAATATCTACTAAATTTTATTTAAAATAGGTCAAGTAAAAAGATATTATAAGCTGAGACTTCCAGAATTTGAAGAGCTTAACATTAATTTTGTTAGCTGATGCTTAGGAGGACAAAAACATGTATGTAAAGTGAAAGAAGATGTACTGATTTGGATCTCAAGCAATGCAAAATAAAATTTTATGTTTGGGTCTATGTGGGGTTTTAATACTGCCTGATAAGTGATTGCTGTTTAACCATAAAAATAGCAATCTGTGAATTTATGGAACTAGCCTCTTAGAGCTAATATTCATACCTTTTCCATCTCCAGATTGTACTCTTGGCTTTTTCCCCTTAAGACAATTCTGTGGGTCATGAATATTTCCTGGAAGATCTTATTTCCAAGCTTTTTGAGACCTTCAGTGTGTTTGTTTCTTAACTTCTGAAATTGTTACTTTGCATAAATGATGCAGATGAATACAGAAGTGACTTTCATAATTGTAACATAACAGTGTACAAAAATACAGTCAGCCTTTTATTTCTGAGCTTCACCCACAAGCACTCTTCATTGCATTGCTTGAAACAAATCTTTATAAGAGAAATGTATTATAAATAGAATAGTATAAGAAAATGGAAGGGTCTAGTTAAAATTATGAGGCCTATTGTTCATTCTAATGAATGACCCTTTAGAGATGGCACATTGGAACAAGTATTTGTACACTTCTCACTGACTTCTTTTTCTGACCAGCAATTAGTCTCAACCACTGTGTGCTAACAGATAGCAATACACAAACCAGCGAGAGAAAACAAAATGTATGTACTTCTGTGAATACTGATAGATAATGTGTGAAAAGGGCAGCATCTGTTCCTCTCAAAGCAAAATAATTTGCGTCAGCTTTTGTTCTGTTGCAGGAGTCAGAATTTGTACAAGAAGAATCTTTATGCAGAAGCGATAAGAGCTGCCAGCAGCTGCGCTGACAATGAGAACGTAACACCTACTGGCAACAAGCCTCTGGTAACTATATTAATGTGGAGTGGAGGGGGAATCAGGAAGGATCAAAGAGTGTTAGGGGTCCACTTGAGATTATCCATCAAATAATTCACATCTTAAATACATTAAATAACTGCTAGAGTCATCAAGTGCTTTGCTGTGAACCCTAGTTCATCTTACCTCATTGTTATCCCTCAAAGTTCACAGCTGCCTGGATGTATTGCAACCATTAGCCAGTGTTATTGTTAGCTTTGAACACAACAGTTGGGGAACTGTGTTCTAAATTAAGGAAATGGCAATGTGATGACATGGCATATCACACAGCTATTTTCACAGGAAAGTATGCCCTCTGTAAAAAAAGGCTTCTTGGGAGCCAAGTATTGTGTGTGCTACATGAGATGTTGAACTCTATTTTGGGGCTTGATGAAATTAAATGTCTTGTGTTAGAAGCTGCTGCCTTGTAAAGAAAATCAACCAGGATTGTATCAAGCAGCTTGGTAGGATATATAAAGTTTCAATTTTACACTGGTGTAGGTAAAAATGCCGACATGGTCTGGTTGTACAGGCCTGTGGCTGTTGTCATTTTTGAAGCTGCATTTAGCCCCATAAATTCTGGTCTGAGGACCTGATTCTGACTGGCATTAGAATGGCATTACACTTCTGGGTGATTGCAGCTGGATCTCGAAGTTGTCAAGCAGCATAACTGGCACCTGTGTCTGCTTCTGTGCTCAGTCTGAAACTCTGAGAATGGCCTTGCAAATGATTCAGTGAGAGTGTCTGGCAGGACTTGTGAGCGGGTAGCCACTGAAGCACACTCTCGGACATATATTGGTAGTATGGAATCGACTTGACCCTGGTTCTGACCTATTGTTCCTTAGCTGGTCAACTGCTTATGCAATTCTTATGCAAGTTTTATTATCAGCACCTTTCCTTCAGGTACTGGACAGCAAATGAGCTGAATCATGGCAATGCCATAACTTGCTCACAGCAGAAGCAAAATCCACAGCTTGCAAAATACCTGAGGCTGGGAAAAGCAGAAACATTTGTTGGGACTGAGAACAGTTTTTTGCCTGGGAGCACTGCTCTAGGAGGCCTGGAGCCCACCAGCTCTGTCCCCACCTCATGCTGACCCTGCAGTCAGTGCTGGCCACCAGGGACATTTTTGCTGAATATATGAAGGTAGCTAAACAGCTAAGCAGTGGACTGAATCAACAAAAACAAATCCAGCTTTTACATCTATTACACATTTGTGTTACATTTCACTGTGCACTGGGAGGCACTGGATACATTAATAAAGTAATTTATTGCAATGGCTTGTTGCACAAACTAAGAGGAAATCACTGACCCTTCGCTAATTATTGGTGCTTACTCAGTAATGGATTGCTGTGGTTTCATGCATGTGATTTTCTCTGTGCTGGTGTAGCCATTGATCATTAAGTTCACCAGGGCTTCATGCATGCCTGCACTCAGGTTAGAAGCTCTAGGGTTGCCAAAAAGCTGTGGGAAGTTGTCCTTTTCTACTATTCACTTCAAGTGGACTGTTGGAGAGATTTATGTAAAAAAAGGAGATGATACCACATCAGGGACAGAAAGCAATAGCTGCTCAGCTCTTTAAGGTGCTGGAAAAGGTTTTTTGGTACTATTGATCTACACAACATTAATGATCCCAGCGAAGGACTTCACATTGGGACTGTATGATGTGTATGCAGTAATCGTATGGAGGTCATGAATTTCACTCCTTTGGTAGTCCACGCTGCCACTGCTCATTTGTGAGGCTGATGAGAGAGAGCGCAAAGACTTTCTTGTTCTTGCCTGTCTAGGTTGATGTAGAGGATAACAAGCTTTTGTGCTACCACACACATCAAAAGTTAGGTATCACGATACTGAAACTATACCCATAAATTGTCCAAGCATCATTCACTTTTCCCTTTACTTCTGCTCTGCCAGGCAAGGGTACAATTAGCTGAGGGTACACTTAGCTGAGGGTATGCCTGCATATTTTTTGACATTCATATTAGAGTTCCATAAGCCAGGCCAGGTTAGTCCTACTGATATGTAAGCCTTGATACACTTCTGCACATGACTGGATGTTGATGCTATTCTGAGACTTTTCATCCACCAAGTGTTTTGCTTCACGTAGCCAAAAATATTTTGTAGAACTGTGTGTAGCTGAAGCTCTCTGTCATATGTGGGTTAGCAGCTGTGAGAGTACAGATTTTACATAAATGAACTGGTGCCTAAATAGGTGCACCTGCTACATGTGTATCCTATCCACATAAATCCACCAGTTATCCACCTGGACCCCTGAATCTGTCAGTCCTTTTGTTGGAACATCTTATTTACAGATGTTTCCTCTTCTTTCCCATCTCTGCTCTTTAGATCTCCCCCCTTTACTGGTTTTCCCTCTTTTCCTCTGTACAATTTCTCCATAGTGCTTCACATTGCTTTCCTCTACCCCTGTTTCTCCTGCTTTCCCCCCATCTTTTCAGCATGTTGCCCCAGATGGTCTCATCTGACTTCCACTGTCACCATGCCGTGACGGAACTGCACCCTGCAGGAGATGCCGGGAGCCAGGAAGGGAGGCTTGCTTCCTTCCCTGTGTTTGACACAGTTTCCACCTCTCTGGATTCCTGCAGATATCTTTAACACTTTAAAAATAGCCCTCAGTACTATGGAGAGGCTTGATTTTAATGAACTTTTGTTCTTGCCCTTGGAAATGCTGATTTGCAAGGCAAGAGGGTGGGTAGATCTTTACTAGGCTGGGGCTGCGTGCTTTCCAAGTTAGACTAGGGCTGTCATCAACTCAAATGTTTAATTAGCTGCAGGGGAAGGGCCATCCCAGAAGCCAGGGTGACGTCTTTCCCTGTTCTGTGGTTGGTGTGTGTGGCCCTTTTAGTTTGCCTCTTGGGTTTCAGAAAACTAATTCATTTTATATTAATTTGGGCTCTGCATATTTTGTGCACATTGTATGTATTTGCAGTTTGCGGTTTTTAAGGAGGGTAACAGTTCTCTGGAGACTAAAGCAGTTGATCTAATTGAGTGTGAGACAGCAGATCCTCATCCTGCCTGTCCTTCAGAATCTGGTGAGTAGGATGTCCTTCCTTATTAGATCTCTCCTCACCTTGTACTGGCAGGAGGAGTGGCTGATAGAAGAGACAGAAATCCAGATTTTATTTCTGGCAGAAACCATGTTTGTACTGCTGTGAAGAGACCATTCAGTTCTTCATTTTGCAGACTAGTCCTGGGAGACCACTCTACAATAGTGCTTTCACACTCATAAGAAGCCAGAGGTTTCTTGTGATAGAATGATATCAGATGTTTGCTTTAATATAGACCTTGAGAGTGAAGACTTTTGCAAGTTATGCTCATCATACTGTTGGGGAACGGATACCCATGGAACAGTATGCTTTGACAGCTATTATTCATTCAGGCAAGATAACTGGAAAGGTGTGAGGAGTCCAGGTCTCACCCTGTGGCAGCAACTGCAGCTCTGCTTTTTGTGTTAAACAAGGTGTTTGATTGCTTGGGGAGTGTTTGGTCCTTAACAAAGATGAGATGAGTGGAGGAGATGTGCCTCTCATGACTGGGCCAAAGGCAGCAGGTGGCCCAGAAGCACACAATAGGGTTCCAGGGCCCTCAAGTTACCAGCTGGACCACTCTGAGTTTTAGGAAATATGGCCTTCTAGATGGCAATTGGATCTCTTAATTGCTTAGATGATGAGAGCTGATGGAGAAAGACTATTACCCTTAGACATTTGTTTTATTTATCATGTACACTTCCTAACTGCAAATGTTACCAGAGAAGCCAGTTTGCCTCAGTCACTCAGAAATATGCAAAGGTAAATGTTTGAGGATAAAAATAGCCAGGCATCTTGCAAGATTTTCAAAATTGCCAGGCCTGTCCTTAGACATACATTGAGTAGTCACTTTACTCATCAGTAGAAAATGTGCCTCACATTTACTTAGGTGGACTAATATTGAGAACATGTGCAGGACTTTACTGTCCAGAAAAGGAGGACTGATGTTTCCCATTAGGAGACTCTGTTTTCATTTACAGCTTTATCAGATGCAGGTATTGGAAGAGAAATTTCCCATGAGAGGTGTCTGATTTTTTCCTGAAAATTTTAGCAGAAGTGGTTCCACCATCTTAGACAACAAGAGCAGTAAATAATCTGGTATTTTTTCTAAGATGGTAAAAAAAGTTTTTATACCATGCCAGTGAATAATTCTAAGATCTTTTGATTTGCCAGGCGGGTAGTCTTTCTGTTATGGTCATGCCTTTCCCTGTTATATATTAAAGGAGAAAACCTTGAATCTAGCCTAGGACAAGTAATTTCTTAAAATCTGAAGCAAGTTCTTGACTTTGCCTGGTTTTTTGTTCTTTCATCATGAGTTGGTATTGAACCTGATTGCGTGCCTTCTTTCATAGCTCTCTTCTCTCAAAGCTGCCACTACATTTCTTTAAGCTTAGCTGCTGTGAATCTTTTCACATGGCTTTTAGTAATTCATATCCATTTTCTCCAGTGGAAGAACAGCCTGTAACATATGACAAAGCAGCAGAGACTTTGGCAGAAGAGGAGAAAGAACAAGGCCATCGAAAAGAGGTTCCCGTTGGTGAGAAATGGCATCAGTCCGTGGGAGCAGTGAAGGGCCCTCCCCAGGCTCCCTGGAACATCCCTCCCAAGCTCCTGCCAGAAACAGAGCCCAGCAATCTTGCCCCAGCCAGCCTGCTGATGCAGCCAGACTAGAAGCAGTCTGGGTTTGAATGGGAAAAGAAGGAAGTCGTCAAAGAATGGGAACTCACGAAACACTGAAGCAACGCTCATTATTTCATTAAAATCTGCTTTAGAAAAAACCCACTATTGCTCAAAACAACACAGAGAACTCCTTGCCACTCCTTCCCTGTCATCTCTGCTTGGAAGAATTACTGTGAGAAATTACTCTATGAGTATCACTGCTGCTAACTTCATTATCTGCCTGCTAGAGGTCACTGAGGGGAAAATAGATAAGTGGGTGATTTATCAGTGATAAGTATTTTCCACAGGAGCTTGTTGCAAGTAGTGATTTTACACACACACACAGGGTCTATAAACTGCCTAGAAAATGGACACAAGGATGGTTACAGAGAAACAGGAATGCAGGATAACACAGAAAAAATAGTTCAAAATGAATCTTACTATTAAAATATTTTTCATGGACACAATATGCCTCTCCCCAGTACTGCTGACAGACCAGTAACTTCTTGGATTTCATCTGAGATGTTCTTGCATCTGCCTCTGTGAGCAAGCACCAAATAGGATCTTGCATTTCTCTGATTTGGTCTATTGGAGGATGGTGTGTGGGCATATGTTATTAATGATGAAGGGAAAGGTGATGCATCTGTTTTTTTCCCAGTCTATGCTGATCCTTCAGAGCATAAAAGTATTATTTCTGAACTGAGGAAGCAGGATTTTGTTTGTTTCCAGTCCTACAGAGAGGCATGTGCTGGAGATGTCCTTGCTTCACAGAGATGTACCTGGCATCAAAACCTGGCCCATTATATAGGACTCAGTGTGAGGACAGAAGTCCAGCAAGTTGCTATTCCAAAAGAACAGGAGAAGTGGGACAAAACCACAAAAAAGCCACCTCAGTTTGGACTGATTTCCACTCAACTGATTTGTGCTGCCTGTTAAATCCAAGGCAATTACTAGAAAATGAAACCAATTTTCCTTGTAACTGGATTTTGAGCAACTACCAGGTTCCCTTCCAGTTATTTACTCTCTTATAAAGCTCTGTTGTATGCAGAGATGAGGTCAGTTGTTCATTGTGAGATTATCTCAGTTGGTGAGAGCATGGTGCTGATAACACCAAGGTTGTGGGTTTGACCCTGTATGGGTCTTTCACTTAAGAGGTGGACTTGGTGGTCCTTGTGGGTCCCATCCAACACAGAACCTTCTGTTCAACCAACTGATTTTCACCAACTTGTCTTGACTTGCTAAGGCTTTCAGTTTCATGTTTTCAGAATGTTTTGGAAGACAGCTGGAAATCAGCTAAATTACTAATACTGTTTTCATTATTTTTAGGGGATCTCTCAGTCCTCTGTTTTTGAAGCCTGCTGCAACCTTTAAGCTCTGCTACAGTGCCCACAACTAGTGCTATTTGTAATTCATAAGCTGGATAATAGTGGCAAATAATACTAATTTGTGTGTTTGCTATTATGCTTTTCTGGGTTCTTTTTGAATCCTCCCAGAAAGGTATGGAATGACATCATTATTTTTACCAGCTCCATAGGCTGATACGGGGAAGAGTATTGAAAGGCTCTTACCTCTTATCCAAACTATTTACACACTGGAGTAATTTTGTTAAGCCAGTTTTCTTTTATGTTGGTGAAACTCAGAACACTGAGTTCAAGTTGTCAGAGTTACAAAAATTATAATGCTATGTTTTGTAGAGGATTGTCACTTATTTAACTTCTAAAGTGATTTTTGCTGGTGGTTTTGAATTGTTGAGTCTGTTTTCTAACCGCATCAGTTCTGAATTCAGAATAAACTTGTAAAATACATATTTCCAAAACTTAGTTGGAACTACTAGCAGTGAAGACTCATTCTCTTGTGGGAATGGCATCAAGGGTACTTCCACAGAAAGAGAAATAGTTGAGAGGTGTTGGCATACTAAACTGTGCTCAGGAACAGGCAACAACCATGTTGAATCATTTGGATTTGGTAGATTTGATTTTAATTTCATTAACATTGTTAAATGCATCGAGTTTGGATTCCCTGGTCTTTCAGTTCATTACTGATCTTCTGTATTTTAATGGGAAGAGAGTCCAGGTCTAAAGGCCCCAGTTCAAAAAAGCATTTTGTTTCCATAAGACCTACCAAAGTAAAAAGACTTTGATCCCTGCACTTCAAGTTTCTCTAGTGGAGTGTGTTTATGTGCTTAAAATCCAAGTGTTGTGTTGAATGACAGTCAACATTTCACTGGAAGTTTCCCCAATCAAAGAAACAAAGATTTGTAACTTTGAACCTTGCCTAAACAAAGATATTTCAGACTCCTTAAAAATTAGTTTGCTATTCTATCCCAGTTTTTTTTGCTTTGCTTTCCTTCCAAGGATCTAATTTTAAATTTTGTAGTATTCTTTACAGAATAAGATAGGGAAACCAAGCAGATGTATTTTTGTAATTACAGTGTTTAGAGTTTTAAATGTTTCCTAAACTCAGCTCTAAACTCAAAATAATCTTTAGTGTAAAAAATTGACATGAAATTTCAATACAAATATAATATATTTGGGTTATTTGTATGTTTATAAAGTTATTGATTTATAAAATAAAAAAAAAAACCTAGACAAAAATCTCTCGTGTCCCTCTTGTTTTAAAAGAAGAGAGTGCCCAGTTCTGCTTTCAGTTAATCCATGTCCCATATGTTGAATGCTCCACTGGTTTCATACAGGCACAGTCTGTAACATGTTGGTGCAGCTTGTGCAGGTTCTCATTCTTCACCCAGAGAATCTATACTAATGAGGATTATCTGCTGCAGCTCATGTGCAGATCCCACCTTAAATATGGTAAGTTTTTATTTATATTTTATTTACATCTTCCCATAAACCAGTAAAAGCCATAGAAACCTTTGTGTCCACATCAAAATGACTCTTATGAATGTTGCTACTTATTCATCCAGAAATATTATCTATGGTTTCATGATATATGTTTTCCAGTTGGTTGCCAAGATGTTCTGTTCAGGCTATACATGGAGGTCAGTTGAAGTAAAATAGTTGAATCCTGGAGGTTCCTCAGGTTTTTTTGGCTAAACTTTCTTCACCAAAAATGCTTTTTAAATTATTAGAATTTCTGTGTATGCAACAAACTTAGTATTGATCTTAAATCCTACTGGTGTACTCTGACTCTTAAAAATGAAAGTGTCATGTGTTATATTAAGCTGTAAAAGAGGAATTTAGAAACATATTGGAAGAAAGTCCTGACAAGTCCAAAGTGACAAAACTATGGGCCATTTTAAAGAGCAAAGTGACCTTGTTTAGTTTAGTAAATCTTGACTTTATTGAAATTAGCATTTTGATTTGCTAAAGCTATGTTTTCATTGTAAGCAAGTGAGGAATGATTCATGCTCATTCATAAGGGACACAGGGGATGCCATGGTTCCTAGTCATAGAACTGCATGACACATCTAATTTTACTACCTTTTGCAGTCACTTGCAGCTTTGCAGAGATTTATCTGTTCAGGCAAAAATTTTTCATCCTGGTAATCTCTCTCAGGATGAAAACCTTTCCCCCCCAAAAAAATTCTATTGAAAAAGCAAAAAGTTATTCAGAACGGGATTAATTGGGGAAGCCTATGCCTTCTTAATATATATGGGGTTTTTGTCTTATTGAGAGTAATTTTATCTCATGTTATTTCAGGGTGATGCCTACAGACTTCCATTAGTCTTCGGGACACACTTGGTGTTATTGCTTCACTCCCTGATAACTGGCCATCTTTATCTCTGTGCATGTGAAAAGGAAAGAAGTTAGTGGCATTAGAAGCCTCCCCCTGAGCCCAGGAATGCACCCCAAACACAATCTGCAAGGGTGATAGCCTAATTTGGCTGATGTTCCTCTGATCTTTTATTGAGACTGCTGTTTAATGCCAGTTTTGATGTGGACCAGAACCACCTAATTTTGTGAAGATCATTCATCATGGGATTAACTTTCAGGCACTACTCAGTACTGAGGTGGACTAGATTCAGACCCATGAAAAGCCTTAGTCCCTTCTTACCAGACTTAGGGATCCTTGATATCCTGCAACTCCAAGACTTTGGAACTTGACTTTTGAGGCAACTGCTGCAATAATCATGCATAAAGATGCAGTAGCCCTTTTGTAGTGGGTCCCTGGCCACTATCACCTTTTCCTCCTCAAGGTTAACACCTGTAGGTGTTACAACCAAAATGTCTGCTCCCTGCCCACTTTCTCTCTGCAGGGGATGGTTATGGCTCTTCCATTCTATTAGGTGCAAGCTGAAGCTAGCCCAAAGTCTAGAAGGAATTTCTGCACTTCATGGATCAAGACCCTGTAGGCTGGCAGCTGTGTGTTTTCCAGGTAAGAAGTTAGGACATAAACTCCAAGAATAATTTTAAGAACATCTGAGTCCTAGAACTGTTTTTGCTCACACTCACTGCTGCATGACACAGTTAGCTGTCCAAGTATCTGGTTTTACACTGCATATGTTGCTGGAGCTTTGGTTCACAGATAGTCTTGTCCATGTTACCCTGAATCTGTCCCTATCAGCCTGAGCCTCACTGTATCCCCACTGTGGGTTTTGGAATCCTGTCTGACAGCCAGATTTCAGTTCATGTTGCAATATTGGCCTCACCAGTGTGGTCTTTATCCAAACCAGTTTGGATTGGTTTTAAAAGAAAGTCAAAAGACACCATGTATAGGAATTACTCACTCTTATGTGAGTAGATACTGGAAATAGAACTGATGGAATCCCGGTCCATTAATAAGTTCCCTTGGTATTATTGGGATGCAAACAGTGAAAAGAATACTTAATAATTTATAAAATAATTAGCTACTCTGGGATGTCTATTGATTAGAGACAACAAGTCTTATGTGTTACATTCAGTCTACAAAACAGTGTGCACACTTAAATGGACATGTTCTTTGTTAATATTGATTGCACAAAATAATGCATTTGATTGTAATGTAATAAATTGAAAGAATGTACAGTTGATATTTCATTAGTCTACTAACAGTAGTTAATCATAATGTAATAAAAGTAGTTAAAATATGCTATGTATAAATTTATAATTTCTTCACTCAGGAAAGAAATGGAAATATTTACATTAAGATTATAAAGACCATTTGACTGTTTACTTCTTCTTTACAAAAGAAAGCTGTGCCCAGCTCCATGCAGCCTTTGTTCAGTATTTGTGGCTGTAAGTTAAGAAGAAGAAACATGTATTTTAAATGGCTCTTGAAAGACAACCATTTAAAAAATAAATCAATAAACTAATACAGCCAGATGCCAAACATCTCACTGGAGACAAAAATAACTAATAACTATGGGAGATTCAAGGATCCCTACAGCATTTTTATGAAATAATAATAAAGTTCAAACATTTCTGCTGACCTTAGTGTTGCTCATTAAAGCTTTTAGCAGAGACCTGGATACAGTCACATTTAAGCGAGGTGTTTGGAATTAAAATACAGATAAAAGGAAAAAGGTTAATCCAGGTCAAGGGAACAGACCAAAACTGGGATTGCATAAGATTATAGTATCTTTCCTCATTTCTCCAATGGTCAACAGCAGTTTTAAGTAACACTCTTCTCTGCAAAATCTCCTAAATGAGAGCCTAAACATGCTATTAACTGTCCATTTTTGGGGGGTTGTCAGTGTCTTTAATCACTACACAATGATTTTTTACCTCTAAGAGAGTTTTGTTGGCCTAAACACAGAAATGTTTAAACACCACCAGAAATGTGCCAAACACCACCTTCAGTAGACAGAGATATGTAAAAAGGCACCCCCTAATTGCTTATTATATGTTGGAATCATAATAGCTCTTTCTTTTCTCTTTTCTCATACCTAATAATCTGTAGGAATTGTAGGAATTACATCAAAACACACCCTGAGCCCATTTTCATAACTGAGAGGGAGCCTTGACCCCGGAGCTGAACACTACCAAGTGTTGAGGCAGCTGGATCTGGATCTGAGCTGCCTGGTGGCTGAGTGTAACAACAAATCAAACCTAAAGCCTTGGCCCAGCCAGTGGTCCACTACTCTTCTTCTGCATCCTCAAAATGCAAACCCAGGGCTTTGTGGCTGAGGATACTGCTACCTTAGAGAGTGGTTGTGAGCACTGAGAAGCTCTTGGTTCTATTCCTCACTCCACTGCTCATAAGATGACATCAGGCAAATAACCCAGCAGGTCCTTGCAAGCTTTCTCTGCATGAGAAGAAAAAAGAGATGGGAGGAGAGAGAGAGAAAGAAGGAAGAAAGAGAGAAGAGGGATGGGGGGAGGGAGGGAGAGAAAGCAGGGCACAGGAATTGCCTATATTCTAATAGCTCTTGGTATGATAGTTTGGTTTTTTTCATCTTTGAAAGAAGTTCCAACAGAAGGGCTACTCATACAAACAAAACTAACATTAAAATCAGTGGACTTGGAATCAAGCTGACTGAGATTTGTATTTCTTTCTTCTCCAGAGACAGACTAAAACCTGTTTGAAGTGGAAGCAGCTTTAGCAATGTTGTGTTGGCACATTTTACATCAGCTTTGAATCTTACACCATTCTCACATTATTATATGCAAAGAACGAGTACTGTACCCTCTAACTTGCTCAATATTTTATTTTTAAATTATATTAATTAATCTCTCTTGGTAAAAACTCTGTCCTTTGTTTAGAACCTTAGAGTCCAGCTTAAAGCTTAAAACAATTACAGCTGTGCTAAACTGCAGTGTAAAGGTGAATTCACCCTCTGCTTATATGTGTAATGATAAGCAGATCCAGACCTAAGATTTTAGAAATGCTTTACAGAACAGAGGTATTGAGGCCCTGCACGAGCAGCTTCAATAAGCAAAGCACAGGTATGCTTGCCTCAGTGTGTACTTTAGGACAAAGGGAGCATTAGAAGCTTTTGGGTGTATTGCTGTGAGGTCTTCTGATCCCCAGTAACACAAGGCACTCACTGTGAAGCCTGGTTCAGGAGTCTTTTCAATCAGAGGTCCCAGCCAAACCCAAGGGTGTGAGCTGGGGCATGTGCACGCCTGTGAGCCACCCAGCTTGCTCCAAGCAAAAGAGGGAAGGGCGGCTGGGTCCTTCAAACAGCTGGACCTGGCAAATGGCTCGTTTTGAAGTCTTAGGAAAGAATGTGTGCTAGAGTGCACTAATACTGGCAAACAACAGAAGAGAAACGGATATGGCCAAAAGTTGGCAGATCTTCTCTTGGAATGTAAAGGAGGTGGTGAGGGGAAGCCAAGAAGAAAAAAGGCTAGGTGTTATTCTTTCCACATGTGTTTATAGAAAAGGGATAGATTTCACATTTCACCTTTTTCCAGTTTAATGTGTATTTTTTCTTCTGGTTTGGTTTTTGCTACTTTTTTTTCACCATCTATTGTTCTGTTACAGGTCATTCAGCCTTACATTTAGATGGCTTACTCACACGGGGAGTATTCCTCTGCCTCCTGTCTGCAAAACCAAAGGGTCATATTTGGTACACCACTAAGTATTTGCATTTATCCTGCATGCTGTGCATAGGTAACAGGTGTCCACAGTCTGCTTCTTCAAAAACATAAAAGCCAAACAAATGCCCACAAGGACAAGAAACAAATGGCAATGGCTGGCAGGTTGTGAATCCCCCCATCATAAAAATTAAATAGGAGTTAATTTATTCTGTAAGTGCTCTAGAAGAGACAGAGGGGATGAAGAAACAGTGGTTACACGCAGTGGTTCATCAGAACAGCGTTTCCTGAAGACAAATCTAGATCATATCTCATGTGACGTAAATTAATGTAAAGTCTTCTTTGCAGATCTCTCCCATTATCTCCATTTCCAAAACTACCATCTTCAGTGCAATGTTTTGAGGCTCTTCTGTGTGCAGGTTTGTGTGTTTCTATCTTTACCTTAATTCATTCTGAATTAATTTAAATGTGTAACTTTAAATTTTCTGTCCTATCAGGTGAAAGGGACTGATACGGCAGTGATCTGCTTCAGTGTTTCAGGTGTTAGATGAAACAACTGCTGGTACTCTGAGCAGTATGATACATTGCTCTTTAAAACTCTAAGAGGTAAATACAATTGTGAGTGTTTGACTTGTCTTCTTGGCTGCTGGATAGAGAAGTGATAGCGAGATTGAGGTAGCATCTCCCTCTTGATAAACACCGAAAATCAATGTTACAGAAATGTGGAGGCTGGCTAATTTTCTGCAAGATTTCCAGTCACAGCTCCAGTCCTGCAGCACATGAGATGTTCAGGGATGTTTTGCAGGTGTTTTTTTTTTTTGGCCCCTTCAGGCTTTTCTGAAAAGCTTTTTCTCACAAAACTTTGCAGATTCCAAGAGTTTGGCTAAGCTTCAGAGAAGAGTTATGTGAATGTGTAGCATCAGAGCCGAAAGGAAGCTTTGAAGGTTCAACTATACTTAGATACTCCATTTATTTTCTTGGGAAGGGTTTTGGGGCTCAATTTTTAATCCAACTTGTAGCTGACAGCATGACTTAGCTGTAGGAGCAGAGAAAAACCTCAAGAACAAGGACTGAAATGAATGGGAGAATACCACATATATTGTAGAACACTTACAAAAACCCAATAAATGAAAATTCATTTATAAACTAGAAAAGCTGATCAATTGAAAATTATCAAATGGTGCAGTCAAAACACTTTGTCCAACATTATTTTCACCTCTTAATTTATGTGCATTAGACTCATTTATTTTCTTTCCTTTTTATGGATTTCTGATTCACTTATGAACAAAATTATTTAGAATAGGTTTGTATTAAAAAAGTATTTTGGCTCTCAATCCTGATTGTGTTTTATTGGCAAAATCCCTAATGAGGTTTTAGAGTAAGGAAGCATTAAGTTAATTTAATCAGAATCTTTGAAAGTATTAAAGCATTTTCAGATAGAGGTTAGATTTGAGAGTTAACTTCAAATGTGCCTGCTTCTGAACATTAATACCTTGTGCAGACTATTAGCAGTGATGCTCTGTGTGATCTCTTTGTCCTGCTTTACTCCCACTGTTCTAGCTGCTCCACCAGAAAGACCCAAAAAGCAGAAATGTCCCTGATAACGTCACTTAATTCCAAACCCTTATGGCTGTTGTGCTTATCTTTCAGTAGGGGCAGTGAGACTTTTAAAGAACCTGTTCACATCTGAGTTGCAGAAGTTAAACACAGTGAGTTTAGGAAAGGATGGAGTTCCAGCTTGAACAGTGAATTTCCTGACTTCTGATTAAAACCAGATGCTCGATACTGTTGTAACATAGAGTTTTACGGGTGAATACAGAAATATTTTGTTTCATAAATGTGTGCTTTACAACAAATCTAATGGGAATTGTAAAGTAGTACCTCACAATATCAATGTTTAAATGTCCCAGTGTAGCATATTAAAACAATAGCAATTCTTTGCTCATGACACAGCTGAGGTGCAAATCCATATGCTGATACCCTCTGTAAAATGTGTCAGATGGAAGACAGAAACACAGTCTCCCAGGACAATATTTCAGGGCCAAATGCAGTCTCTCACGGGATGTCCTTAGAGATCGATTTCTTGGGGCTATGAAAAATAAATGTAAACATTCTTGCAAATGTCTGTCAGCATTTAGGGCTTTGCATTATGTGTAACTTCTGTCCATTTATGTCAGAAAGAAACACCCCAGTGTGTCACACAGAGACTTTCCTCTATTGCCTGCTCAATGCTGTATTGGTGTTTTAATGGGCTTCTGAAGAAAGTCTTGTTTAGCTCAGTGTTTGCCTTCTTGGAAAGAATTAGTTGCACCTCCACATCCCTCTCCAATGGAAAAATCCCATGTAGAGCACACTTTATTCCCCTTTATTTTTTTCGCCCCCTATTTCCTTTCTCAGGAAAGCTGTCCAGCCATGTAGCAGCAAAAGCCAAGGTACTGAGAGATGTAGTCCCAGCCAGTGAGTGGTGGAGACAACTGGGCAGCTGTCAATCCAGTTGCTATTTCCCCTGCCTGACCTGCTCATGCCAATGTCAGACCCAAAAACTCATATTGGAAACAAGGAGGCTTTGGTTTCATCCTCATTTGGAGGCTGCCTTAGCTTGATGCTTCAAATTTTCACCCTGTGTTGTATTTTATAGCACAAGAAACTCTTGCCTCCAAGGTAAGGCAAGGGCAGGACCTACTGTATAAACAGTGGCCAGAGTGCCAAGAGGTGTAATTTGTGATTGAAATGGCTCTACCAGCAAAAATTCCTCATGTGAATGCATACACACAGACTAAACTTTCCTTTGATTGTGGATGGAGGTGTGGTGTGCTGCAAACCTGGCTTTCTATGTCCACCTTTTCTTTTTGCTGTTTTGCTGGAGCCACTCCCTCAGCTCTCATTGGTATTTCCCCAAATCCACTGTGAACAGGAGCACATGAAGGCAGATTTCAAACCCACAAGGTATCATGTAAGCAGGAGATGACAGAGCTACAGTGTTTACTCCATAGTGCTTACTCTAATATATTGAAGGAAGAGACCTGACACAAAACATTAGATGTCATTTTTCTTTAGGAACTAGAATCAGACCAAAACAACAACAATTAAGTGTCTACCTCATTTCAGAGTTACAATGGTCAAAATGTTGCAGTGCTTGACCTGAAAAGATCAATGTCTAAACTGGGCATAACTTTTTTTATGTATTATGTTTTGTTTTGTTATCTTGCTGATATGGCTTAGATCAGTAATGCTGGAATGGGTTGGTGCCCTCAATCTTTCTCCTAATTTCTGTGCCAGGGAGTCAGTATTTCCACAGGGAGTGAAAATGAAGGCATTAGATGGAAGAAAGTCTGGATCATCCTGGACAAGGTCCATCACTTTAACCTTTTGATCTGTGGAGGAAAAAACCTGTCCTTTTACTTTAGATCTATTTGGTGTTTGTGAAGACATATGGAGTGAGAATACTGGAAACCACATGCCCACATTTATCAGAAGGGTGGGGATTACCTTCCTGACAGGTGAGAAAGAAGTTGTCTCAAATCTCATTCAAATGTTTCCTTTGTTTCAGTGAATCTTGGAAGAGCGACAAAGTATAGCAAACATGGTAATTTTGACATGAAAAACAGTCCAAAAGGGCCTGAAATGAAACCACAAATTCCTTTCAGCTAGGCACAGAGATTGAGTGTGACTCTTGCAAATGATCTTTTCTCATGTGTTGAAATTCCAGAGGCTGGTCTCTCTCCTTCTTTTTCTCTTTTTAATTGAAAAAAAGGATCACTGCTCCCCCATCTCATTAACTCTCCTAGTCTCCAAGGGTATGAAGTCTCTCTTCCTAGTAACTTAAAGCAACCTTTTTACATTAACTTAAACATATAACAATGTCAAATTTTGAGGGTCCTGCATCCAGGTATCAAGATGGGGTGGTATCGAGAGCAGGACCTGAAGGAGAGGATCTTCATGTTCTGACAAACTCTTTATGACTTTGACCTTAACAGAGCAAATATGACCTGAGGCACTGCATGAATCAGTGTGATCTAGCAACTTTCTCTTCTGATTCCAAGTTCACCACTTCACTGCTCTTTGATGTTGGTCAATGAGGTGCTTTATTTCTGTGTCTCTGGTCTGTACCTCTCAAGATAATCAGCTCTTGTGCAAAGCCTGCCCATGCCATGCCCTGCAGTCCCGTGCCCAGAGACTTGCCCATGTCAGCCCAAGCCAGGGCCAGAGGGCGATTACCCAGCTGGTGTGGCAGGCAGGGCATGAGGCTGGACCAGGCCTTTTCTGGGATGAAAGCAGAACAGAAGGGTCTGAATGCAATGTGGTATGGCCTAATAATGCCTTTGCTGATCCACAAATGGTAATGATAAGAGGTATGGGGTTGCTGTGATGCCTTAGGTTTTAACTCTTATATTTTTCAAATCCTGTACTGCTAGTGTAACTCTGGAGTTTCCTGTAGCTTGTTAAGTGCTCTTCTCTCATTCTAAGATAGACATAACAAAGCCTCTCTGGCTTGCTCTTCAACGACATCCAGACCATCCTGGGCCCAAGAACTGTAAACCATCATCTTGGGGAGAGGGGGGAAAGCTTGGGGAAATTCCATCATTGGCTGGGTTCTGGTTGGTGAATTTATGTTTATATAAAAGTGTGAAGAACTCGTGACCTGTTGTCCATTTTGGGATCCACTGAGGCAGGACCCTCAGGAGCCCAAAAGTGTACATCTGAAGGCCTTTCGAATAAATGCCTTCTTTATTCCTTTATTCCTGTCTAGTCTCTGTTTCTAGGTAGCCATTCAAGGCATCAGCTGTAGGATGCAGCACTAGTGTCTATGTAGAAAAGGGATCATGTGGGGTTTGTTATTTACTCATCTCTCACTGAAACTGATAGATAAGTTCTTGCTAGGAAAGCAGTGTACCACTGAAATACCGATAAAAAGATAATTTGCACCAGCTCACCAGTCGTTTTGCAAGTTCTGATGCTAAACATTAATATATTTTGGTGAGTGTCAGCTGCCAGCATATTTTTCATTAGTATATAGGCTGTCACATTATTGCACTCAACACTAGGAAGTGATGGCACTCTGAGACGCATAGAAAGCTGCTGTTACTTTGTCATCCTGTCCTCCACAGAGGGTTCTGTTTCATTACATTGTACCATTTGAACTTGAGAGCAGTGTTTTACCCTGCTATGGATTTACTTAAGGCAGGCATTGGTGTGATGGGGATCAGTGACAGACTTTCTGCTCACAGCTGTGATGTCACAGCAACTTTGTCACCACTTCACTTCTGTTTTCAGCTTCTCTGGCATCACCCTTTAGGATATACTGGGGAAAAATAAACCAAACCCAACTATAAAGTTCTTGTGTAAGTAAAATAAGATGCTGGGTTAAACTGTCTGCTAGAGCTGGTGGAAAGCTCTGCAGTAAGGGACAAGCTGCTTGTTAGAGAGGGTTGGAAATGGTGTGAGGAGTAATTTGCAAAACAAGATGTACATCTGTGAGCTCTGTGCAGGCCTCTGGAGGGTGGGAGGGAGGAAGGGAGGGAGGTCTCCTCTTTTATTATCTGATGAACATCAGTCCCTTTGGTCAGACTGCTAGGCGCCTCCTGGAGCTTAACCTCAGATTACCATCTGCTTCATTTCAGTGTCTGTCTGATAGTGATATCAATAAACATCATCATTTTACAGTAAAAACTGATGATTAAATCTGTGCCTGCTGACTCACTATCTATTGTGCCCTGGGGAATAATTACAGATAGTGAAAATTTAATAGATAAAGAAATGTATTTTATGTATCACTAAGTAATGAATTTGAAGCTCTTGTAAATGAGATTAACTGCATATAATGTGTATCTATGGATCATATGAAATGCAGCCAGAGGCATTTCCCTGTGCTGGTGTAGACCTCCTGTAAGTGGGTGATTCCTGTTAACCAGATTTGTACCTGTAACACCAGGATGGTGCCTGCAGGCCTGATCCATCTCCTTTCTGCTTTGCAAAGATCTGTGGCAACTGAAAGGAGCGTATTGGAGGGAAACCACAGGTGAACCCTGGGTCACATTGCAGGTACATTTGCAGTGAAGGACTCTCGCCCTCTCTAGTAGGGCAAATCTAGCATCAGGCTTTAGTTGGACAGACTTGCTTTTGAGGTACAAAAATCAATTTTTCATTATTTTCCTCTAGGCTGCCCCATGGTGTCTGGTAAACAGCCTCTTGCAGTGATGCAGCTGCACCTCCCACCAGTGACAAGGAGTAGAGAAACATTCTGAAGGAAAGTGTGAGGCACGAAATGCTGTGAGCAAGGAGAGGGCTGACAGGCACTTTCTAGTATTACATGGGAGGCCCTGTTAAGAACCAGGTGTGGTTCAGGCAGGAGACTCCTCGCTGGCAGGAGCAGCTCTCCAAGGGCCTCGTGCGCAGCAGTGACTGAGCATCCTGCCCAAACCAGCGCTCAGCCCCCAGGAGAGGGACGGGGCCATACTCCTCTCAGCCTCCATCCATCACTCGCCAACGCCAGGCTGAACTGAGGAAGACCAGGAGCTGGAGAGGGATCAGCCCCCAGCCTTGCAGATGTTTTTGTGGGTGTTCAATTCTGTGTGCTGTCAGCAGCTCCTTCAGCGGTGCTGCAGGCAGGTTCAGAATCTCAAAATGAGGGGTTTTGATTGGCCTACTGAGAAGAAAGAATGGGGAAAAGAGAGAGAAAGGCAGAAATTGATTCCAGCTCAGTGTGTTCTATGATTCTATGACTTTGTTTTCTCTAAACAGACATATTTGTACATTCAGAAAAAAGCCACTCTCAAGAAATGAAAATGTGAAGAGTGAATTGGAAGAAGATTAAAACCACTCTGCCATAAGCTAGAGAAAATGAAACTTCTTTCTTGTATTTTAAATCAAGTTCTTTCCTGTTGATTTGGGAAAAACGGAGCAGGGAACATAAAACTGTTTGCATAAGCACTAATTTAGGAAGAAATATTTAATAAGTAAAAGAGCAAAATGTAGTTAAAATATTTCAATAGACTGCACATTTATCTTCAGTCTACCTGTTCAAGAGCAGTTGGTGTAACTCACCTAAGGTAATTTCTTCTCAGGATGGACCAAGGGACACAATTTAATCTTTCTCTGACTGGGGCACCATGTCATCAAACCTACATGAGGATTAGGCTCACTTGTGAAATAGTGTGTGCAGGGTATTTGGTGTGCTGCTACCAGCTGGTGTGCTGGGGGGGTATGCAGAACCTGTACCTCTGAGTTTGGGATCTGCTCTGCAGAGCAGGTCACAGAGCCAGTCAGAATTGAAAATCTCCCTGGAATCTTGCAGGATTTAATCTGAAGGTCTGAATTTAGTACAGCTTCAAGGATATTTAAATCACTTTTCTAGACATTCTTAGATTGTAATACACTTAAAGTTTATTTAGATTTAATTAAAAAGCCCAAACACTGACAACCTACTCATCCCAAAACCTCACAGTAGTACACTACAGTGACTGTCAGAAGATTAAAGCAGAGGGAGGTGAAATAGTACAGTGCTCTAATGTGAGAACACACAAAACAGGGATCTGGGGACCCATATTTAAGGAATCTTTAGAGAGCCGAGATAAGCTGTTGCTACTTTAGCTGATCTCTTTCATTAAAACATGCACCTTTATCATGGATTAACACATATCATACCACGAAGCCATGATCCTGTTAATATCGAATGTAGTTTGGCCCTTGATGGGCTATCAATTCAGTTATTGAAATAATTTCTATTTAAAAGAAAAAAAAAAATCTGGAGCTCTCTGTGTGTATTTAATGCAGAGATAAAACCAGAGATCAGTGACTTCCACCAATATTTTATGCAGTGCTTCAAACTGCTGCTGATTTGGCAGCTAAATGAGGGACTGTGGAAAGACAGTAGGACACATTAAGTTTTCATTGGCAGCACATATCTCCTTTGCCAAGGTTTACACTAAAAACTTTTGCTTTTACTTTTCCCACGTGGACGGTCCCTGTGGTTCAGCCATGTGCATTAACCACTTAGCTGTCCAAAGGTGTCTGTTTGATGAGAGAAGGGAGAAACTTGGACCCTCTCCACAGAGGACTGGGGGAACACTTGAGCTTTGTTTGGCTTAACCTCTTTATCATTGTACTTTTGCATTAGGAGAAGAAACAGTGTGTTTAGAGGTAGGCGAGAGAGGCAAAATCTTTGGGGAGATTCTGGGTGGTCTCTGAAGGTCTGAATTTTGAATCATGCCTTTGCAGGTTCATCCCACAGAGAGGCCATGGGCAACTTGGAGGGAACCAAGAGTTCCTCCAGTGTTTTGAACACAGGGAGGCACCTTCCAGTGCTGGCTTGCAGGGGCATCCTCACCTACAATCTAGGGTTAGGGCACCAGGGGACACACAGCCCCATCCTGCCCTATTTGCTGAGTTTGAGTCTTAAACAAGGGCTTTCTCTGGGTCCTGCAAGCTGCTGTTGACTTTTGCTACAGAGATGCTTTGCAGCCCAAAGAGGGGTAAATGGCCATGCTTGGAGAAACCTGCTAGGAAAGGTGGTCTGCGGTGTGATGGAGGGGCTCGAGGCAGCTGGGTGGCATACTCAGGGTGGTACCACCCATCTTCTTCCTGCTGGGGGCTGCTGAGCCACACAGGCAGGCACGGAGCTGGACAGTGCAGAGGAACAAGAGAATCTCAAGGAGCTGGGATTAATTGGGTAATTTGTGCAAGTTGCTTTGAAGATATGAAGAGATGTAAAATCTTAATTATTACTATGAGGTGTATAAGAGTTATTTTTAATTTACTGGTTGCTGTTTTCTTTAGTGTGCATTTATAAAGGGCTTCTGGCAAAAGGGACTGTTACTGTTAAAATTCAGAAAGTAAAATTTTGGGTTACATGGTTACATGTCCAGTGCTGTCTTGGATAAATTATATAATTTGCCCAAAAAAAGTGAGACCAAAATGAATGGAGCAAGACTTATATTAATGGAGAAGAGCCATCTCATAGCCTTTGCTCTCTGAGCCGTTCTAAAACTCCTGGAAGTATACAGATCCCCCAGAAACCTTTTGACATCACTAAATGTATCTTGTGTTTCTTGAAGGAGTGATAGCTCAGTATGTAATATTATTGGCCATATTTATAGAAAAAATGCTTCCACCCAAAGTCTTAAGTGCTTCACTGATCTTAATGAATCCTGGCTGGAGAGAAACATTATTTGTATTTATGAACGGGGCACCTGAGGCATTCAGAGAGGGAGTAATTTTTGTGAGTGTGGAAAGGCACTTACATCCACCTGTGCCATATGTTCTCCTCTGTGGCTGCATTTAATAAAGCTCGGCAGCTTCTCATACTTGGGGCTCAGTAGCACCCTCATGGATGGTGCCAGCATTAGCCCTCCACTGTCCGTCTCTCCTTGTCCTCGGTGTTGTCACACCTAAAATGAAAGCCTGAATCCGAGTGGAGTCCTCGTGGTCTCTAACTCTTCTCAACTTCTTGAAGCGTATCTGAGGAAGCTCAAGAGAGCTGATTGGTGTGTAATGGAAGGATCACAGCCTGTGGGGAACTGTTTGCCAAGGGAATGGTACAGGCTCTCTGCCAGCAGGTGGTTTTCTGTCACGGCAGCGGGCATGGATGGTGAGCGCCGTGACCTTCCTTGAGAAGCGTCTTAAAAGAGACAAATTCCCAGGCGCACAGACATGTCCAGAGTGATTTCAGCTCTCTTAGGCTCAAAGCCTCGGGCTGACGCAGAAGAAGGGACAGAGTCTTCCTATAAGGTTCCATGCAGGTCTTTATTGATCCAGCTGTGACCAGTGTGAAGGATGAGAAAACCCTCTCTTGGGAGCCCAGAGTGCAGGGAGTCAGAGGGAGCTGGGGTTACATAGGAGCGGCAAGGGGCAGGGTGAAGCAACAGGAGGAGCTGGGTGAGGGCACAGGGGCAGAGCGAGGGGAAAGGGCCAGTGGGATACATAAAATCTGCATGGGAACAAGGCATGTTGGGAGAGGTTTGTTTTGGCTCACCATGAGCTAAACCATGGGGTTTGCCCGCCAAAGGGCTTTCCTCTAAGGGGGAGTTTCAAACTCTGTGGCCTTGGGCCTCGCCTCTCCACAGGCACACAGACACCTCTCTAGGTGAGGGCCGATCGCCCTCCACGGTTTTCCATGACCGTGGGGAATCAGACAGAAAATAATTTGTAAACCACTGCTATTGAGAAGGTGTCTATTTGTTTTTTCAGATCCTGGTACACAGCTCAAGCGTGAGAAGCATTGTTCCAAGGCAGCAGATGGATGGGTCAGTATAAAAGTTGTGGCATCTCCCGTGAGCTCCCCACTGGCTTTACGCTACACACTGTTTTGCCTCTTGTTTTCACTTTCACTTTTCCTGGTATTGGCAACTGTCATGTCAAAATGCACAAGTGCATGTTGCCAACCCAGGGAGCCTACCTTTCCTTTGGAGCTGTAAAATAAGATGTTATTAAAAGCCCAACCTGTACTGCTGACAGACAGTGCCACTAAACAAAGTTGTGAACTAATTCGTATGTACTTAGAAAACTAACTATTTCTCCTAAAGCTCATATCAAACCTTTTGGGGATGTGTTGGGAGAATTTTATAATAATGACTATATATTAGAGAAAATGCATAGCAACAGCCTTGAATATGGCACGGAATTTGCACAGATTTTTTTTTTTTTGGGGGGAGGGGGAAGAAATTATCTACAGTAAATTGCTTTGTTTTATATTCTCCCCAAACAATCAATTGGGAAGAAGTTTGATAAAACATGCACTTGAAGAATAGAAACTAGAACTATCGTTTTAATGTGGCCGGCATGAAGGTAAAGAGATAAAGAACTGATTTAATTTCTGTACAGAAATGTGTAACTGAAGAAAAAAAAGGGAGCATTTGGAGAGTTTGGTTTAGAAAAAAGTTCTTTTTCCTTCAGGAAAAGTTGAGGATTCATACTGGGGTCTATGGTAGCCAAAGACTTTTTTTGGGAAAGCAGGAGCCCACTGAGCTGCAACTTGCATAATCTGTCCATGAACAGCCGGGAGTTACCCGTAACTCTGATAAAACTAGCCACGGGGTTCAGTGTCCCTGGTTTTCAGAGTGAGTATCTTACAGAGAGATCAGGAATTAGGCTCTGAACTCCACTGGAAGCTTGCCATGCAGTTTTATTTGTAAGATAATTGTGTGCTGTAGTCTGGTTTTGAGCATTTGTACTCAATGTTAACATCTCCTTTCATTTTATTGTCCAACCCTTTCAGATGTGAGGTTTTACATGGATTAAATTAGGATATAACAGTTGTTTAGTCTTCTGTTCAAAATAAGTGCATTTAAAGAAAAGAAGCTGCAGCATTTAAATGAAGGAGGGTATACCCAGAGGGGCTGTCACTTCAGATAAGTGTGAAGGCAAGTTCTCTAGCAAGCTAACACAGAGAGCTGGTTTCTTCATGTGTTGGCTTTACTCACTACTCAGTATAATCAGGAATCCAGGAACTGTCCAACCACACTCAGAAGAATAAAAGCTCCATTGAAGTAGAACGTTGATAGGTTTTCAGGATCTATTATACATCCCATAATACAAAGGAAAAAGATGATTCCATCTGCATTAAGCACATAACAGTAAACATTAATTTTGTTATTTACCATATTCTAAAATCACATATATTCAGTAGTGACATACGGGCCTGGATGACTGGGTAAATCTTTACACTTGGATTTATGAACCTGTTAACAAGCCTTTCCATTCTCTCTGAAGGAGGGGGCCATAAACACTGTAATTCAATCATAAAGCTTTTGACCTCAGCCCTATCAATGGGACTCCTTGTTGCTGGCTGAGGGTGTATAGGAGTATGCTTGAAAGTCAGTATGGCAAAAATATGTTTGCTATGAATTAACATTTGAGTGAATTTTGGCAGCTACTTTATGTCTGGCTTTGTCTGTTCTCTGGTACAAAACTTTGTCTCAGAATATCTGAGAGAAGTTACATTCAAACGCTAAACGCAGAAGTATTCAGTGAAACAGAAATATACATAAGCTACACAGTTATTTTTGCTCTCTCAGCCAAGGGCTGGAAGCAGTCCCAATCATGGCCAATAATAGCTGAGCAAACCTCAGTCTGGAACATTAAGTATTTCTTTACAATCTCACTTAGTAGCTAATTATAAATTTACTTATTGAAGTAATTGGTAAATTAAACAGTTGCATAGATGTTTGCAGAATGGTGTTTGCTACTAGAGTTTTACAGAACAAAATAATTCTTTTGGCAGTGGTAGGAAACAAAATACATTTGAGAAAATGACAATTGGTCTCAGATATTCTGCAGATAGAAAGAGACTCTTACATCATGGGATGTATTACTTGTTGAGAATTAGTTTTTCTGGCTCCAGCTGTGGATGAAAGAAAAAATTTAAACTGATCAAAAATTACACAGAGCAGTAACTGTGAGGTTTACAATTCAAGTAGGTGGAAGCTCAGCTCAGGAATGAAAAAGAGCTGTTTCCACATGGCTGAATTGAGACAATGACTAGGGATAAGATCCCTTTGACACAACCTTGGTCCAAGCAAGGAATTGTTTGGAGGGGTTAAAAGAGCCAAATTTGTGGAGCGTATAGGGAGAAGGGGAAGACAAAAGGGTGAAGTTAACTGCACTGTTTCAGGCCTCAGCAAAACCTCTGGATGTCAAGGAGATGCATTCTGAAAGCTTTGGTCATACTCTCTTCCGTCAGATTTTTCTTTTGTCTCCTGTTTCAAGAAATTTAAAGAGGAAACATTGGAAATGTTGTGTTAGTTAACACTGTTGACCAAGATCTGTGTGTGTTTTTTGCTCAAAAATATGGCGAACTTTAAAAGTACTCTTTGAAGTGAGTTGTACCGATCTGTTTGATTTCCACATGGGTTCAAAGACCGACCATCAGTGAGAGACTGTGACTACAATGGCAAGGTGCAAACACTGCCTCTTGTTTTGTCTCAGAGGGGTGTTCGTGTTTGGAGCAAAGGCCTCCTAAGATTGCTCTGTGTTCGTCTCTTCCAGGCCACCACCATACCTGAACCCTTGCAATATCAGAGCCTTCATCTTTGAGAATGTCTGATAGAACAGGATAGTATTATTATTCTCATTTTACAGGTGGTGAAATCAGGAAGAGAATGTGCTATGACAGAAGCATGTTTGATGCAGGAAGTTGAGTCTCAGTATATCACAGTTTTCCCACATGGAATGCATATTCCAGAAAATAAGTCGTTTGAGGACTCAGGTTACTATACTGATTTACATTGTGTTTTCCAAAAGAAAGCAATGTTATTTATTTTCATTGCTTGCCAGGTGTGCTGGTTCACAGTAAATAGTTTGGACAGTTTATGGACTGTTCCTTCTCCAACCCTGCAATACTCTTCAGTGAAACAATGAGACCTCTTCCACACTTAGGTCTCTCTCTTCTCCCACCTCTTAATGCCTCTCTGCCATTTTTACCTCCACTGAAAATGCTGGTTACGTTTATTGCTCTTCAAATTACTCCATTTGCAAAAATATAATTGTAAGCCTTTCCTTGAGGATTTTGCCTCACATGCTTTTCACTTGAGTCCTCACAAATTACAGGGTTCCTTTCTCCTCAGTCATGAGTTTCAGCTGCTTTTTCCTCTCAGCCCTCAATGGTTTGTGGACCTTTCCCCTTCAGTTCTTCCCTCTGCTCACTGGGGATGCTTCCTCTTTTTTCTTTGTGAGATGCTGTCACAGAGCTCCAGCAAGACATGTGTGAGAGAGATTCGTTGCAAACTAATGATAGTCCCCGTGTTTATTTGAGTTGCTGTCATGTTTAGTCTTCATCAAGGAAGAGTGAGTGGCTGCATCACTGCCTCTCACTTACAAGCTTGTGTTACATGTCATTTTCAGCATGTGTTATAAACCACCACGTGGTGAAGAGAACCCAGTTTGTTAGTTCTGAAACTTGAAACCCCTGTCACCAGACACCAGAAAGAACCCCACCTAAGTTGTATAAATGACTTTGTTATGGCCAGCCTAGATGTTGATTTGTGCCATTGATAACTGCTTAAGCAGAAGTGCCTGGCAGGAAAATTCACGCTGGCCGCATACCATAACTTGGTTTATTATGAAGTCAGGTGGAAACAGCATCCAGTTTTGTCCAGCAAGCACCCACAGCTCTTCCACCTCCTGCATGTTAAAAGGTACTCCTGCTGTAGACAGCAGCTCATTGACAAAAGCCATATTGACTGATGTCCTAATGCATTATTGACAGCTGGACAGGGGTCATCCCTGGATCAGCTTAGATATTGGCTGTTGCAATAGAAAGCAGAAGGGGCAATTGGGAAGTTTACATTGGAGTCAAGATCCAGCTGAAATTGGGCATCTTGTAGTGATGGCACTTATCTAAAGAATCAGAGAGTCATGAAAACATATCAAGGGTAGCTGTGGAGTTGCTTTGTCTTCAGCAGCTCGTGACTGAAGGGGACAGAGACAACACTCAGCCAAATTGGAGCAAAGAAGCTGGAGTGCTACTCATTCATTTCTTTGTCGTTCTCTCTGAACAGAGTAAATAACTCTTTATCATCATGTTTAGGAAAATAATAATCTTTACTTTTGCTCCAGGACTTCTCTGATGATGAGTGATTTCAAGGTGTCAGAGTAGCCTGCTCAGCTCACTGGGCCACTTCGGTTTCATTCCTCAACTTTCCAATATCTCGCCCAGTTTAGATGTTCCTCAGTATTAAGAGGATCCTCTCCATAAAGATGAAAGGACTGGCAGTACAAGACATCTCTCGGGGAATGGCACTGCCCTCCACCAGGTAAGAAATTCCTTGGCAGGACATCAGGAAACAGCCTGAAACTCTGCAGTCCTCCATACTTTGATGACAAGGCCCTCTGCCCACCTCTCGCGTGGGACAGGTAAGGTGTGTGTACATCCAAGCATGCTGTGTTTTAGAAAACCACTCCTGTGACTCGCATTGCATCAGGCTGGAAAAGGGCTTCCTGTACCAGGGCCAGCTGATGGAGAATTTTGGGGAGAAAGTGGGGTGATCTGCTGGTTTTATGTTGCACTGTTTCCATGTCAGGCTGGTCCAGCAGAGGGGGCTTTTACACAGAGGAGAGGCAGCCTTGCACAGCTCCCAACACGCAGGTGCAAGTGCTCCTGCGGCAGGAAACAGCAGTCTGACCAGAATCCACTTACGGTATCCAGTATGTAAACACAGGCACGGGCTTATTGCATTAAATTCATGATGCGGGAGACATTTCCCATTTTTATTTCTGCCTGGACAAGTCATCTGGTGCAGTATTGTTATGTCTGTTAACAAAAGGTTCCCCTGTTGCCACTCCACCTTCCCAATCATAGGATGTTTCAACAACTGCTATAAAATATGCTCACACTGATGAAATGTAGCAGCAGTGATGTGATCTTGGAAGAAGCAATTATATAAAACCTCAAAATGTTTTAGAATTATATTTATGCAGTGCCTAAAATTAACCCTTTATAACAAAGCAAAAGCTCTATTTGTGGCTCTTATGTGCCTTGTTTGATTGTTAAGTTAGATTCCTACACATGGAAAATTAAAACCCCATGAAACAAAAATTGGTCGTTTGTGCAAGCAGGGCCTCGCTGAATGTGAGAAGCTTAGGACCTCATTTCTTACCACTCAGCCCTACTCCTTGCAGCCAGCCCCACTATGGGTGCATTACTGTCCTCAGATTTCATTTATACATCCTGAAGTCATGCTTTACAGCAGCTCCTAGTTCCCTTTCTAGTCAGATAGTGCAGAGCCGTGACCAAGCTCTTCCTTGGTTATGGCTTGCCTTTAGACATTCACCCATTAACTTTTCTTTTTTTTAAATTGGTTATTTTCTTCAATGCAGCAGCATATCTGAGTTATGACCAAAAAAAATTAATATATTTTCAGATATTTCCATCATGGTTGAAGGTTTGATAAAGCTGATTTTAGGTGCAGAGTGAGAATGAAAGTTCTGCTTGAGGTGGCTTCTACTGTGGAGCAACCCTGGCTGCTGAAATCCAGATGTGACTTCCACTGGCTTTGTCTGTCCCTGTGCAATGTGTATTTTAATGTACTGCTGCTTGTAAGGGATTCATATTCTAATATTTCTATATACTGCTGCATATACAGCAGTAAGCATTGTGGTTAGACTCATCTCAACATCCCACTGTTAATTTTTTGTACTTGATAGTTTAGATTTGTGGGGGTTTTTTTTCCTTGCTGTAAATGCAGACTTTTCACTTGAACTGTTTTGCAACCTGCACTGATTCCTCAAATAGAATATTTTCAAACAACATTCAAGAGCAAGAAAGCATGATTTAAGAAACAAGTGTTAAGAAAAATATACTTTGGCAACAAACTAGGAGGAAAGAAGGAGAAAGGTGTGGGACATCCTTAAAGATCTATCAAGAGCATTGTAGGAAGGCCATGGCTCCTGCCATGTCTAATAGTTGATAAGGAGGTGGAATCTGCATTTCATGAGAACCTCCCTCTGCAACTCCCTTTCAGAAGGACCATTTTTTCCCTGAACATTTCTATGAAATTGATTTATTATCAGTTTGGCAAAAATTTTAATCATAAAGCCTATGTACTGATGGAAAAATCCAGGAAGCTACCTGAGACTTTGGACCCAGGATTCTGCAAGGCAGAGGGATTCCTACAAGGGAATGCAGGCGAAATATGTTGAGTCTGAGCTGCTTACAGTGGAGAAAGGATATGATGTCTGAACTGAGAGGGAATATGCTTGCATGGGAAAAACACTTGAGCAATTTGAATTGTTTTGAACACTTTGAAGCATTTGAGTCCCTGTGACAGAATGGAATCCTTATTTGTATGTATGAATTATAGCCCAGCCACAAAGAATCACAAGTTAGCACAGCACAGTTTGTTCAAGTAATCCAAATCCAGCAGTGCTTCTCTCAGTTCTTTTTAATGACTCAAATTTTCCCCTCCTACTCAGGCATGTCCAACCTCAGTAGCAAAACTCCAAAACTTCCTGTGTGAGTAAATAAGTAACCGAGCTTTATTCATTGAGCATGTTTCTTTAACATAGCAAGTTTTCAGTGATGAACAAAGACCGTGCATGGTAATTTAATATTGGAACAGATTCTTCAGGTGAAGTCCCATGCCATCTAAATTGTGATAGTGGTTTATTCCTTTGTCTTCGTGATAAATCTCAGTAGGAAGATGCAAGATACACCATCATGTTAAAAAAAAAAAAAAAAAAGACACTAATCTTAAACTTTAATACTTGCTATTGGAAATCCATATAAATTCTGCCACCATCATTGTCCAAGGGTGACCACTGGAAATATACCAGTTGATTTTTAGATAGTTACAGTTTTGCTATATTTTGTTTTATATGACAGAATGATTGATTATGCTTTTAATACCATCTTGTCTAGTAGCTGCTTGAGGACTTCTTTTGGTCTTTTTGTGCAAGTTAAGTACACTTTCTTGGTCATATCTAATCCTCTGGAATAAAACCCATCTGTTCCTTTTTAGAAAGTGAATTTTACAGCTTTATTACTGACCATTCAACTTGGTAATTGTGAGTTTTATGTTTCTTAGCAAATACTTTGTACAGCTCTAGCTTGGAAAAAATAATTGAGGAAAATCCATTGAGAGCTGCAATAAAAATCATAGCAGAACTGCGTTGAAAAGCAATCCAGTAGCTTGCCTGATTCTTTCTGCTCCAGGATAAGAACAACTACCTTTATAAAAAATATTGTATACTCTTATCATATTATCATATTATATCTTCCCAATACATTCCTCAATACTTCCAATGATGGAAACACCATACCACAGCCTTGCCTGCAGTGCACACTGCAGTACTTGTCTCCTCTTCCCACCACCCTGTGCCTCACCTTGAGACAGTGTGTGCCACAAATCTGTCACTCAGTCTGTGGATCCTCTGAAATATTACAGATGAGCCCCAAAAGGTCAAACCACGTCTCTTTTAGCACAAAACTTTCTGAATGACCTTTCTCAAAATGGTGGTTTTGCAAAACAGCATCACTGTTTTGTGAGGGCTTTCTGATTTATGAATAATTAGGAGTATAATCAAGAAACATGATATCATTTTAACATATGATACTGTTGCCTTTCCCTGGTCTTAAGGGGGAAAAGGGGTTTTTACTTTCGTATTTATTTAAGGATCCTTAGGTGCAGCACTTTGTCCAGGTGGAATGCCCCAAAATGCACACACACAAACACACACACATACATGATACATCACGTGTACAATTTATAGGCCTTACAAATTAGCATATCTATCAAAGATTTCCCAATGAGAGACCTGAATGAATCCCCCATCCTGAGGAATCTCCCCCTGGATGGGCCTGTCTAAGTTTATGGGATGTGTTCTAGAAAGGACCTTGGTGTCTGGGGCTTTCTGACCCCTGACTGCGAAGCTGTCAGGATGTTTGGTCTCCTGGCCTGATGAAACAGTGGGTCTCAGCTAAGTTCTCAGACTAGAAGAATTACAAATATGTGGGCTAAAAGCACTAAGAATACATGAAAGCTGTATAAAAGGGTATATAAAAGGGGTATAAAAGAAAGGGCAGGAAATCATCATGGCATCAATATGAGTGTGAGTAGAGAAAAATGTCCCCCTAAAAATGCCTCTGTACATGCCATGAAATGAATAGCAAAACTGCTACTTGCATATATGTGCATGTTTATGTCTAAAAACAGGATTGGTTTCCTATTCATCTCCAGAGAAGGAGATGTGGTTTGCATGCTTCAGAAAAAGCTCTGTGAGTGATATTTCACAAAGTTTTGTAATTACTCAACAGCACAGGACAAGATGTCCCACTGTGCCCAACCATTTTGACTGAAAGACATTAGAATATTAAAAATTATTGCTCCCCCTGAAAATTTCTGCCTATCCCCAAAACAAGTTTGTAAAGAATTAAAGGAAAGGGATCATTAAGGAAAAGAAATCACATCTCAGCTGATAAATAGTTAATTATACAGAGCTAATCTGTAACCTAGGAAGAGCAGCAAACCAGTGATCCTTGTTTGCTCTTTATCACACGGAGGAGTGACTGTGTTTGGACAAGTGGGAATAACTTTGCCAAGATTTCCTACAAGCTGTTTCTGTGGTTTGATACTGTAAGGGCAGAATTATACCACAGCGAATTAAGAGAGGAGCTCAGGCTGTGTTATGTCTTGGTACACTGACAAGGGGTAAAAAAAATTTGTTGAAAGAATGCAACTGTGAGAATGGCCTACCCTCAAAATTTAATGTAAAACCAGCCAGGCTGCATTTGGGCAACTAAAGACCTGACCACCTTGACGCAAAGCCCAACCAGCCCTACAGCTTAGGTGAAGCTTGCAAGTGCTAGTTCAATGCAGGCACGAGTCATCTTCAGCACTTCAAGGTTTTCTGGGCAGAGTGTGCCAGAAAGTCCCTTCTGACTAAACCCACCCCTCAGCCTGGCACTGAGAGCAAAGAAACTGGCAGAGGAAGAACTGCCAAATGCTCGCTCAGAGCCTGGCTGAGCTGGTGCAGCCCTGCAGTGTGGTGGGGTTGTTCATGCACTGCCTGGCTGGATTAAAACCAAAGAGAAGCCCCCATTACCCAGATTACCCACCAAACTCCCACACCAGTGTGCTGCAATACCCATGTCCTAGTAATAATAGCAGGGACAGGCCTAGGAGTCAGATCTCCTTCTCTTTCTCACTCGTTTCTCTGGATGAAAAAGAAAAGGATGAGAAACCACATCTAATTTGCTGTGTTTTACACACAGATACTGTAGTTATTGCTGTGAATTTAGTTCTAGTGATGCTCTTTGATCTCTCTCCATTGGCAAGATTTTTGCAAGATTCTATGACTGAATTGTCATAGAATAAGGATTCCTTTGTAATTTTTTAGCATTGCCATTTTAAGCAATTTTTTGGTTCAATAATATAGCTTTTTTTTTTTTTTTTTAATGTAGCTGCTGAAAATCCCTGTGGTAGTCAGGCTGTTAGGAAAGTTGTATTTGCTTCAATATACTTTATGTCAGATTCCTGGAAAATAAGTAACTGCATCATAAGAAAGAAAAAGAGTGGCTTCTATTCCCAAACAAGAGTCTGTCTTGTTGAAACCTCTGAGCACCTACTTTGCTTTGATTGTGTATGTTCATTCTTTCTTTGATCACCTCATTAAAGATGGAGAAATGATTGATTTGCTCTACTTTGTTCTGGCCTTAACAACTTTGCAAGCTGTGTGAGACAAACAAAGACTCCTCAGAAAGGAGAAGAAGGAAAATGAGAAGGACAGAAAATGCTGAAAGGTCTCCAGGCTTTGTGAGGTGAAGCAAAAAAAATTGATTATGACAGTTCTCGTGGCAAAGCCTAGACCTGCAGAAATCAAGTGTTTAACTTCTCAGGAGGTTGATATATTGCTTGACAGCAATGAAAGCCATTCATGCTACTTCATGTTCTCACCATGCTTGTACTGATTCTTTCTGCAGAGGGAAAGATCAAAGATTACTCTCTCAATTCAGAAAAAAAAATTACTTGATCCTGCTAAAATTCCTTACATCATTGCGTAACTGCTCGCCTCTGCTATGGAAAGCGATGGAAACACTGGATAGTAATTTGTGCTAGTGGTTCCCTGCTGTGAGATGAACTCATGCTCACTTGAGGGCCAAGTTCTAATCAGAGCCTCTGTTTGCTCCTCACACCACCCATCTTCACATTTATTCCAGTCTCAGTGTATCTGTATTCCCACTGGGTGTGCAGGATTGCAGTCCTAGAGGATTGGGTCACTTCAGTCTTCACCCGTTCCTAAGGGCTGGTCTGTCCCTTTGGGCTGCTGACTTTCTGGATGGCTCCTGCAGGGACAAAGTTTCACAAGGCCCAATTAACAGCAGTGTGTAATATTGATCTATGGAATGTCAAGAAGTCTTGCTTTAAAAAATTTTTAAGAGAGAAAGTGACACTGGAGCACTTAGTCCCTAGTGAATGGAAAGAAGATCAGCTTTTTGCCTCAGTTTAATTTCCTGATTCTTCTCAAGGGAATGCTGCCATCTTTGCCCATTTGCATTGAGTGAGTCATTCCCCACTGACTTTGTGGCTGGCCTGTATTATTTATGTGAACACCTCCTACTCTGTCAAGCATTCCCCCAAATCACATAAACACCACATTTAATGCAGAGAAAACCCTGGGGCTAGTTCATTGTTTGTAAGCTTGGAAGATTAACTCAAAAGCACAAGCGATGTCTGAAATGTTGTTTTGTGCATCAAATGAAATAAGAGAACCACGGGGTTGACCCATCTACCATGTATGTGCAATCATCCCCTGGTCTGCTTGCCTGCGGCAATGGATAGGAGGAGTGAGAAGGGAGCTAGGAGGAAAGGTGGGAGTGAGGATGTGCATCTGAAATGCACAAGCTTAGTAGGAGCCATAGAGGGACCTGACTGACACACCTGAGAGTGTTTCAGCATGCTGCCAGCTCTAAGCCAGTACAGGTTGCAGTTGTCCCTCTGGTGCTCTGAATGCTGCCAAAGAAATCAAAGAGCCATGTTTGTCTCTGGAGAATGCTTTTATCCATCCCCTTATGGGCAAGCAGGCCACACTTTCTTCCATGTCCTACTTCCCTTTTCCTTAATGGGCCTTAATTTCCTTAATGGTTGCACCAGCACCAGGGATGCTTCCCATTGCCAGAACTCCAGGTGATCCAGCTCCTCAGTGGTACCAGCAGAGAGAAATTCCTGGTACTCCTGCCTGTCTGGCCCATCTATCAAAGAAAGGCAACACAGGGCTATTGGTGTGACCGAGCAGGGTGAGAGCATGGCTGTTGGGCAGGGCTTTCCCAGGGGTGTGGGAAATGCTGCTTCCACACCCTGCTCTGCTTGATTTGTATCAGGATTGATAAGAGAAGGCATCTATAACCATCTGTTCATCAATCAGACAAGGTGTACTAATTGAAGACACAGTGAAGAGAGCAGGCTTTCTTCACAGCTCCTGAATTCCCTTCTACAGACAAGATATTTTTATGGCAGCAGGAATGTGAACTATGGCCATTTAAACAGGAAAACCAGATCTACCAGGCAGGTGAGCTGCTCCATTGCAAATTCTCTGTGGTTTCCTAGAAGCAAATTTTAACTATCCAGCAGGAAGCAGCTAGTTAATGTGTGTAAAGAAATGGAAATCGAAAGTGCTTAGGGAAACTCTGTGACAAGTGGCTCTGAGCCAGCCTGTACCTGGTTCTGTTGTCTGGGTTTGTCATCTTCTGTGCTTGTCACCTGGTACTGTTACATGAGGATTTGGAGAGGAAAATCAGTTTAGTTAACAATTTTTTTCCAGCAAAACATCTGAAAACTCCTTTGAGAGAAGTTTGCAGACAGGAGGAGAAACATGACTTTATTTTTTTTTTTAATTTGAAGGCTGTAAATTTTTATTCAAGGGTCTGAGGTTTTACTAGGCAGTGAAGCAGCCTGATTAGCATATTCAGGAGCCTTTCATTTGTGGGAAACAAAACCAGAGCAGCTGTCACTTTTCAGACCCACATTACCTTTAGCAGGATCTCCACACTCAGGCTTGGTGTCCCATGGAGCATCCAAATTACTGTTGTGATTTCTTTTTGCACTTGACCAACTGTGCTGCTGTGACAGAGCAGGGCTGTGGCTGCCCTGCAGCTCGGATGGGTGCTTCCCACCTCTCCTGGGGAGAGCCTTCAGGTGGCCACCAGGCTGTGTGAGGCTGGAGTCCAGAACTGCAGCATACATCATCCACTGGTTTTCATTTCTAATTTCCATGGCAAAGTAAAATAGAGATTCCTTCTCTCTTGAAATGTCTGCTGTGCACCTCTTGAGGGGCTACATATGTGGATAATTAGAGACAGCCCCCGAGACATTCACTTTTTTCCCATGATATATGTCTTGCACATATATTTGTTATTCACTTACTTGCAGTCACTTCCAACTTCCCCCCGGATTTCAGCTCTCTTGTTTAGAAAGCAGGAATTTTTGGGGATGGGAGGTTTACCCCCTTATTTGACCAACTGAGAGGGTTGTCAAACAGGTATTTTTCCCCTGGAAGCTACACAGCATTAAGCAGTGGGGTACCCTCCCAGCCATCTTCTCTCCCAGTCTATCACATACCTAACAGTAGGCTTTTCTCATGGATCACAGGGAGCCATGGCTGCACAGTGGACACGTGCACAGAATTACATCTCACTCACACCCCCCACAGGACAGGTTCATCAAAACACAGTCCTGCTGGAAACTTGCTTCTTTTCCTTTCCTTCAGATTCTATCCTGAAAACCTCAGTGAGGCGTACATGTGAAGGAAGAAAAGGAACATATAAGAGAAAACACTGCTTCTTCCCTGCTGTGTTCCCAGGGAGTATCCATGTTTTCTTCCGTCAGGGCTGACTTTTCACATGAATATCCCTTTACGTACTTGAAAGCTTGTGCAAACACAAACATACGACAATCCCTTTCCGGAGCCTGAGGAAGTCTTGTTTCCTCCATCCTGTAACTGAATATCATGAGACAGAGTTAGAAATTTCTTCAGGGCAGGCAAACTGAAGCCCATGTGATACTCCAGAAGCTTCTGCATGGGCTTGCTTGGTCTCCCCTCACAGGCTGGCCTGCCCAAGCTACTCATCTCCCCCTGTGTCTGCAAGCCCTGGCCTCCTGACTCCTGTAAAGTACTTACCTCCAGAGTTTGGCTGGAGCACTTGCTTCCCCTCCTGAGCTGCAATAGCAAAACCCTAGGCACATTGTCATTTTAGGATTGGTGATCTCGACTTTTAGCCTGGAGTTTAGCAGCGAAATGTATTTCTAGGGAGAAAAAGTACTGGCTGTTAAAACCAAGGGCTGCTATTCCAGCCCACAGCAATCCTCACAGCTGAGAGGTGCCCAGCTGCTCCTGCTCCTGCTCCTCCCTGCTCAGGGGCTTGGTGACATGGGCACTGCTTGCAGGCAATGGACCAAGAAGCAAAGCTTTCCAAGTGCCAAGGCACGTATTCATGTTGACCTGCTCACCCAGGTCAACACAATCCTTGTGCTGCCAACAGCTGATGGAAGGCTGGCAATACAGCAGAGGTTTCAGCATCATGCTGTGTGACAAAAAGGAAGCCAAAACTGGGAAGGGCATGGTATTTCTCAGTTGGGAAGCAACTCTATAAAAAATAATCTTGGAGGCCATTGTCTTCCACATACTTTGTGTTTGAAGTGATTTTTGTCTACAGATCTGTCACTGCTCTGGTTAGCTAATCACCCAGTCATGCTCTCTTTTGGCAAGGAAATCCCAGGAGCTACTTGACGGCTTCCTTCATGGGAATAAAGTTTGTTCCAAGCAGGAGTAGAAACAGTTTTTCCTTCAATTTTAAACAAAGAAAATTTTTCAAAGTTTCCTTTATGTCTCGGTGCCAGAGGAATTAGGAGTTAGCACAAGAACAGGAAAAGCACAAGAACAAACCTAAGCTTCTCGTAAAGTTCAAGCTGAGAAAATCGAAAACCTAGTAGCTTTGGAGCCAAGCTTGTCATGAAAGCTGTAAAGTATTTTTCCTGAAATGGCAGATTCCAGAAATTTTTAAGGGGGAAAAAAAAATCTTTTATGTTTTCTGGGTCCAGCTGGTAGAAGGAAGGTAAATAACCCCTCATTCCCCAAAATACCATCTAGGGAGAGAAGGAGCTTGTGAAGAGCAGTTGTCACTGGTCAGGTAGGTGCAATCCAGCTGTGGGATCACAGGCCATTGCAGCACTCTGTCCCCTTTGCTAAGCATGTGAACACACACAGTGCCTTTGCCTCTCAGATCCCTCCTTTGGGAGGACAGGAAGAAACAGAGAAAGGCAGGTCAGTAGAGAGTCTGCACATGGGCTGTGCATCTGTGATAATTTTGTACTGCAGAGCAGAGGCTGGCAATACCAGCATGACCCCTCATAAACCAGGAGAGGTTCTTCGAGACATTTCTTGTGCACATCTTCTAACTCCCCTCCAAATGCAGAGCTGTCAGGCTAAGTGAGAGCATTTGTATCCACGTGAAACATGAGTAATGAGTAATGAGTGCCAAGAATGTTGTTAAAAGGTAGTTCATGCCTAGAGAGTAGGTCACACGGATCCCATAATTATGTACTACCCTCTAATTATGGCGACAAGATTTTCATTTTGTGTCTTTGAAAGCATTTTCAAAGTTCAAGGGTCCTGCTGCAATAATCACCCAAAAGTGTAGAATTCATAACAGTCCTGTTGGTGAAATATCTGTTTTTAAGAGAGACATTGGCTCCCATTCTACCATTGACATGACCAACAGAGAGATTAGCTTTAGCTAAAATACAAAAATATGTTTGTCTGGATCTTTCTTTATGTTTGTTTTGGAAGCTTTCCCAGTTAATTATAGCAGTATCCAGCTCAAGCTATAAATGTGGATTTAAAGAAAGAACTGATGAGTCATTCTTTACTGAATTCAACTTTCTAAAAGCAAAGATCTATAGTTTAACTTTATTTTTTTATTCTAACTCTCTCACCCTCTACAGAGCTGTAATCCCTGTAAGGTATATATTGCTTAACAGCATTAATAGTCTTTGTGAATTCAAGAAGAACTATTTGTACTTCTCTTGCACAATTTATGACTACTACTATGGAATAACTCAACCAAACAGCAAGCAGGACTGGAAGTTTCAGGGTTGCAGCTCTTGTGAAGAATTGTGAAAGGTGGTGGATAATATTATCTTACTTTTTGTAACCAGAGAAAGTCATCTAATTGCAACATGCCAACAAAATGAGTAACAAATAATGAAACAAAGAGTTATCTTTCTGCCTGAGCAGAACTTTGAAGGAAAATAAGTAGCTTAAGCTCTGGAGACGCATAGAATAACTACCACTTCCTTACCCATGGTGTCTGTCTTATCTAGGCAATCTCATTAAAAAATAGAAGTTTAACCTGTCTAATTAACTGATTGTGAGGGTAAAGATAACTGGTTTCAGTACACAGATACAAACAGGACCATCAGTGTTGAGAGCTCATCAGTAGCTGCACTTAAGCCCAGTGTTATCAGGAGAAAAACTAGAAAGAAAATAACTTATCAACAAACATACTGTGGCTAACAGCAGGTTCACAACTGACCAGCCACAAGCACTTACAGGAATCTCACCAAGCAGTCAGTCATTAAGCAATGGATATAAATAATTGTAAATGAAGAGTTTGGTAAATGAACTGGTTCAGTACATTGCCATACCACAGTCACAGCTCTGTAGGCTACTGCACATGCAAAGCTTTTCCTTGTTATTCTTAGTGCTTCCATTTCTGTGATTTGTTTGGGGACATGCCTGAGACTCACATCTCCTAACTCTTGCAGCAGAGAGGACACAGGTGCCCAGGCAGCCTGAGCCTTTGGCAGTCCTGGCATTGGTAAGAACAAAGTGACCATGAGCATCTCCTCAGTTCAGGTTTCACTATTTTACCAGGCATCATTCTGGAAAAATAATTACTCTCCTTTTCCTCTTTTCCCCTCTTTTAGACTTGCCAGTGTGTTAGAGAGGAATTACACAAGGAGAAGGATTGGCTCAAAGTAATAGATTCGAAGGCAGATGTAACCTGTGTGCTTCACTCCAACTCAGAAAGGGAGGGGGTGACTCAGGAACAGGAGAAGTACATCAGGTAAGAGCTTACAAAAAAAGGTTTACAAAAATATGATACAGATCTTAAACCCAGAGTGTCTGCCATACTGAAGGATTAAGTTTATAAGTAGGAGTGAAGAACGGTTTACTTCAAACATTATTGCTTAATTTCAAAATTAAAAAGTGGCAGCTGCAGAATTACCAACTTGTTGGTGTCTCATACACACTGCACTCTGCAGGCAGCTGACCAGCACTGTGGGGTGTTGACTACTGAGAAATTTCCCACTGAAGGATGAATTCATGAAGGACTGGTAAGTGCATGCTGCACAATCCCTTTTCGAAGGCTGAACCAGGAACAGAACTGTATTCTCTAAACTTACTTTATAGTTGGTTGCCATTTCACAGCACTGCTTGTAACACTGCAAGTTCAAAGTTTGCATGGGACACTTTCAAGCAGTGAACTGTTATTCATAATGAAAGCTAAATGTTCCTTTAAAAATCTCCTGACTTTAAGAACAAACTCAGTTGCTGCCTTTTAAGAAAATAACTCCAGGAAGCTCTATACATCAAATATTCAGCTATGAGACCTTCGCAGTTAAAGTATTGGTATTTTATACACATAAATGCACCCATATTTTCTATGAGTTTTCTAGATTTCTACAGAATGTGAGCAGCTGGTTCCTGGTTCCTCTTACTGCCACTATCATACACAGATGAGTTTGAGAAAACAAAAAAAAGAAAGAAAATTAAAAAGATCCCACACAGCTGAGAGCAGCTGGATTTTCTAGAGGCACTTGTACAGCTTGGACTTACTGAAGCTGTACATGTTCTCTCCTTTAAAAGAAGGTTAAGCTCTCCCTGCCAAGGAGCGATGCATATCCACCAGCCCTGGGCAGGCAGAGCCCAGCTCAGGAGCAGCTCAGCCTCCCTGTGGCTCACAGGTGAGCAGGTGGCTCTGGCTGTGCTGATGTACCAGAGACATCACAGCAAGTCCTGGTTTGCCAAGCTCTGGCAGAGGCTTTTGGTCAGGTGTGCAGTATCTGCAGTTATAAAAAGACAGGCTTAGGAAAGTCTGTCTGGGTAACGATGACAACCAGTTTGTCCTCGTTCAGATACCAGCAACCTTTTCTTTCTGTTTTACATCTGAAGTTGTTTATTTTTTCAGAAGTGTAGTACTTTTATTTTCCAACATAAGACCCTCAAGCTCATTAGCATCACCCTATTGAGGGAGGTGAAAGGGAGAGTTTTTGTTGTCCAATTTTTGCTGGCTCCTTCACTCAATCCTCCCTGTGGTGTTGTATGATTTTAGAAGACAGAGATGTCTTTGTTCCTGAGGCTCCCATGCAGTGTTGCCTTGCCAAGCTTGCTCTCAAGCAGTTTTGTGTGGTGGCCTGGAGCCCATACCCGTGCCATGGGCAGCATGCAGGACCTGCGACTCCTGCTGCTCTCCAGGACAGCACACAGCCTTAACACAGCAGCTGCCTCCCTCCCTGCTACAAATGGATCATTTCCTTTGCTCAAGGAAGAGTCCTTTGCCTCACTCACTGATGCACAGACTTAGGCCACAGCATGGGGTGGCAGAGCAGAGAGTAAAGAGTATTTTGTCAAAGCAGTGCACTAAGTGAACAGCCCCTGAGCACCAGAGTGCTGCTGCACGTTGCCCACCACCTCCTATAGAACCAGGGATGGGCAGCTAAGTAAAAAAAGATCAAAAGTGCTTACAGCTGTGTGGAAGAGAGCAATCCAGTGCCAAGGTTGTGTAATTCCACGGTAGATGTCTATTTGGGATTTCTGTGTGGTTTCCTGAGCAAGCCAGGTGTTCCCAGCCTCTGGATGCAAATCTGTACAAGCCACCAGCATTATACAGTGCATGCAATGGTCCTGGCCAGCTGCCACATCTCATTTCTTGTGTTCTCCTTTTGCTTAAAGGAACAGGTGTCCTGATTTAATTCTAGGATAAACCAGAGAAAATAGCAGCTCAGAGGTGTTCTCTCCAAGAGACATGTGACACATAGCAGCAAATATTCTGGAATTTTGTTCCCTGGGTATAGTACATACTTAAAACTCTTTAACTCATGCAAATTTTCCTGGCCCACATGATGTGTTGCATGGGACGGTTTTGTACTGACAAGGCTGGCTGCAAAAGTGGGGTGCAACTTCACAGAGGACCTCAGATAAGACCAAGACCTTATTAAGCTGGAGTCTTTGAGGTTTTCCCAGTTTTCTCTTGGACATTCCATCAGCTAAAAGCAGCAGATGTTTTTGAGAAGCCAAGTTTCCTGTATGTTTCATCTTTTCTGTTTTAAATTAGACCTGTGAAGTTATTATCCATATCCCTGTATAACTTTCTATGCTATGCTCAACTTACTACCAGAAATAACAGCCACACACACTCAAATTGCATCTACCAGCTCCAGGCACTCTGCATGGCTGGGCCAAGGTCCTCTTCTGCCAACCAGAAACAACAGCTGCCTGAGGCAAGCCAAGGGGCAGAAATGCCACCAAGAGTAGCCCCCAGATGTCCTGTGGTCAGCCCACTGTCCAAGGCTGACTAGGCCTTCTCCATGCTCTCTGGGAGTGCTGGCATCCCCTCTGCAAGAGACTCACTGCCCACAGACAGGGCCAGGGACCCCCTGGGACAGGTATTTCTCACAGCTGCAGGATGCTAGGCCCAGCACACCTGCAGATGCACTCTCCAGCTGCTGTGTGTGGGTTCATGCCTGCATCGTACTGTTTGCCATGCGGGACAAAGGAGTTCAGCTCTGCTTGGGGCTTGCAAAAGCCCCACCTGAAGCAACAGTTTCATGACATATGCTTGAAATGATTCAATGTCCTTCCAGCCTAAAACTCTATGGACATCAGTAGCCATGAATTAAATTCTGAAATGGTACAGAGATGCCATAATGCGATGCATAATTGTCTTAAGTGATAACAGGCTTGAACAGCTTTTATCTTTCTAGACAAAGACTCTGTTACACAACAGAAAAACTTTCCCAAGCACACAGCACACCCCCAAACAGCTGTGATCTTACCTGTCTTACAGACAGATACCCTTAATGCTCATCTGCTTCCGTGGGCTCAGTGTATCTTATATGGATAAAGCCATGTTGAAAGAAAAGCTGTAGTGAGAAAGCAGAAGAGGTGAACCGCAAAGCCTTTGTTAACTGTCTTTTGCTGTCTGTCAAACAAATACTTAGGAAAAAGGTTTTAAATGCTCTTAGCAGTTCTAGTGCCACCATTTGTATGCAAGTGCCAGCACTGTATTGGACAAACCTCATATCCCTGGTATTTCTAGTAAAATTTTAAAGGAAAAAATACTGACCAAAAAAACTTCCTTTACATGTGACTCCTTTCAGCAGAAGTAAATTATTCTAACATTCAAAATTTGCTATTTTCTATTACTGCTTCTTTTGTAATGTTACCTCCTGCTGTTTCTGTGGTGAGATTTTCTTCATCACCAACCCTGTGGAGGTGCCAGCACTGCTGGGGGGCAGAGCTGAGATGCACTCCTGATGCATGAAGAATACGAAGAACTACAATGACCAGAGCAGCAGAAAGGGTTCGAGCAATGAATTGCAAACAGTGGCTGGTGACAGTGGAATGGGGACTGGAGCAGGTGGAGAGAAAAGTCCTCCTCTGTTAAGCAAAACAAAGGAGTTCAGCCTGGGCTGAACAGACAGATTGTCAAAACCCTTGAAGCAGTAGGTCCTGGGCTGTGTAAAGCAGAGAGGAAATGGGAATGGCACTGTAGATGAGAGGTAAGACAGAGCACTGTGCCCCAGCAGACTTTATCTGGCATCATCTGTCTCCCCCAGATCAGTAATTTAGGCAACATAGCCTGCTCTGTTGCTGTGAAAGTCATGATAAATAACCCCTTTTAAGCCTTCTCTGGTGAGCTTCTGACAGAGCAGCAGTGAGGGTTTGCTCCCTGACAAGTTCTCAGGCCTCCAAAGGGCTGGAAGCTGGGAGAGCAGGCACAGCTGAAGGCATTTATGTGGGGGTTTCTGGCAGGGATTTTGTGGGCACACCACTCTCAGGGAGCACAGAGGTCACCAGGCTACTTTGAGGAGAGTGGATAAAGAATGTTTATTCAGCATTTTGAAATTAAGCAGTGTGGCAGACTCCAGAAACTTGTTGGCCAAGTCCGGCATCACTGTAGAATCCGTGTTTGTTTGCATGGTTTGTCCAATACCATGAACTTTGTGAAGCATTTCATCTTTGTCTCCAAGGCAGCCACTGTGCACAGGGACAGAGCATGGCTGGAGCTGGGGCTGCACCCTACTCCCTGCACAAGCTGGCAGGAGAGCATCAGCTACGGCTCCACCGCTCCCCTCCACTGTGGGTGGGCTCCTGCAGGCGCTCAGCTTAGGAAAATGTTTCTTCTTGCTGATGGGTGTCTGCCTGTCCACTCACTCAGTGCTGAAGGACAAGCACAACACAGTTTCTTCCATCCCAATATCACCTTTCTGGGCGAGCAGCAGCCCACTTTTAGTGGGATGCCAGGATGACTGATTCTGCTGGGGACTTTTAAGCACAAGCTCACTGCAAGCCATGGTAGCTTGACAGACAACATTAGAAAGAGGAGATGATTTCTGTACTTGGGGACACAGACAATGTCACAGGTATCTGTCAGAAGCATAGAGACCTGGGTACTGGAGGAAAGGAAACGTAGTTTTTGCCATAAGCCTGAAACAATCCCATACTGCCCACATTCTGTTTTTTTCTCCCTGGTTATTGAACGAGTTATTGAGCTGCACCTACCTCGGAAATCCCCGTCTGCTTTGCTACATTATTTGCTCTTTCACTCTCCCTGTGATAGTAGGCAGCACTTCCCCGTACGTATGTGCAATTCCCTCTCCTTGCTGTTTTATTTTCAGACTGCTCCTTGGGCTGATTCCCAAGCCAGTCCTCAGGAAGGTCACCAGGGTCTCTCACAGCCCCATGCATCCCCGCTGTGGGCTTCCCACTCTGCTTTACCCTCCAGCTTCTGCTGTCTTTGCTCAGAAAGCTGCTGTGGGGCTGGCAGCCAGCGGGGGAGTGGTTGGGGTTCAGCAGGGATATGATGCAGCCCAGACATTTTTCACTTTGGATCTTGCCTCAGATTTTGGTTAGTCCTGCGATAGATGCAAGTCACTTCATTGATTTTTGTATACAGAGCAACAAAGCTTTTCCTTTATAGCCTGCTTTAGCTTAACTGCAAAAGAGTAAGAACAAAACAAACCACGAACTGCTCTTGCTGTGCAGAGCGGGGATGGCTGTGTCCATCATTCAGCAGGGGTGCTTGTCTGCAAAAGTGCTGCCAGCAGAGGGGTGGGTGACTGGGATGTCCAGGGAGCAATGGGCACAGGATTGTCCAGAAAAGGGCTGGTGCAGAGATGCTGCAGAGCAGTCAGTGCTGGCAGGGCTCACTGGCAAATGCTGCCCTGCTCACAAGGTCTCCCTGCACAGATGGCACCACGATGGACAGGGATTCTGGTTCTTACCAGAGATGCAAAGATTAGGATTTCCAAAGTGTCAGCATGTACAATCAGGACATTTAAGCCCCTGCATGATGTGCACTCTTACCATACAGATGCATGTGACACACTCAAAAAGAAAAAAAAACCACGACAGTTGTGCGGTGCACAAAAATATGACCTTGGTAGAGATGTGCTGGGAAGTGACATGGTAGTCATGCTCTAGTCTCGTACCTGGAGAACCAGTTCTCTTTTTCAATAGATGGACGTGGTGGCAGTAGAGAGAAAAAAAATGCATGTTACAGATTAATAAGACACAGAGACAGATTTTATTTTGAACCAAAGTTAAAATTTTATTTGGAATATCAATATACCCCAAAAAAATAAAAATAAAAACTTCCTTTTATGTAATGAAATAGCCATTTGAAAATGGTAAAATAAAGATATTTATCATACTATTCTCTTCTAGTTATTGTACACATATTAAGGTTGTTTTTGTTTTTCTGAATATAAATCTAGCTTGAGCTTTAAGGCTCCAAAAAGCCTAAAGCATGTAGTGGCCCTTATGAGAAAGCAGATAAGTCAATCAGAGCTGCATTTTTTCAGCAGACAGGCTTGTTTGAAGCTGTCCAGGACTGGACAGAAGGGAGATTTCTCAGGAAGGTCACTGTTTCAGGGAAGTATTATTTTATACCCGTTGGGAAATACACTCTAACCCCTCTTCATGCAGCATTTTACATTATGATGTCCTGGGGAGGGCCCTGGTTCCCCTTAGCTGTCAAGTTAATGTGCAGATCCAATCTTATTTGTGTTGGTACAGTTGATTTAATTTAAGAAATCAAATCCTACCCTGTGGTGTTTGCTCTGCTAGAAATTAAGTCAGTAACAAGACCCTGGTGCTGCCTTTACCCCTGTAAGCAAAAGCCTGTGTATGGTGCACTGACTGCAATGGAGCGTTCACGAGAGCAGGATCAGGGACTTGTCCTTTAGCTTGCTTTGAATAAAATAAATAGAATGGAAAATGTACTGAAATAAAACAGTGCAAACCCACTGACAATTCTGAGTTACAATTCTTCCCTTGTAGAGGGTTCACTGATGCTAGGCTGGAAAATATGACTGAAGACCTACGTCAGAGCTGAGTAATGCCCCAGATGGTTCATGTCACCACTCAGCAAAAAGGGAATTTGGGACTAGCATCACCTTCTGCAACTGGGCTCCAGTAGGCTGAAGCAAAGCTACCTGAAGTCACTGGACATCTCACCAACAATCTCACTTTCAGCAGGCACTGAAACAAGTCCTGAACTTATGCAGCATAGTCTGAAATTGGCTTTAATTTCTTCCTTCATCAAAGAAAGATCCTTCCTTCATTACTTTATGTCTGTGTGTATGGTTTCTATACAAAGATGTTCTGCTTCTGGTTCTGAAGTACAGGATAGGCTACAACCACTAGAGATATTACAGCAGTAATGCATTATGTCTGGCACTGCTTACAAAGGCTGCTGTTTCATGCTCACAATAACTGATCTCTTATGATCTTTGCTGCCTGAAACCACCTGAATATTGATCCCTGAGGTATACCATTGTTTTCAACTAAAATGTCCCAAGTTCTTACTTTCAGGAGAAAAAAATAAGAGATACCCAGGACTTGAACAAGTTATCAGACCATGGACATTCCTCAAAAAAAATCCAGAGACCCACACTGGCACTCAAGGAGCAACTGCCTAATAAACTTCTGCAGGAGAGACCCCTACATGGAAACCTTATTCCACCAGCCACCCCATCCTGGGCACCTGGCACTGTGTAGCCCACCTTCCTTTGGCATTGCCTTTCCTCATCTTGGAAAGGAGTGAGTATTCAGCCTAGAAATACTTTGTCCTGGAATATGGAAGAAATCTTCCTCTGAGTCTCTCCTGCAACTTGTGTTCAATATTTTATTCCTACTACCTTGCCTGGCTCTTCTGTGTGATTCCTTTTGCACACCTCAGCCTTTATCCTGCAAGTAAAACTCATATCATTTTACTGTGAGATGCTGGTGAGAAGTCTCTTTTGGAGCCAGCTGCTCCTCATTGGGTGTTATCAGTGAGCCCAGACATAAATCATTTGTGACTCTGAGTTACAGAAGGTCTGTAAGAATGAGGGGTCTCCTTCTCATCACATGCACAGTTTAAAGAGGCTGCAGAATTATCCAAGCTTTTGTTCTTTTGCTAACTAGATGAAAATATTTTCCTTAAAGTGTTCACTACACAGAAGCAGTGTTAAGGAAGAGCCAAATTCTGCTGGCAAGTGCCTAAGTGTAAATCCATATCGACCTTTCTGGTCTTATTTCAGTACATTGGATTAATGCATGAAACATCAAACACAGATTTTGACCCTGGCAGAGTGACCTCATCACCAGTGGAACTTCCTGACTTTAACAGTGGATCCCATAACAGGATTTCCAGCACCTCTCATGGCTGTCACAGGTCTCATAATACTTGGTAAATTTATATAAAGTTTGAGTTCCCCATGGCATGTGTGAATGCAATAGAATTACAGATTTCTTTAAAATAATTGGGGAAAAAAGAGTTCCAGTAGTGCACAGAAAAATCTGAAAATATGACTCTAAGACTCAAAGCAGGGGAAATAAGTAGGACCCAATTATCTGTGTTTGTATCTTGTGGGTCAAAGGTTGGAACAGCTGGAGTACTGTGTTGAGGTATCATTACATTAGGGTTGACAAGCTCTGTGTTTAAGTATATGCAAGTGGGTTAAATGGCATGTCTAAATATGATGCATGTATGTTTTAGGGGGAAAAGAGTAAGAAAATCAGTGTCAGTTGTTTTTCATCTTATTGTCAAATTCTTTAAGCCAGTTTCCACATTTGGCTCCAGTGGAAAACCTCAGAGGAAAAGCCCAATGGTACAGTAGGGCCATAGGACCTGTGTAAATGCGTATGATGTTACAATTTCTGAAGCAAATGGCAGTGTCACAGCCAATTCCCAGCGTGACAATGAATGTTCCCTAATTTGCCACTTGTACCTTACGTGTCTGATCCTGCTGCCCCGTTCCTACAAGGGCGCTTGTCTGCAGCCCAGTCACATGCCAGGATGCCCCCTGCATTTAGTGCTGAGCTCCCCCTGCACACCAGGGGTGCACCTGCACTGCCTGCTGAGGAGTCACTCGGGCTGGTGACTGCCCTGGAGCCGCTTCCCAGGCAGCAGGGAAGCTGCCTCTGCCACACCCAGCCTTGTCTGGGAGGGCAGTGGGCATGGCGAGGAGCAGGTGCTGCTGCAGAGGTACCCATGAGGGCTTTGGGAGATGGGGAAAGAGCAGGGGAATTTCTTGCTCTGCTGAAGTCAGTGTTGGCATTGCCAGCATTGCCATCCAGCACCTAGAAATGAGGGGTCTTAATCCTATGCAATTAAGGAAAGCAGAGTATGAAACAGGGTAGGTGGCTGTTTGCAACCCACCCTGTTTTCGGCCCGTGGTAAACTTAGGCTGCAAGTCCTTGCCATGCTGTGATGTCACTTGTCATCAATAACAGTTATGGGACTTTAAAGTCATGAGCCACAAGCCTCAAATGCGCAGGAGATGTGCAGGGCTCCTTCCCCTCTGCTCAGATAAAGGCAGTCAGGCACACCGGCCCTGTTCAAAGCACAGCAAAGCTTCCACTGACTTCAGAAAGTCCAAGATTTCTGCTCCAGCTTCAGCTTCAGACACTGGACCACTCCCAGCCCCTCTTGCTCTATCTGAGAGACTTAAGACACACAGGACTGAGGGTCTAAATGGCACAATGGTGGGCTTCTACTAACATTATCAGCTAATTACAGTTGACTTTAATTTTGCCTTTTCCACTCTTAACCAGTCTTCTTAACCCGCTTTTTAGCCAGGGCAAAATTAAACATGAGGAAAAAGGCTTATTCAGCATTATAATTATCTACTCCCAAGCTGTATAACAAAATGATTTACACATTTAATTGGTTTTGTCTAATATTTCCACGTATACAGTAGTCCTATTAATGAATATCATAGCTTCATTACTGCATATCACATTTTGCTATGTTTTGTACCATAAAATAATGTCAGCACATCAATAACTTAAATAACACAAATGTAAACTCATTTTCTGCTTGTTATAATTATGATTTTAGCCTGAAAAGGCATTTTGATTTGTAAGACCATTCACATAATATGGAATGTAACTTTATTTGTTTTTCTTTTGTATATAATGAGACACCGAAAGCCCTTGTCATCTCTTAACAGGATACTAAAGCAGCTCTGTTTCATGAATGACAGCACAATTAAAGCTAAAAAGCATAATTTAAAAAAACCCTTTGTACTGTACAATCTCAAATTAAAGCAAGAAAGATAATGACAATCTTTTGCATTAGCCAGGAAATGTGATTCTCTGCCACTGGGCTGTTTTTTCTTGTTGACAATTCACAGAATGTGTATATGGGTGTAGTTATAGGTGTGTGTATATTCTATGCAGAACAGCAGTCCCTATTTTGTTGATCTAGTTCTTCTAATTGTTTAGTTAAACTACCTAGCTGTTACAATTTAGAATACTACATTAACACATTTAACATCAAGTGTACATACTTGCGTCTTTGAAATACTAGGAACTTTTACACATTTTATTTGGCTTTGTAAGGACTGGAATATCACAGATAATGCAATCTACTTGTCTTTGAAAGAATATGGCTGTTCTCAACTAACTCTCTAAGGTTCAGAGTGAAATACATTTCTCCTTATATCTGTAGCTGACTTCAGAGAAGAAAGAGTGTCTTCTTAAGCGGTCAGTCTGATGTTACAGTACAGACTCTGTAGAGAGATATATTTATTTAATGAAGGATAATTCTCTCTGGACTTTAGAGTCAAGCTGTTGCAGCAAAATTACTTCGTTTAGACTAGTTTTTTTCTACACAAATCTCAAGAAAAACCTATTCCAAGTATGTTTTGTAGTAGTATCTCCACATGACCAGAGGAGGGCACTTTGAACATCTTTGCACTGCCCAGGAGGCAGATGCAGAAGCACAGTGATACCCAAAGTCGCGCAGTCCTGCCACCTCTCCCAAATCAGGCAGGCATCCTTGTGTCTGCAAAAACACAGCACCCCGATTGTACCACAGGGCTGTGCTCTGAAAACAGTGGGCAGATAAATCACTCTCTTCTCGCTAACTGCGATTTTGTCCGATTTCCCCCATTTAATTCAGTGTTGCTGCGGGCTAAATTAAGAGTAATGGATAATTCCTAAAAATCTCGTGAGGGTAGTTGTTTCCCTCTCCTTCCTGAACATCCCTCCGCTATTAGCCCCTGGTAATTTAGCAAATATTGATTGATTTAACCCTCTATGACTTATCCTGCTGCAGAAATTCCTTGCCTTTAACTGAAAAATGCACTTGGAAAATGCACTCTCTGAGATATGTATTGCAACAGTGCATCTTATCACATTAGACTCTTGTAAAAGTACTGCTCCTTTCTGCCTTCTGAGGGAGGCCACTCTGTGTCCCAGATCTGCTCTCCTGGCAGAGTACATAGCAGAGAAATCAATCTCTTCTCTTTTCCATTCATAACCACAGTGTGGAGTTCAGCCAGTTTCCATGCAGGAAACATCTTTTTGGGCTTCATTTTGGCTAAAGGTATCAACCGTCTGTGGAAAAGATTTTAATTCTGCAATCTTGTTGTTATTATAGACACATTTTTTGTCACCTCTGCTTTTTTTTTGTTTAACACAGAGAAATTATTAGAAAGGATTTTGAAACCTTTTTTTTTTTTTAAATAAAAGTCTCTCCTCCACCTTGGGGAAACGCACTGCTTATTTAACGTACTTTTTCTCCCCCCTTAACATTTCCATTTCTTATTCCATTTCTCTTTTCTTCTCTATTTTCTTTCCTTTTTTCCTCTTCTTTCTTTTCTCCTTCTTTTCTAGAGCAGACAGGTACAAGAAGGAAGTTGTCTTTCATCAGCAGTCCTTTGAGATAGAGTAGAATTCAGTGAGTCCTCACCATGATAGGATCATAAACTTACTGGGTTAAACCATGCTAACTTTCCCTAAGCTGCCAAGTTTTAGCTGCACCATACATATATGTGTTTCCTTGTGCCTTTTTTTTTCTTATAATTTTGTTTTTCTTGATGACCCTGAGCTATGGCTTCTCGTTTCTACCACTAGTCAACCTTTCTTTCTTTTCTGGTTTTGCCGATATAGGCCTCAAAGAAAAAATGGCAGAAGAGCACGAAGTAGCTGAGGTACATGAGAGAGGACCAGATGATGTTCTGCACGTGGGAATGGCACTGGCCCTGCTGCATCCAGGAGAAGACCAGGTAATTGATCACGCAACCGATCAACATCTGAGTGATCTGCGACAAGGTGATGAACATGGCAAACTTGCGTGAGACCCTGAAGCCAGCAGCCCGCAAGGCATAGTACGAGTACATGACGGCGTGTACTCCATAGTTCATGGTCATGAACCAGCCACCGCCAGCCACCATGTCCTTGTAGGAATACCAAGAGTAAAGTAACACAGTAATGTGATGGTACCAGTGTAAGAAGATGAGCTTCTGCTTCCTAAGAATAATGAATATTGTATCACCTGCAATAAAAACAAAACACACAAAAAATAGAAGAGGGGAGGCAATGAGAAACATATCAAACAAATCCATAATTAATGCAGTGCTCTCTTCCCTTTGCTGTTGCTGGAGAACACACTACTTTACAGCATGAAATCCACCTGATTGGAATCTAGATCTGAGAGCCTGTCTAATCGAGAGCCAGTTTGGCCCCTAATCTCTATGCAATCTTTAGAAAACCAATACATCAACGTTTTCCTGTACGGATAAGTCCATTTGGAAACTCCAAATGGTGAGGTAGGTGGACGTACATGTATCATCTCTAACTGTGNTGGATAACTCCATTTGGAAACTCCATAGGTTTACTTGGTAGTCCCTTTGTTGCAAACATTATCCACAAAAACCTGAGGTGAGGTAGGTGGATGTACATGTATCATCTCTAACTGTGAGACTGTCCCTTATATACTGTGAGACTGGAAGAGAAATGCAGTTTAACAGAGGCAGAAAACCTAGAGGAAGCAGCACAGAGTCCTCTGATTCCAATGTCTACGTGTGAACTGAACTTAGTTAAAATCACCAGAGCCTTTTGAGCTAATACACAAAAAAGCTGCTGCATAGGCAACCTACCATAATGGAAGAGATCCTTCCAGAAAGAAACTTGGGTTATGTTGAAACCCACATCCCTTTTCTGGAAATCTATCTTACTATTGTAGAAAAGTAAATATTATTCCTCTTTCTTGCTTTTTTCTTCCTTCTGCTTCTCATGATTGCAAGGAGCATCATCCATTAGATATATGGATATATATGTATTCTATTTGCTTTTCCACTGTTATACAAACCATGTTTCCAAAAGAATCCCTGAGATTTGAACCTGAGAACTTAGTTTGATGTATGAGTATCCCAGGAAATCTAAGTCATGAATATTAGTCATGGATGGAAGCAAAACTGGACTGTCTTCACAAGGTCTATAATAAACCATAATGCTTCTGTTCACTTCATTAACTGCAAGATGTTGACTCATATTTTAATAAGTCATCATATTTTCAATTTATTGTTGCTGTGCAGTTCTAGCTGATGTTCCTCAGTTTTAGCAACTAAATTTCTGTGGGTTTGCAGCAATTTAAGCAGCAGGAAACCAAGGGATTCTGACACAGCAAGGTAACTGGTGTCTGTCTCACTCTAGATTTAATGCTGATGAATTGCTGTCCTCTAATTTGCTGAATCAAACTACCTGCTGAAAGGTAGTCTTATTTTTGCTGTACACCTGAACACAATGAGAGCTGCAGTCCTTTGAGTTTTAATAAGGGCATCCTCTGAAATGAAAGCTGGCGGGCTGCTCCTTTCCATTAAAACAACCCTATCTTACACTAATAAACCATGGATGAGAACACATGAAGACTGACTTTCAAGTTGGCTTTCACAGGTATATCGTAAGTATCCTTATCAAGAAACTTCTGGAGAGATGTAAGTTTATAAAAAATCAGGACTGGAAAAGCTAGGGATATTATGGGAAATTGGTTTCTACTTGGAGGAAGCAGACAGCCACAGCTTTCAATGTCTAAGAAGGAAGCACCTTACTGTTCCTAATTGTACACTTAGATGTGTATGGAAGAATGAAAGCTACAGAATGAAGGGAGAGCCTGACTCAAAGCTTCTTGCTGACACAGCTGCTATAGCCCACCCTCCACTTCTGTAGCCATGGGGCGTGTGACTGCCGATTATGCCACTCCTATTTGCCTACAAGTAGCTCAGGAAGACATATGGACCAGACTGCTTTTACTTCTTGACTGCCCTGCTGTGTATAATCACTGCAGTTTATTCCTGGGCTGAGAAAGGTCTTGTTCAACTGCACATTAATCTAACTTCAGCCAAGCTGAATTAACCACTAGAGACCAAAACATGTAGTTTGGGGTTGGTTATGCTTAGTCAGTTTTTCTGAGACTTAAATGAGATTTTGACAGTGATGAGACCCTTCTTGTGCTTCCTGCATGGACATTTCTTCTCTAAAAATACACATATGCATATGAGAGAAAGAGAGAGGGTACTCACCTAGTTCAGGTGCTTTGCTTAGCACAAATGCATATGCCCAGAATTTGCTGACAGGTCCAATGTAAAAACTCTGGTCACACACTGACTGTTTCAGGCCTTTGGTCATCAAAATGTATAGCATATAAGCACCAGTTCGAACAGCACCGAATATACTTTAAAACAGAAAGAGAAAATTAAGAAAGGTCAGTGGAGATTTGAAATCTACATGCCATCACTTCAAATTATTATGAGGAAAAGGCTGTAACTATGCTGAAATAGTAAGTCTGAGACAGCTTAAAAGTTGGAGAAACTCTGCTGGCTTCTAGGAAGTTACTCGGAGCTCAGACTTGTAAACTGGACTGCAGCCACATCCCCTGGTGAAAGTCTGGAATGGTAGCATCAGTGTTTTTTATTTCATTACTATAGGAATGATCCTTCAGTTTTCAGGAGCAGGGAAACATCTATTTCAGCTCAAAACAATAGGCAGAGTTTTGATCCCAATGGCTGGGAAACTACAAAAAAAAGTTGATAAAATGCTGTATTAGCAATACGATCAGGACCAATTCCCTCTTCTGGTTTCCTCAGAGTCTTCTCTCATCTCTCCCTGTATTTGTTACAGCCACAGGAGCTCTGAGCACAGCCATGTAGGGCACATAGACTTTGATGAGGAATCTCAGTCAGAGCCAGTGTTTTGGTGCACATGCTTGACTTCATCCCTCAACTGGTCATTGTTAACAGAGGAAACGAGTAGTTAAATCAAGCTGTAAACAGCAGATTCACCTTCACCTCATCAAAGTGGGATGCAAGGTAACAGTGTTCTGTAAAGGAGAAACATCAAGAGATTTGTAACAGTATTAATCAGTGAAATTACTGAGGGGATAGGTTGACATCCAGCTCAAGTAGGGAACGAAGGTTTCTGTCTCACCAGCGAGGAACTCTGTAGAAGGAAATGCCTCACTGTTTTATGGCAAGAACATGCCTGCCCATTGTCTACCATTGTAGCCTGGTGGCCCTTCATAAGGTGTGATGAATACTGGGTGAAGGAAGTAGCTTTCAAAAAAAGAGAGGAAGCAAAGACAGACACAATCTGCATTGGGGTTGAATATATCTTACTTTATGCCTACATTTTATGTCCTCATCCCTATACCCAGCTCCATCTCATCTCCCCTCTAACTTCTTTGTGACCTTGACCTGCCTTGGTTCCCACTCTGCCTCATTGCCTTTTGTGACTATTACATGGCAGCAGGCAAAACAAGCCACCTACAACTGGTGTATAAACACATGTGGGTAATGCAAGCTACCATTTATGCAAAATGTGTGAAAGAAGGAACAGTTCCTCCAAAGTTATACTTTGTTACTTGTCTGTTACTTGTCCTTGTCTTGTGAAGTCAGTATTCTTTAAAAAACATGTTTAAAATCATTAAGGCGGCCTCAAAAGCTGAGTTCTGTGGCAGTTTCTAGGGTACTTGGTCAGACTAGATGGTTCTAGTAAGCCTACCAAACATAAAAACTGCTGACCTAACTTATATATAATATGCACAGCACATGCACAGCATACTTAGATTTCCAAATCCCCAGCATTGATACACCCAGTCAAATCTGCCTGCTGCTAAGAACAATGCAGAGTGCTCTCCCCTGTCCCCTGCATGGAATCTGCAGCCCAGTGGAGTGCCACAGTGCCTGCTGCTCTTTGGGCTGTCAGTGGCATCACAGATGGGGCTCTGCAGCCAGGTCATGCCCATGGAGAAGTGCTGCATCCTGGCTCCTGCACCATTACCTTCTGATGCCTGAGGTTTCGCTGCGCCGTCAGGAAATTCAGACAATCGTGAGCACTTACCAAGCTACTATTATTATCTGCTATTTGCACAGTGGTATTTGCTCATGGGCTCTACTGCCAGGTGAGTCCTCTTGTGCTATGTGCAAATAAAAACCACCCTGCTGTGGTACAGGTGTGCTGAAGAAGTTTAGCTGAGTCTGTGTTTCCCATGAGCATTGCCCAAAGCAATGCTCATATTCCCAGGCTTAGGCAAGAGAGCCACTGCAGTCTCTCACATTCATCCACCCTTGCATGCAGAGGAGACAGCGCAGTGCCCTCAGCATCTACACAGCCCATAGTGCATCCTCTCCATGTGGGGTTGTTTCGTCCCAGGAATGCTCTCAGCACACTTTTCTCACATCTTTCAGGCATCCGTCATTTTAATGCAGCAGAGAGTGCCAAAACCTGCAGGAGGAGTTTTGAAATGAGGTGCAACTCATTCTGTGTCTTCTTTGGTGTTTAAAACATGCCCCTTTTTTTCTCAGGAGCTGCATTTCTCATTCCCAAGAAGACAAGAGATCCTGACAGAGATGTGATCTGATTACTTCCTGAGGCAGTGAACACCTCAGGCTAGCCAGGGCATGTTGCTGTCTGCTCCTGTGTTTTGGGTGGTTGCAAAACTGGGTGGAGGAAGATCAGGCAGAATACCTAATGATACACTGGTTCTCCCATTAGCAAGTATGTCAGTGCTGACATTAAAATGGAGTAAAAAAAAGGAAATTTTAAACTATGATATCGAATAGCTGCAAGAAATACGTCTTTCTCTTTTAAAAAGCTGTACTGCTTTTCTAAAAAATTGTTTGTTACTAAAGTCTTAAAACCAACGAGAATTCTGTGCCATGAACACAAATGCAAATGAGAAGAACATTTGTTCGAGCAACAGGCGAACAATAATCTAACTGTGATTGAGTATGGACACCCAGGGATTTAATCTAGACTGATAACAGAGCCACAGAGTCTGTGCCTGGTGGGGATTACAGTGTCCCTTTGCTGTCTTTGAGATTATATTGATGTAATTCTTCCTGTCTTTTTGTTTAGCAACTACAGCAGAGCTCTCCCTGGAGTGCACACACACACTGATTGACACTCACACACTTTTCTACAATTCCACAGGATGGTGGCTTCCTCTAGTTCCATGACTCTTCTAGGAATGACTCCAGTTACAGCTCTACACAGTATGAGTCAGACTAATCTGTATTTTTCTATTGGTAGAAACCAAGTTACATTTTCACATCATTCACGATGGAAGGCTTTATGGAAAAGAAGGATAGCAAACTCCAAGTAACTGATTCAATTACCTAAATAGACACCATGAGTAGGTAGCTACTTATGAGAAGTGTTGCATGCCAAAACGCTATCTTGCCAACAAGTATACACCACCCAAGACTGAAAAAGATCTGATGCATGCCTGCAAATGTGTCTTGGAGCCAGAGAGCTAGGACTGCTTTTTGTGCCTCTGCTACTTAAATCTTGTTTGTTCTGTAAGGTAAAATCAACCAACAAATTTCTATCTTGCAAAGACATGATGTGCAGCAGAGTGATGACACTGCTTACTCAGTAAATCACTCCTGATTCATTCTGTCCTCACCCTGCTCTCTGCTGTAGCTTTTGTGAGGCATTGAAATGAACTGCTTACCAAAGCAGTCTGTCTGGTGGGAATCATCTGCAGGGATTTTCAGAATAAGGTAGCAGTGAATTACTGTACAATTATAGTCTTTTACAACTAGAGAGACTGATCAGAAACTGCACTGTCTAATGCAGCTTTCCCATCTATTCAGGCTCAAAATGTCCTACATTCTCCTCCCTTCAGGCAGTGGCTTCTCTGGTAGGTTAACAAATGTCCAATTGGTATTTTACTGTCCATAGTATGATCAAAATATATCCATGAGTAAAATACAAACTAATGTTTTTCCCTCTCAAACTTGTTTTCTGACAGGCAGTGGCAGATTGACCCTGGCTGCATGACAGGTACCCACTAAAGCTGCTCTATCAGTCCCCTCCACAACTGGACAGGGGAGAGAAAATGTATGAAAAGGTTACTGGGATGGGATGAAGGCATGGAGTGATCACTCACCAGTTACTATCAAGGGCAAAACAGAGTCAACTTGGGGAAATAACTTTCTTACCAATCAAACTAGGGTAGCGTAAAGAGAAATAAAAGCTAAATCTTACAAACACCTCCCATCTCCCCTTCTTCCTGGGCTTACTTAACTTTAGCCCTGAATTCTCTACCTCCTCTTCAGCTGTGATGAGGGGAGGAGGGGATGAGGAATGGTCCTCCTGCTACCAAAACCTGGCCACAGAACTCCAGTACTCAGATGGCCTCAAAACACAAAACATGCATGGGTTAGGTGCAGACGTAAGGAGGCAAACTGAGGGCTGGAGAGCTGGCTGATGGGAAGGACAGTGCACGTGTTATTGTCTAAAGCCTATTGCTACTTTCTGCTGTCTCCATCCTACTTGCCAGAAGTGAGTGAAGTATTTGTTTCTCAAAAGCCCAAGTGAGCAGCAGGTACCTCAAGCTTTCAGTCCAACCCCAGCTGGCATTGTAGCAGGCTCAGCTCCTCCTCACAGTGGAGGTCACTAGGGCTACTTTCTATGGACACCCAACCCTGCACTTGGCTCCTAACACCTCTGGACACCCCAGTCCAGGATCAACACTGCAGAACTGAGCAGGGAATGTGACTTCCAAATGAGAACAAATTTAAAAGTTCAGCACAGAATATAGCAACATGTCCTAAAGGGTCACTACAGAGCAGGAAGTCTCTGCTCTGGTTTTCATCTTTAAAAAATATTAACCAAATCATGCCATCTGTATATGCAGAACTAGATGGCACTGAAGGGGATAGAAGTCTTGACTATGGCTATGGATGAATGGAAAAATATGTTAGCTACAAGCTGGAGGTCAGTAGTGGAGTATCTTTTTGAAAGCATGCCAGCCTCTGTACCCAGCACCAGCAGAGAGCAGCAGGGAGTCCTCAGACAAGACCCAGCAGTGCTGCACAAAATTAAGGGCTGGTGGGGACTTCAAGCAGAACCCTCCTTTCCCAGGCTCACAGGGAAAGGGCTGCTCAACAGCCCAAACCACTGGCACCCAGCTGGTTCAACCAGTCGGAGGTGTTGGACTACACTGTGCTGTGGGTGTGCTGGGCTAGCCCAGCAGTGAGCCAGCCGGACACCCAGACAGAGCTTCCACCGGTCTGGCTCCAGCTCCCAGCCCAGAAAAGAGAAAAAATACTAATTCTGCCCCGACCTGCTTACATGGTGACTCACAGGAGACCTGGCAGGTGAGTCTGTGCCCTGGGAGCACAAGGCTACGGCAAAAAGCACAATGTCCTCCTCTGTGAAAGCCACATCGAGCAGACAGTGTTCCTGGGAAAGCAGCTGAGATGACCACACTGACTGCAGCCTGCTTGTACCATAACAGCAAGAAAAGAGGGGAAGCAGGTTCTTTAGCTGTTTGTTGACTTTTTTTTTTTTCATTTTAGCATGTGAAATATTTACAGAGGGAGCACTCTGAATTTAAAGGAAATGTCTAAAGGGCAGCAGGTGAAGAATGGGGAACTTCCTACACCTTCCTTCATGACAAATCAAACCATGTTCACCTTCCTGTTCTGGTCAGCAGCAGTATTTTGGCAGTCATTCCAAGCTTCCTTTCTGCTGCTGAAGAATTATCTCTTAACATAAGAAAATGGCCTTTCTGTTCCCTTCAAGTCCTCAGGAGGGAGGAACAAATTATGCTGCTAATGCTGAGGCACAGAAGCGTGGGAAGTACAGTGACCCCTCCGTCTGTCAGGTCTGAGGAGCAGGGCAGGCCTGAGAGGACATCCAGAGACAGCAGTTTCTGGTAAAGGGGGCAGCAGAGTATTTCTGTGCTTAGCCAAGCAACAGAACACATGCAAACTATGAACTGATACTGGGAAAATGCAAGGAGGAAGCACATACAAGAAACAACTCTCAGAACTAATTTTCTTGAAAAGAAATGCAGCTTCATCAAACATCACTGAACTCCCCAACAGCACAGTTGTCAAAACAGTAAATAAACTCAGAAACTCCTGGTATCACCAAGCACCATGTACCAAGGTGGGTGCATGTCCATGGCAAAGAAGATCTCACATCCTTCAGACATTCCCTTGTTGCGCTTTTTAACTCATTTCTAAAAATAAGTTTGTAACAAAGCATTTTTTCAGCATGAGTGGTAGGTATGTTTACTAGTTCTCTGGAAGTATTTGTAGTTTTTCTTCTCCACCTAGTAGGGGCGAGCTTCTTTCCAATCACTCTTATCTTCTGCAGTCTTGTGAAACCTGGTCCCAGAGTACCAGCCCATCAATGATGTGCACCACAAAGATAAGACAGCAGAGACAGGGCTAGGTGACAGATTTCTTAAGAAACTGATGGATTTTGTTGCTGGAAATTAAGCTGTTTGTAAATTTCTATCTGTCTCCCATAATACCCTGCTTTGGCTGTGTGAGAAAGAATGGTAGTTTTGGCTGACTCAATAGACACCAAAGCACCTCCAGAGGATGCAGGCGTTGAAGGGGGCACTTACCAACCAGCAGAGGGAAGGGTTTTTTCCAAGTTTGTATTATTTTTTTCTTAGATGACTTCAGATGAAGTTGGCAGACCAGTGCTGGGAAATGGCCTGTTCCAGGGAGGAAGGACATGAGGATAGGTCCTCCCCAGCAAATAGGGCAGGAATTCTGTGAACATACATTTGTATGGCAACCACACACTAAATATATATTTACAGCTGTATTATAGGAAGATAAACCTAAACTATTATCTGTGTGGACAGGTGAGGCAGTCAGATCACAGTGTGCTTGCTGCGTTGCTATTGTTACGGTGATAATACTATCAGCCCAGAGGGAAAGATGGAAGATTTAATGAACCATTAGCCTGCTCCTAATCTAAAATCTATCTTTATATTTTGTGGTGGTTTCAGGTCCCCCAGGAGCAAAGTACTCTGAGAAACTGCTAACCTTTATGGCAAAAAGAGAAGACAGTCAAACAAAATTTTAGTAGTTAAATCAGAATGCTTATCAGTCTGTCCTCATCATCTGAAAAAAAAGAAAAACAAACTGTATTTTTTTCAGTTCTCCCAGGATGTGGCTATAGAGAGGGTAGTTTCTTTACAAAGCTGTGCAAAACCAAAAGGAAATGTCCTGGTTAAAGTGTTTATCTGGGTAGTGACAAATGAGAAAAGGATACACTATGGTCTGGTTTGTGCTGACCAGAATTACAGACCAATAGCCTATTGACTTTTACTGGTGCTTGCATGATTATTCAAAGACTATTGTTCCAAAAGCTTCTGGCAGTAGAAGTACCAGACTGTTTCGAGACTGGGAAATGAATTAAGACCATGAGAGAAACCTCCTTAAGAGCCTGTCCAGCAAAGACAGCATTCCTTCCTCCATGGGGAGGGGACTGGTGAAAAACCTGGTCACACACCAACCTTCCACTTTACTGAAGCAAAGGGCAAGTGTGAAATATGTTTCCTGGCTAATAAAGTTCCCATAAACTTTTGTGTCTATGTGTTACAGAGAGAGAAGGTGGCTTCTGTGGGCCCCACTTTCTGGGGGGTTGACATGTGCAGGACCTAGCAAAGGAACAGCACAACCCACCAGAAGTTGCAATTGTTTTGATCTGCTTTCTGATACCCAAGCTGCTCTTGGGGGTTTGTGGATTGGTTAGATTTCATTGCAGCTGTTCGTCCACTTGTTTTTTTCTAAATTAATGCTCTCTTTAGTCTTCTTGTGATTTTCTTCCACTGATGGACATATTCATTCACATCTGGGGAGCTCTGCAGGGGGAAGGGAGGAGGAGCACCAACTTCAATGGACAATGTGCAGTGTGATGGTGCAGTACCAAAAACAAAAAAAAAAAGTTGGATTTTCCAGATGGAACAAATCTTCTAAAAGAGAGAAGGAATCAATTATGCCTATGAAAATCTTAATATACAGTGTCACTAAAAGGTTGTCAGACTACCTAAATGTTATCTCAGATGTGACTCCCACCTTAGTTTGTCTCAATAAAACTGAAGTTACCTAAGTTCCATGCATTACCAAAAATCTGGGTCTTCTTGTATTTAAACAGTGTAGCAACTATATGGTTTCTTTAGACCTATCTTTGCAAAATCATGATACTTGTACTGTACGGTGAGAAGCCAATCATTAAGTACAAATGAAATGTGACCAGTGACTGAAAGCTACCATTTGCCTGTTGTTCCATGCAGTGATTGACAGGGAATTAATGGCTCTTATTTTAATTTCACAGAATTAGTGAGATCTGTTGTTAAGTCACTGCAATATAAGGAGTCCTCTAACCTCACAGAAAAGCAGTCTGGAAAAGGATCTGGCACCCAACATCTTAAATAGTCAGTGTGACACAAGGGCAACCTATATGAAATATTCACTTGTATTAATAACTGAATAGAAGAACTAGCTTTGTAAGTCTGCACCTAGTTATTAAAAATACTTTGCTAGGTTTGTGGAAGAGGTTTAACTCTCCTAATTAAATTAATCAGTCTCTTGGTCAGTGAAGGATACACAGCAATATGGTACTCACCTAAATGATAAAAAAAGTTTGAAAAAGAATGGTACCGACTATGGATTTGGTCACTCTAACTCTAAATGTAATATTTTGAGGTGTTGTATAACCATTTAAAAGACAGGACTTCCTAACAGTCAGTTACCTTGAAATCCTAGAGAGACACTTGTTCAAATTACACATGATGAACTCAGCCCAATTGCTATTTTTATAAGAAATGGCGAAGAAAATTAATGTCATTAGGCTATTGTTTCATCATCTTTCAACATTTCTAAAGGGCTTTCAAGCAATGCCAAGGTTCCTGATGGAGAAGGAGATCTGTTCCTGCAGAAAGACTGTTGTTGTAAGATACTTGTAAAGCACTTCCCTGTTTTACCTCCTTGAACCGATCCAGGTACCTCCCCAGAAGGCTCTGTCTCCTCACTGAATCCATTTCAGATGAAAAGGACATCTCCATTCTGTTCACAGAGCAGACCTTCCTTTGCAGTACCAAAATCCTGATCTCTGCTGCCTTCCAACAGCCAAGCCCTACCACTTCCAGCTTGGGCTGTCCCTGAGTTACCAACCTAAATAATATTCAGGCCAGCAACTGCTTTAGGTCAGACATTCCTGTGTGAAGAACTGCTAAGTATAGAGCTGTTCATAAGCTGGGGTCTATTCGGTAACTTCCTTCTTACTTCTGTCTGTGTTAGCATCTCCAAGGCCATTAGCATTGTATTTGTGAATTCCTCACAGAACTCATGTGATAGCCTTGGAAGGTGGTTAAGCATAAAACCCAGTTCAAAGCCAGACAGGTAAGGCAAACTGAAATTTAATTGTCCTGTCAAAAATCTGCATCTGAGATGGGATAAGAAATGATGTGCAGCTTCAGGAGTCCAAGGTGCTGGGTTCAATCCCCATATGGGCCACTTCCTTAAAAGCTGGACTCGATGATCCTTGTGGGTCCCTTCCAACTCAGGATATTGTGCGAATGTGTGAGTTGTGGTTCAGTGCCCTACCCATGAGGTCTGTTTGATGTAAGCAGAAAGGGGTCTGACCTCACTCTGTGCCACTGGAAACAGTATAGTTGTAATGACAGTAAACACATTGCAGTAGAAGGAATTTTCTTCAGAGTCCTTTGACCTACTACAGATTTTCTTTCCACTTTTTAAAGTTGCTGTCTAAACCTTCAAGTCCAAAGTCCTTCATCTTTATTACCTAAGGTACACCTATATCTTTCAAGGTAAGTAGTTTATAGACATAAAAGCTATTGGTACACCTCTTAACAACACTTCATTGCTTGTATATTTGATATTTTGGCAGCACACTTTCAAGATCCAAAAATACAGAGTGATGTGCACAGACATACAGTGCAAGTTTACAAAGCTGTCCTAGAAACACCAACAGCTGAGAACTTTCTGACCTAGCCCGAACACCAGATGTGCCTTCCACAGAGGCAGTCTGACCCCTGTTTCCCCTCTGTTCTCCCTTAGGAAAATACGTTGGGCAAACACCAGGGTAGATTTGGCCTGACACAGCTGCACAGAACTGACAAAGAATGTGACTACAAAGTGAGTTTCAAGAGCATCCATGCTTCTACCTCCTCCCCACTGTCACACCTCCTGAGTTTGCACAGACTGCTGCAGACTTGCAGCAACTGGCCTTAACCATAAGAGAAAATATTTTGATCTTCTCTCTCATGGAAGTTTTGCAGTTGTTTTAACTATTGTAGTTGTTTTGCACCAGTGCACTCTAAAATCAGGTATGGATCAGAATCCATGATGGGGTGCTTAACTCCTTGCGACATGAGCGCATAAAAAATGAGGTGGAAAATTCAATTCCAATATTCTTAAAAACTCCTGTTCTCCTTTCCTTACGTCTTCAATTGATAAAAATACAAAAATGCAGTTTTAATCCTATTCAGTAGCAACAGAGTCTGTGGGAAATCCATTTTAAAAGGCTTCTATCCAGCAGAGTCTATGAAGGAAAACCTGAAGACATAACCAGTGAGTCAACCATGGACAAAAACAGAACCCTGAACTCTCACTGTAAAATGAAAAAATCTGATTATTTCAAAGTCAGTCTTTCAGAGGACTGCAATGCTTCTTTTTGTATATTTGGGATTTAAGACTAAAAAAAGTCCCAATGATTTCCCCATTTCATTGAGGGGAAAAAAAATCACACTGGCTATAATTTTATCACATTTTCCTTTAAGAAAAGTAATTTTGGGCACAGATGTGAAAACATATTACCGAGTCTTCTCTGGTCCCAAAGAACTATGGTAACTACTTATATGTTCATTCTATATTTAGCAATTTTTGTGTAAAACTGTAAAAGCAAAGAAGGAGGGATATTTTACCCCTTATTAAGTATGTTTAGACAACCAGGTACTCAGTTACTACAATTCAGTTGCTAGCAGATAACTGAAAGCACAGGAACAACTCCCTCATCATGTTTCCTCGAAGGCCTGGCCTATAGATAAAATTATTTGGGACCATTATTTATTCTCTTACAAGAGGCAGGAAAAAGAAAAAATTATGGAAAAAGCACCTTGGTTCCATTATACACTTTTTTCCTTTTTCAGTAAGTAACAGAACAGTCATTTAAGAGCACTTATGTTAATCTCATTCTTTAAAAAGAATACAGAACCCATCCTCTTCAGCCCATATGTCTGAAAGGCTGCAAGGTATCTATAAAATGACTAAACCATTGTAATTAAGAGCACAATTTTCACAAATGCTTCAGACTAGAAAATGTCTTTAACTTCCTAAACTGCCTGAAAGCTTGTAATGACTAATGCCTTTGTTCCCACTTGTAATTTTACCTCTCTGGCTGAGAGAAGAGAGGGAATGCACTATTTGAAAATGTTTGCTGTCTTTGGGGAGGTGAACGTGATTACTAGCAATGGGCATTCTCTTTGGCTCTTCTCTGCTCTGAGCTCCTGTATCCATGTGCCCCACAGTGAGCTCTGCTGGCCCTCTCACGCTGGAGCCATCCCAGCCCTCCCATCCCACAAGCAGGCTGCTGCCTCCAGTGCCCACTGCCCACCCTGCTGTGCTGCTCTGCCTGGGTCCATGGCCACGCCATTTACCTGCACTGGTGAATGATGCAGCTAAAACAGTCTCTCCTCCACTTTTTAATGACATGATTTCATTGCTCTCATTCATAGTGGGGAAAAGGAAGGCCAGGGAAGGCAGGAGCCTTTCCAGCCAGCCTTGGGACTAGGGAGTTCAAAACATGGCACCGTGCTCTGAGCAGCTACTCTGCTCTAGGAAGCCACTGAAAAAGCATTTAAGGCAGTGGTTGGCATCTCTGCTGGATCTGGTTGCAAATACACTCCTTTACATGGTTAGAGAAAATCCCAGGACTGACTCAAAATCTCAGAAATACACAGGCTACAGTTGAGAATGCAGCAGAAACTGTACCAATGCTGTATTAGGTACCATTATGCATATTAGAAATTCTATCTCTATAATCCACTGCTCTGAATAACAGAAATGGGCCCCTCCAAAACATACACAAAGCAAGAGCGTGACAACACCAAGAATTTAACAAGCCCCAACAGTAAAACCTTCCTTCTAATGTTTTGCTGCCTAGCTGCTCCTCAGCCTCTCCCCCTGACCATCTCCTAACTGAGAAGGAAAACAAATGGAATTTGCAGTTCACCCACACAATCCTCCTTTACTGTCCTTGAAGGTGAAGGAGACTCATTCAGGGTGGGGTACAAGCCACAGTAATGTTAAAAAAAAAATGTAGGAATAGGGGAAGATGAGGAATAACACTTATTTTCAGTATTGCTTATCCTAAAACTTGCTGGTTTGAAGTACTGTAAGTGTTTTATAATGGGGTTCTCTGGCTTTCAGAACCATGTGTGTGAGCACAACTTGTGCTGATCTTTGCAGTTATTATCAGTCTTTTTGGCAGAAAACTTTTCTTTGCATGGTTTGAGGTTTGGACTCAGTCCTATCAAAATCCCAAAGCAAATTTGAGAGAATTCCCCTTCCATTTCTAAAAAACATTCCCATCCCTGAACCAAGCACACAAGCCTTGCTTTTCAGACCTGTCTACTGCACTGGTCCAGATGCCTTTCTAGAAAGCTTTTTAATGCAAATCATTTCAGTTTTCGGTTGGGACCAAAACCTGAAGTCATGCCAGCTCAGACTGATTTAGAAACTGTGCAAATATTTTACATGGCTCTGAGAAATAATATATCATTTATGCAGCTTTTTAGACACATAAGCATATGCATACAGGCCTGGGTGGTATTAGGATCCCACGTGATAAATTTTGGAGAAGGTAATGAGGTCTGTTAAAGTGAGGGCTCGCTCTGTGCTTTCCAAGTGAGGGCAGATACTGTGTGTCTTGCGTCAGCCTTTTTTTCTCCTTGGCAATAAATCCCTCAGTGTGGGGCCACTCCCTTCAGCCCTTCCCTCTTGTTGGCAGATTTCTTAGTCTCAACTCACCTGGCTCCCCAAACCTTCTTTGTCGTTTTTATTGACAAAACTGGAAGGAAAGCCAGACCTAACTCATTTCTTTCCCTCCCCAAGGACCTCATTAAGCATACCCAAACAGTGACATCTCTGCAGGGCTCCCGATCAATGGACACTGTCATCTGGAGATTTTAATCACATTAACACCACAGCAGAGGAAAATCCATTTGACTCTCCCTTGCTAAAGCAGCAAACTCAACAATTCTACCAATTGATGCAACTACTACTCATAAGGCTTATTTGTTGTTGTGGATAAAAATCAATCTACCACAGGTACTGCCTTCCAGTCTCTCCTCGCAGAGCCTGAATTACCTCTCCAGGAAATGCAATTTGATCCCCCAGGCCTGCCTTCCTTATGACTGGGAATAGCTAAATTCAGACAATCCTGAGAGTGGAGCACAAAAAAAAAAAAATCAATGAAGTGAAATTTTGTGAGCCGGTGGAAAAACTTGCACTGGTTACAAAGCACAGTAGGAAAATGCTGGGTGTACATCCTTACCAGTAGTCTGTGCAGCAGAGGGGAAGATAATTGGTGAAAGTGAAAAGAGTTATACTTGCATGGAGAGCCTTACCCAGAGCACTTGGCAGCTATGCAAGGCCCACTGGGTTTTGGTGGAGATAAGCACAAGAGCAATGGTCAGGCTGAAGGGCAGCTGCACTCAATCATCACCCGAGGAACACCAGAGAATAGCATAAGCTGCTTACAGTGACACCCTTGTAACCATACACTGCTCAAAAACATGTAGCTGTTTTCTTACAGAGAATGAAAAATAATTTTCCAGCTCTACCCATGCATCCCTGTATCTCCTCTGATTTCCAAAGAGTCAGTTACAAGCTAATCAAGAGTAATCACCTATCACCTAGTTTTACCCTCTTCAGTGTGCTTCTACCTGACATTGCCTCCTGGTAATCTGGCAGGTGGAGGGTAGGAACTTGCAGGAACAATATTTCTTGATGAAAGCTGTTACTTCTCAAGAAATACCATCACTAAATAATAATTGGACTTTGTTGTAGCTGAAATTCCCTGGCACCTTGTGAAGGCTGCATACTCAATGAGATATTTTCCTTTCAAGAAGTATTTCCTAGCTCTTAGATATTTATTTCAGCAAGTTTGGAGTGTGGCTAAACTATTAAAAAGGAAAAAAAAAAAATCAATTTTCAAGTTAAGCCCTGTGTTTGGTGCAAAATCTCACAGGAATTAAGGAATCCATCTGAGGATTTCTAAAGTAGCCCATGAGGATTTATAAGCACAGTGTGCCTCTTAAGCAATTCTTAATGAAAGCGTCTGGGGCATTTGCACTTGTTCCTGTGTTGTTACTAAAATTATTCTCAGCATCCAACATCATCTCAAGGCAACCTTAGAGTAAGTGTAGAATTGCAGTGATTTAAATGATAATCCAAAAAAGTGGCATTATCTAGTTCTGCAGGATAAATTAAAGATACTTACAAGATTAAATGTATCAAAGTGGCAGAGTAACTGTCATGTATAGCACTGAAATGTATGTATTCAGGACTTTGAAATGATCCTATGCAAATAAAGCCAAACAGTAATAAAGTAAAAGATTTTGCAAAGAATCAGGCCAACCAATGGAGCCAGCCATCAGTAAAGCTGTAAAACTGGCAGATAACAAAGTAAGAAAAATCTAAGTTAGAGGGAAACAATAGCATTTGACAGAATAAAGGAGGCTTAAACAAGCTAAAAGTTATAATACAACTGAAATGAGCTGCTCGGATCCATAAATTTAATAACAATTGCAGGCCTGGAGGCACTGATCATCTTTTTCACTCTGTCCTAAGTGGGGCAGGACTCCTACAAGCACCTAGAGAAGTTCAGGGATTCGCCTACAATTGCCAACTAATCTGGTTGGCTTTTTTTTTTTTTAATTCAACAACCTAGGGGGAGGATGCTGAAGGGTACAAGCACAAGGAGACACATTGGTTTAGAAGAAGCTGAACTTGTGACGAAGCAGCGACTCTGCTAAGCCACGGGCCGACACCCGTAGGCAGCCAAGCCCTGCGTGCGAGCGAGCGAGCGCTGCTGGGTCTGGCAGTGTTTATTAACAGCTCGTCCGCAGCCGAGGCGTTGGATTTGATAGGTCATGCAAGTTAACACCTCTCAGTGGTGCATTCCCGCTGCCTCCAACAAGCACAGCCTGTCGGGGACTTACTCAGAAGAAAATACGTGGAGATACCAGATCCCCAGGGATTTCTGCGTGGAGGAGGCCCTTCTACCATGCTCACGAACCAAGTATTGAGGCAGAGTAAAATACAGAAGTGCTGCCACATGGGGAGGGAAGGGAGGTTTGATTCCTTTTGAATTAATTATCTACTTTCTCTCTCGTACAGTTCCCTGCTTAAGTCACCAGACAGATGTTCTTTATTCCTCAAATAACATTTCAGTCTGCTCCCTGTTTAAAATTGAGAGGCAAAGTTTCACTCCTGGGGGCTCTGCTTTGGGGTACCATTCATGCTGAGTGGTGACCTGCAGGGGCTCCCATGGGCTGGGACAGGGTGAGCTCATGAGAAAGGTGTAATTCAAGGTGACACACTGAGTGTCAACACAGTCATTGATCATGAGACAGGGGAAGGAACAGGGGCAAAATGAGCACAACAGCAGCTTTTCAAATAATGTATCAAATTCACTTTGCTAAGATGTTCATTTTCCAGCAATGAAGAAAAGCAAGCCAAGTCAGAGAGAAAGAAAAGGTTTTAAAGGAAGGAGGCCCAGCTTAACACTGAGAAAAGAGATTTTCATAATAATTTTTAGATAGTCCTATCCATATCCCCTGTAAAGTAGAATCAGCCAGGTCTCACAATGACTCCTTGGTTTACTTCTAATTAGGCATGAGTAGGCAAAACCAGTAAAAGCAGCTTCCATTCAAAATTACTTTGATGGACACAGGAGTCCACAGCAGTAACAGCAGAGTGAACAAAGGGGTGAGATTTTAGAAGATGGGCACAGTATTTTGTCACATGGCATCAGTTATAATTCTGGCAAAAAGGATAGTTAGAATAAATAAGGTAGATATTGGAGATACATATTCTTGACAGTACTTTATTGTTCTCACTCTATATCACTCTATATATTTTTATCACCTCTACACTATTTTTTTAACGACAGCTAGCATTTGTTTTGCACTGTATGAATTCACTCTACACAACACTGTTTGTATTTTCCTACTGGAATTACAGTAACTTACGGAAAATAAACTTTTCTTCTTAAACTGTTAAATCTCATTCAATGGATTTTTGTCGTCTCTCCAATCATTCTGAATTTCTACTGTTCACCCAACATTCAACTTCAGCTCCAAAATGGTAATTAAAAAGATGTTTCTTCATCTATTATATATGAAAATCAGGTAAGTATGTAAAGATGAACATGATCCTATTGAAATAAATGGTTAAGCAGGCATATATTAAGCCTTTTACTGATTTGGGTTCTGGGAAATGTCCTGAGAATATGCATTAATGCTTTAAAAATATAGGGAATGTTTCACTTTGAGTTAATTTCCTTTAAATTTTGTAGGTGAGAAGATCATTAATTCACCTTAAATGCTGATTATTAATTTTAATGTTATTTGGCAAACATTCCTCTTCTCAGCAATTAATTTTCTCTTTGAATGTACTGTCAGGACCTTATAAAATTTCAGAGTATTTTAAGGTTTTGATGGGTTGCTCAGCAACATATGAAATTAAGTTGTGTTTAAATCTCCATGGCAAGTATCTGTGAATAGCAGCTCTTGCGATGGGACATAAATCTCAATCATCGCTCATCGCTGTTCCTACTTAGAAGCATAATAACTAGAACATATTTCAGAGTCACAAACCCAAGCAACCGAAATCTTTCTTTAAACTTCTGTTTTGCCTTTTCTGTTTAATTCAGCTCAGAACTGAGCTCTTTGCATAAAGATGTGTCTGGGACTACCTTGTCAGGAGCCCTCTGTGGAATGCGTGCCAATCCCTCTACATGTGGTGCTGTGCTTCCAGCAGCAAATCTGTAAACACCAGATCCATAAAGGCAAAGTGGGTCACCTTCTTTTACTGAGTCTTTTTGGGGTTGTCTTCCAAATATAAGACCTGTTGTTGTGGGAATACTTTGCTTTTGAGACCCTGGTTAGCTTTGTGGCAAGCAGCTAGCGACCTTTTAGCTACATTTGATAGCATTTATACTACTTAAGAGAAAATGCTTACCAGGAAGAAAGACATTTGGAAACCCTGTACTGACATATACTCATTTCCACCACTGCTAGAAAGCATAGCTGGGTTTGGATTAGAATCTAAGTGATCTTGGGGGATGATAAGAGCATTATAGTGGTGTGGCTTGGAGATATTCCTCCTCTCACTGCACCCACCAACAATGGTCAAGCTTCGCGTCTGCCTACAAATGACTGCCTAACGTTAGATGTTCTAGCTTCTTAGCCTCCTGCATTGATGTGACACTACTCCCTAGGGAAGTCAACCTTTTACTATTATTAGTTAGAGCCTTGACCCTGAAACTTCTGTTGTCAGCCCCTTAGGGATGCACAGGAAAATGGTGCTGTACTGCTGTCCTCTGTGAAGACAAGGTGATCAAACACGTTTAAGCTCCTTGATGGAAAAGCTACACATATGCAGAATCTGTGGCCTATAAAAGGAATTACAAAAATCCATCTGAGATGTAATGAAAATATGAATTAATGACTTCGTATCCTTCTGTGAGTCCTGGCCTCAGCTCTGCTGATTTCTACGGATGCCAGCATGACCCTTTTGATAGACTCCAAGTAAAACATTAAATGAATGGCCCCAACTTTATGTTCAAAGTGTCACGAATATAAAACTGGCAATTCAGGTTTGATGTGTGTTTGCAGATTTTTAACTCCAAGAAATATTCAGAAATACAGGACTGACTGTCACTTTGATTGTGTAGGTGAAACAGCAATGGTTGCCTTGGGATCTTATGGGACTGAAGAAAGACCTTTTGTGTAGCTTCCTAACAGGTTCCTGTTAACAGAGAGCAACACAGAACTGCTCACCCATGACCTCCGTATATAACCAGGCTGGGTAAACACACTTAATTAAAGTGTAGACAACAAACTGAAACAGAACAGAACAAAACAACCAATCTTCCATGACTGAAACAAGTCAACAAACCTGCTAAGGACCAAAAAACCAAACCAGCCCAGCAACCCCAGTATCTCAGACTGATTCCTCAGCAAAAGATTTCAGGAGATGATGTTTTCACAGTGGTTTTCAAGCGAAAAGCATAATGTGCTGTCATTATTCCTATTGAAGTTTTCAGAGACAAAATGTTCAAAACTAGTCAATGCTTTCAAAGGGAAATAAAGCTGCTTTTTTTTCTCAGAAATCCTGCTGGCTGCCAATGTTGACACAAAACTTGCTCTTGACCGCGCTCCTGAATGCTCAACAAGCTCAGCAGGGTGGTGTAGTTGTTTTGTTTATTTATAAGCGTGGCAAGTTTCCTACTGTAGCAACTACCACATTTAAATGATCTTGGCAAGTGCTAGGGCATACAGGATACATTCTGAAGAAGGACCATGTGATTGCCTGGCAGGCAATTTCCTTTTCTTTTAAAGCCCTAAACACATCTTTTCAGGCTCTGCTAAGTGTTACTATTCCTGAGGATATTTGAATCAGGTAAAATGGTAGGAGTGCTAAAAGGGAGGTAAACAAGGAGTCCAGAAAAAACCCTCACGCTGACCTTGAGGCAGAATACTGAGGGGTCTCCAGGCAGGTTTTTCTTCCTCAGTACCACCACTCATAGCAGACAAATACATTACTTAGAATTTCTGCAAGGTACTGTAAAAGTCATAGCATTTTAGCATCCCAGAAAGCCAAAGAGGAAGTCTTTTGAAATTTAAAAAGCCTTTTCCTGGATCCATAGTAAGTCTGCAGTCCTTTAAATGTATCTGAATTGACCTTTGGAGGAAGCAGGAATTCCTTTCAGACCAAGCATGTATAAATGCAACACCTAGTTATGACAGAAGTCAGAAAAAATCCAAGTTACTTGGAAAGTTTACAGCATCTCAAGTGCTGCTTGCTAAGAGAGTCAGTAAGGCTGTGACTGATGGCCCCAGAAAGGACAGTGGGGCTGAAGCAGTGTTCCAATGAACACTGCTATAAGAAGTCTTTGTCTCACGTTTTAATAAATTCTTTGCCATTTTTCCTGTTTTCCAAGCAAGAAGTCAAGGGGTTTTGTATGGGATTGCATGTTGCTATGGAAGCTACAAAGGTTTCATGCTCTGTCTTACTGCCAACTTTTTGGGTTGGTTTTCCCCCTTCCCTATTTCACTCTTCTGCACACTACTCAGCACCTCAGAAGAGCAAAGCATAGCCATATAATTCTCATAATCAACTGATGCCCGCTGCAAATCCAACAGGGTAAATGAACAGTACTTCTGCGCAGGCCAAACATCTCACACACCCCCTCTACTCTGCTTTCTCTTTTCTTAACATACAGAGGAAAGAGTGAGTTCTGCAGTGCTTGGGGAACACTTGTCCCCTAATGGTGCCATTTGAGTTGATGGAGGAAGCAAACTATGGAGTTGTGAATCCCTCTCTTAACTGTGCCCTTCTGGCCAATGCTTCTCATCTGCACAAGCAGAGCTCACCTCCAGTGCCTGCAATGAGGTGGTCTCTGTGACAGATTCATCCTGGCCACTTGTGTAGCTTCAAAACATGAAGGCTGCATTTTTCATATCACCCAGCATCACTCAGCAGCTCATGTTGGCCATGAGTTAGCTATTTCATAAGGTTATGATGGCAAACTCCAGTTAACAAGTAATGAATGTGCTAATTTCAAATTCCATCTCAACAGTCTAGTGTGAACTCATGCTATTAATTGATCAGTGCATCGATCACTTGTGATTTTGGGAGGAAATTAGCTAGTGATACTGCTTAAAAACCCCACACTGTGAATGTCAGCTGCATCTCAAAGTAATTTAATTTTTAAATTTTCTCTAGACACCTCATGCAAAGGAGAGTTCCAAAATCATGCTTCCCCACCTCAGACTGAGAATTAAGCTACAAATGCTTTGTGTAAGCCAGCTACTTCCTAGTGTCCACATTCAATAAGAAAGTGCAATTGGAATTGGGATCCTGCTGGCTACAAACCACTTTACAAATTGATCTACAAATTAAATGCCATCTAGGAACCAATTCAACAGATGCTGAGATTCAGCCATTTCTGAAACAAACAGCGACAATTGCTTACAGGACTTGAAAGCAAAAAGATGTTAGACACTCAGTCAGAAGTACAGCACCAAGTGCAATCAAATGAAAATTACATATTTACACAGTGTTAGAACTTGCTCTCAAAGTTATCCAGACCACTAAAAGTTTTGTCTGCTCTCAGATATTCTTTATTGTGTTGATAAACTATTAAAACCAAGCCAAATTAAAGTTCTGTTATTATGTCCTAGCTATTAGAAATACAATTTATTTTGCCCTGTCAGAGTTTTGGAGAGTGTCAAGGTGATATCATTTTGGAGAAAAAAAGGAAAAGCCATGAAAAAAGCCAAACTTCTTCTTTCCTACTTTATTTTACTCTGTAGAATCTCTTAGCAAATACTATTCCCATCTTGTGAAATATAATGTACCATTCACACCTGCTCAGTAAGCAAACCTGTTTTATGTAGTTTTGAACTAATATAATCAATAATTACTATATTGCTATTAGAAAGATACAGGTAGCAGTGTTTGATAATGGTTTGTGGATGGTCTGTATGTTGTTGAGTGAGCTATAACTTACAGTCCCAACAGGCACTGAAATGAAGGACAATCCTCGGGTCATTTGTGTACTATTACTAGTAATTTGTACCAAAATTCATGTGTTTGTAAGGGCTATATTTATTAGCATTTGTTTGTTCATTCATTTATCTTCAGCCTCATTAAAAATTAGCATATTAAGCAGATAAAGTGGAATTCAGGTTGGTCAATTTTGCTTCCGACTTCACTACCAACAATCTGAACATGACATTCCCCATACTCAGTATGGAGTCAACACACAGCTGAGATACATGCATTACTAAACAACAGCCTTTCCCCATGCAGCCACCTTTTTGCTACAGTCACAAGCGATTTGTGATGGAATAACCAGAAGTCAGCTCCTGATGTCAATTACAGTGGTCTAACTTACCTGTCACCAAAGCAGTGACTTTTGCTTTACCTCACTGTAATGCAATCAGCGTCTTGACTAAATATTCCTCATGTACCCACCACATAAACATAGTACTCCTAGTAAGAGAGAACAAGACTAACATCTTAACGTGTTTATTTCCATTTGTAGATTGTATGGTGAATGTATTGCAATGATAAGTGCTTTTTCTCATGTCTTTCTTTATTTTCACCTTTGTTCTTCAAGAGGGTTATTGATTTCTGCCCTCTTCAAATGCTCAATGATCTGGTAAGTCAAAGGGGATCATGTCAGTGTTAAGGAGTGAATCAGGACACAACCCTGAACAGCAGAAGCAAAGAAATGCCACTTCTGTGTGAGCCTGTTGTTGCACTAGCAGTGCTGCTGTAGATGAAGAACCCCAAGCCTCTTCAGGGCCCGATGTCAAAGGCAGGTGGTGTGAAGAAGTGCCTACCTGAAGACGGCGAGGCTCAAAGACCAGAGCACTAGCGGCTTCCTCAGTTCAAATTTTGCTCGTTTGTTCATTAGGTGCCGACCACCAAATATAAAGGCAGCGTACAAAGCTGAAAACAGGAATGATTTCTTCCTGCAAAACAAAACCAAAAAACACCTGTCAAGTGCTTATTTTTACACACAGCAGAGTCACATATGGACATCACTGCTAATGGCTTGTGTGCTTCCTTGAAAGGAAACTCTTTGGGAAACATTCCTGCATCCCAGCTGAGCTTATAGTTTCTGTATGAAACTACATGCCTGCACACAGTCAGGGCTGGGTGCAGGCAAAACTGACCCTGGGTAAGTTCTGGAAAAGGACAGACAAATTTGGCTCCCACTCCTTGCCAGTTTCAGAAGACTGAACTTGTGTGAGGAACAGCACAGTTATTGCAGAGCCCAGACACACTTCTGCAAGCAAAACACAGCTGGTACTTGAACCAGCTGATCGCATTTTGCACCTCATGTATCTTTTTCATACAAATTTTTGTTTCCTACAGGATCTTCCCTATGTGGCAATTTAATTTCCCATTGTTTCCTCTAAGAAGACACTTAAAGGTCATGAGCACTGCAACACACCATGATGAGCCCCACAAGAAGCAGAGAACCATCGAGGAGAGGTCAGTAGCCCCATTAAGCAGCAGGACCATGCTGGGCAGCATCGCCCTGTGGCACCATCCTGCCCATGAGTGCTGGTTCAGGAAATCCTGTGCATTTGCTGAAAGGTCAAGCCGGGCACTCTTAAGGAACTTCAATTATACTCTTCAGATTGCAAGTTTTATTTTTAAAACTGCCTGATAGTAGTCTAGCTCAGCAATAACCACCAAACATTTGAACTCTGCTACCATAACTCAGTGTAAATCAACCATTAGAGGTCTAAAATAGACTCAGCCTGGGATTCCTTCCCACACCACACAATATTACATTGACTAAGACTTAATGATGTACACCATTAAGGGTGGCCTAACTGGAAGGGTGTCTATTCAAGAATAGAATTTTCCCTACGTAATTTATCATTACATTCACAAATATAGGGTAGACTGTGGTATTACACCAGGAGATTCCGGTTCCTATTGCACCCTGAGAAAGAATGACAAATACTCTCAAGAAAGGTAACTACTTCATTAACATAATGGAAAAGACAGCAGCAGGCTACAAGACCTCTAGTTCCTTCCTACACTGGGAGAGATGCTCACCCATATAGTGGTGTTCAGAGTTTTCACAGGCTTTGCAGCTGGATATTTAAATGCTGCACCTCAAGAGAAAGACAAGTGTGTGCCGTGGTGTCACGACTGGTACCACGTAGGTGCCACCTCCATTATGACTGACCAGCTGAGGTTACCCCATGGCAAGGGATCTGTACAGCACAGCATGGTCCTGAGGGCCACGCACAGAGTGGCACAGCACAGCAGGTGCCTGCGCCACCTCAAGGCAGCTGGGAATGCATCATGAGACCCTTGATGGCCAAGGGTCTTCCTGGAAGGTTAGAAAAACTAAGAACTGTAGTTTAAACTGTAGCACATCTGACTGGAAATACAAAGAAAGCACATGCAACCTTCAATCAAGATAATTGAATTGAATTTTATGTAAGTTTGCAAGCTAAGTAAAAACTACCTGCAAAGAGACATGCATATCAATATGCATTCTGCAGTGTGCCATTTTCTGCCCACTTAGAAGCTCTGTTATACTGTTTATATATATAAATACTGATGTATTTATAGCTCTGTGTTGTTAAACACAGGTAACTGTATGAAAATCCACCTGATGCTCTGAGAAGGGAGGACCCAGTGCCTGTGGTCCACTGGGTGAGCTTTAGCATCCATGCTGGCAAAAGCCCCAGGAAGACCAGGATGACCACAGAGCCAGCACCCTCTCACCTTGCGCATTTAGATGGTCTAATTGTCACAGCAATGGTTATTCGTGACCAGGTTTTGAAAACCACAAAGCCTCGGTCCTTATTCCTATTATGATACATAAAAAAGCATTCATTTTTACTTCACTGGTCAGGGAGGGGACAGAATCACCAATTTGATAGCATGACTGTAGTTTACCTTGGCTAGAGATCAGTAAATATTTGTTAACCAATTTGGGTAACGATGAACCACCTCAAGCTTGCTTGTACTGAACCACCTAACTGTTTAGACAAGATTTATGTGTTACAAGATAGAAGCAAGCTCTCAGAGTGAGTTTGGAACTGCATTCCCATCTCCTTCCCTCTGCAGCCTTTTCAGCAGCAGTGTGAAGCACATCCCATTGCAGCCCTGGACATAGGTGAGGGAGGGAAAGGGACTGTGATGGACCCAAAATCTGCAGTCTTGTCCAGGCTGCTCCAGGGCACTGGGAGAGATGTCTGGGAGGATTCTGCCTCTTCAATCCCACAAAAGTCTGGACTTGCAGTGCTCAGTGCAGACAGACAGCAATGCACACGACAAGGTATGGAGATACACACACACACATATGGCCACTCGAGCCAGGTCACATGCAGGAGGGACCCTGCACCCCCACACCATGAGGGAGGTGCAAACCCACACTTGACAACACTGCAGTGTGAGTCCCCCATGCCAGAGTCAGGAAAAGTCTGTCTTTGCATGGATCTCCAAAGCAAGTGAGAGCAGTGCAGGATGACATTCCAAGTAGAGCAGGGGAAAAGAATGCAACACAGTGCTGCCATGCAGCTGCCAACACGGCACAGGCCATGCAGGCTGGCATGGGAGGGTGTCAGGATTCAAGAGCAGTAGCCAGAGACACTTTGCAGGAAGGCAAGCTGGAAGCAGTTCAGTTCTAGATCATATACAGCCGAGACATCAAAGTAATGGTTCAACTTCAGTTCCAGTTCAAGACAAAAATAGCAGTCTGCATGAGTTAGCAGTTCAGGTCTATGTTATGTTTGTCTCAATGTCTTCTTGAGCCAGGTAATCTATATATCTATACCAAATGACATTTCATTTTGCTTCTTATTGGTGAAACTATCTTTTGTGAGTTCAGTCAGTTTATTGAGGTCAATAGTTACATCACAGTAAATTAGAACCGATAAATTTTAGGTCACTTTAGAGCTTTGTAATGACTACAGCATTATTTACGATGATTGTAAATTCTACTCCCAGAGTATGCAGCTTTGTATCAGCAGTGGCAGACATGGCAAGATTTGACTGCACAGATGATGTGAACTGCATAGAGCAGCTGTAAGCAGTTTCAGACAAGGATGGACACAGTAGTATTATCCCCCATCAGAGGTAAGCACAATACTGAATAATGATTAGGCTGATTTTGAAATCGTCACTGTTTTGATGCCTGCTACTTTTTGCACTCAAAGGACTTTGAATTTTCCCCACTTTGCAGCATAAAAATGGTTAAAAGAACTGAGCAGGTGATAGAATTACAAAGGGGTTGCAGAGGTATGTACTCTTAAGATAATCTGATTAACTCCATTAGACTGGTATTAACCAGTTTCCTAGCAGTGTTTTTATGAGGGACTTTCCCAAAGGTTCATGACTACAGTCTGGTCCTGGGCTAGTGACACAAAGCAATGACAATCTAACAGAATTCAGTCAGATCTGATATGATTTTAGCTGAAGGAGAGTAATATCAAACAAGCGTTTTGAAAGACAAAGTCTGGAGTTGTTCTGGAGTAATGTAACTTTTCAGTACTCTTACCTGAAGAGAAACCAAATAGAGGAGAACAATGACAAAAAAAAAATTAACCTTGAAACTAAAAAAATAAAATCCCTCAAAGTAATTCAGTAACAGACTTGCATCCAATAACTTAAATGTTAGCACATTCATATGTTTGTCTTCAATTCTGTTCTGCAGGGTAACACAGTAGACATAAAGACAGGGCTGCCAAATCCTCCACATTTTTCTGGCATTTCTGTTTCTCACAGTTGTCTCCCACCTTCCTACATTTTCAGACTTCAGGGACTAAGTACTATCTCTACTGTATACAACTCCATGTTCCTCTGACAAAAGTTGCCAGCTCTTTCTCCCTTGATAGGTTTTTGGAGAACCTATAAAAAGCTGTATTTGGGCTTACAAGAGAGGGAGGCTGGCTGAAGATGTGACACAGATCTTCCAGGTCAATAGCTCAGAGGTGGCTGTATCATGAGGCAAAGTGACAGGAAGAAGCTGGGAGCCATAATGGGAGAAAGAGAAGAGAAAGGATGAATAGTAAGCGTGGCAGCAAATGAGAGGAGCTGGCAGCCATGAGATGGACATGAAGATGGGATAGCATGGAAGGCAAGGAGGCTTGAAGTCCTTTCTCTGCTGGAACCCCTGGAATGGTGCTTCCTGCATCCATGGGCAAACCTATGGCAGAGGAATAGAGACAGGAAAGAGGAAAAGGAAAAATATAACTGACAGGAAAGAGGAAAAGTGTAACTGAGGGAGGCAGAAACTGAGGATGACAAAGGAAAACAGGAACAAAGCTTCTCCTCATTTCCATCCAGGGAGTCCCACCCAGGAAAGCCCAAATGAGGTACCAAGGAGTGACAAGAAGAGATTAGCCACCCAAGCCTCAGGCAGGAAAACACAACACTGGGAAGGGGCAGCAAATAATCCAAAGAAGAAAGCAATGGTAAACAAATGGCTAAGGAGTAAGAAATCCTGACTCCCTCAGAAGTACTTAATTGTAAAATGCTGAAGATGTAAGAATTACCACAGTATTCTAAAACAAGGGGCCAAAGCCTGAAGGTGAGCCTCACGTGCAGCAGCACGAGACATCCCCCCGTCTCTGATGCAAAGTGAAATATCCCTGAATATTGCTGTACTGAAGGAGGTGGTTTCGAGCCCAGATGCACTGTTGCCATTTTTTCCCTAAAAATAGCAGACTGAGTCATTATTGTAGAGTTCTCTGATGTTAATGAGTAAACTGAAACAGATCTATATATATGTGTGTGTGTGTGTGTTATAAAATTGACTATTTCCACAGGATTTTCCTTAATCATTACACAAAGTCCTTACAGAAATGCCCAAAGGACAACCTCATCACAGATTGTTTATCATGTAATACAGGATTATCTGCATAACAGCATTCAGTAGGGGAGTAGTAAAGTGGTGTTATCCCCCCCTTTCAACATTCTATAGGTTTTTTTAAAGCTTTTTTAAATTGAGATTTAATTACTTGGCAAATTCAAAGCCCATTTTTAAATTCACTACCACTCCTTCATATGCTGTAAAGGGAGCACAACAGGTTAAAAAATCCCCACTGCAGCTGCCAAAGCAGAGTGCTGCTGAAAAGTAAACAGCCAGTTTCAGGCTCCTGATGGGGGTTTTTTTTGGCCTTCTTCATCACCATTTTATTGATGTGGAAAAAAAAAATAGATTTACTGGAAAAAAAAAGAAATAAAAGAATGTTTGGTTATATGAAATATAAAGGAATTTTCCTACTGCTTTCTCCCAGCTTTCAACAGAAAATAACAGCAATCACTTGTGTTTATAATTGAAACTGTTAACTTGAGAGTCTAACTGAAGTGCTTTAACCTGAACCCATGTGAATCACACCCCATACCCATGTCCACAGATGAGCCAGCAGGGCTGGTCGCCTTGGCAAAGTGACTTTCTCTCTGGTGCTTATTTAAAAATCACACATTCTGTATAAAAAAGGGTGTGAAAACGCTTCTCAGTCTCTCAGTGTTTCTACCTCAGAAATACTGTCAAAGCAAACCTTTCTCTCTTCACTGATATAATTTTGACAGAACCGGCAAGAAGAGATTCAATGTGTGGATATGCTAGATCTGTGTATGAAAATATAACCTGTAGTCCTGGCTTAGATTTGAGTTTCTGCAGCTGCTTCCCATTGACCATAGCAGCCTTCATAATGGAGAGAGAAGGACACACAGAAGAGGAAGATCTGTCTGATACATGCATGCCAACACAGTCTGATTTATTCCTACAGCTCAATATCCTTTGATGTTTATATTTAGCACAGCAACGATGACAGTCACATACACATGTAGGTGATTCACTGATGATGGGCTTTGACGTAAAAAGCTATCAGAGAGTAAACAGGGATATATCTCATACCAATCATCTGACCCCTTGATTTCTAAAGCCTGCCTCTCAAAAGGCCGTTCAGCCTCCTCGTGACAGGTACTGTTGGATGTGCAAGTCTGTGCTTCCCCCAAGGCTGGAGCAACTCACCAGGCACATCTCTCCTGTCTGGGTGCAAGGGAAGAGTCAGAGCCCTGGGAACACATATGGGCCAGGGACTGTTATTCCCCCACATGTGCCTTCTCTCTGGGGTCCTGTTCCCATCACCCAATTCATGTCATTACTGCCAGACAGCACTTGTGTCACTGCCCCAGCTCCTTAGCCCACAGGAAGGAAAGAAACATGGGGCTGGGAGGCTGCTGGGAGGACTGCTGTGGGAACTGTCCCAAGCACAACGTTGCTGAAAAGGATGGAAGATGAGGAAAACTTGCAGCTCTGTGAGTGCTCATGGCTGAGCTGGGGGCAGCCTGAACCAGAGGTCCCCCACTGCCCAGGTCAGAGTGCAGAGGGTGAGAGCTGCAGGGGCAGTGATCTCTAAAAAGCAAAACAAATATTTTTTTTGTGGTATATCACCAGCTCAAACCTGTTCTGGGTCCAGTGGGGAGAGCCCCAGTTCACCAGGAGCCAACCTGCATGAGCAGTGTCCCAGGGGAGCAAGGGGCTGTGGCCACCTGAGCCTCTGCTCACACCACATTCAGTCAGACCCAGGGGCAGGAAACCACTCCTGCCTTGGCAGGGCAGCCAACAGCCCTAAAATTACAGAGAGGAGAAACAAGGGCATGGAAATGTGGGGGCATGGGAGAAGGTGGCTCATGTCCTGCACCTCCCAATGGTTGCATTTGTTTTGTTGACATGTTTGCCAGTAATTTGTAACACTCACGTTTGTAAAACATATGTGTTACAGAGTACTAGCCACATAGTGAAAATGTGTGCAGCTAGGGACAAAAACAGCAGGAAATTTTTCTTGTTTTCTTTGTGAGTGGGAAAATATAAGAACAGCTAAAGGTGAGAAAACAAAGTCAAAATTCAGCAACAATTGTGAGGTTTTTTTACAGACAGAAGGAGCAAACTCAGCTCTGAAGCATAGTCCCCTGTTCTTTATAAGCCTCCTATTGGCTTGATGGAACAAACCATAAACCTGTAAAAAACTCGTAAGCTAGAATCCCAAATATAAGCCATGTCACAAGAGAAAAGAACCTCTCAAATAGAAAGCACTTCAGAAAAAAATCCCAAAACAAGTTCCAAAACTTTGGGTTTTGAAACCAAGTTGCCAAAATTATCACTGAAGGAAAATCAGCTTCATCTCTGGCTCTGCCCCAGATTTCCTCCACGGATGCTTTGAATGGGGACCCACCCAGTGGAGATAGCAGGTGAGTGTGCTTGCCATGACAACAGCCACCCCTGAGTTTTCACCTGGCACAGACAGCAGTGGAGGTTGCAGCCCAGTGGGTTGGGTGACTGGGGTGAGCCACACCATACCTTCCTACCCAGTTGGCATCCCAAGTGACACGGTTCAGCCTAAGTCAAAGCCTGCGTCACCCCATCCTCAGTGCCACTACACATCCCAGGGATGGGCCACATCCCAGGGATGGCATCTGACCTCACTGTTACTGACACTGATCGTATGTAACACCCATTTTTGCACAAGCCCTCCAAGATTTACACTGCCACTGCTAAGAATTTAATCTAGCCCCAGAGGAGTCGCAGGAGCCTACTGGAAAAATGATGACCATCCCTGTCCCTGTTACGAGCCTTTACAGAAGCTCAGTGTAGTCACAGAAACTCCTCGACTGGGAGCCTCTGCTAAATCCATTAGTGTCTCTCTGACAACGCATCTAGTTCTTAAGACAAAGATTTGGGATTGTAATAGGTGACAAATTAGGGTGTCCCAATTCACACTGGACCCACCACAGGTTTTTCCAGGCTTTGCTGGGACTTTCAGGCAGTCGGTGGAGAGATGGCAGAAAGCAGAGAAGCTAATGTAGGTCATAGGCACTGCAGTTCTGATGAAAAGCTACAGTACTTTCACTTTTAATTTCATCAATGTAAATGTAAACCTCTGGCCTCCACAGTAAAAACCTGGAGCTAGTAAACACAACTGCAAGTGAACTCAGGGACTACTAACCTACATCCTTCCCATTTGAAGTCATTCTGTTTGTTCCTGCTTCTCACCTGAAAGCGGCTAATGAAGATGCTAGTGGAGGTGTGTCATACAGACATAGCATGAAAATAACTAGATCTCCAAACTGCCTTACTCCTTTGATCTGCTTTATGCGATCAAATTAATCAATGGTTATGACATTTTGTAATTTTACACTAAAACGAGTGTGTCAACATACATACTCCTTCAGATCCAGGAAGATCCCTGAAGAAACTCAAAATGTTATTTATACAGAAAGTGCTGCTTTTTTAAACTGTTCAGCAGATAGATATCTGTTTATTAAAAAGACAAAACACAACTTGACTAACAGGTCAATAAGAATACTTTACTGAAGCTGCCTTTGCTCATGCACCTGCAGAAAGCCTCAGCACCACAGTGGCAAGCTCATGTTCCCCTACCATTGCAAAGTCATTTGTAAACATTCTGGGAAATGTGTCTGTTGGATCTCAAAAAATATTTAAGCAAATATTTAAGTAAAAAGAAAAGCAGTCTTTCAAAATGAAACATGGAAAATGCAGGGATTGTAAGCAGTGTGTTATTTTTCTATCTATCTGCCCTAAAAGACATTCCAGCAGACATTACTCCCTTCCAGCCTTCTGCAATATGACCTCAGAAGATGATGTTGCTACAACTGTCAGTGGATTGCAAAACACAAACAAATAAAAACTGTTCTGATTTCCTGAGAGCGTTCTCAGCCAAAACAGACACGCACGATTTTTCCACAGAGCAGAGCGCAATGTTAGAAACAGGACAACAAAAAGTAATGCACAAAGAAGACCTTAGAGCCAGGGCTTGTTGATCACCTTATAGGAAGCATCACCACCATTTCTTTCAGTGCTGGAAAACATTAAATTATCCTGGAGGAAACCAAACTAAGGGGATGCCTGAAAAGCATAATCATTTAGAATCTTGTCCTGGTTCTGGCCAGGACAGGGTTAATTTTGAAGTAGCCAGGAGAGGGCATGGCTCAACCACCACTGTCATTGCTGAGGTTGGAGGGAAGGAAGTCTCTTTCAGGGAGAAGGGGTTCCCTTTGGTTAAGTGAGCGTGGCAGAGGGAGCTGTCCAGTCCTGTCTGTTGCTGGGGGTTTTCTGTGTGAACCCTTCCTTTCCCGTACCCGTCATTAGAATTGTTGTTGTTATAATTTGTTTTCTTATCTCATTGCTCTTTCCAGTAAATTATTCTTATCTCAACCCATGGTGCCTCCTATTTTCCTCTGCAGCAGGGAAGTGAGTGGAGTGGAGCACAGGTTTTAGTGGGAATTCTAAAGTGGGACATACCATTCCTAAACGATGACAGATACACATTTACTTCCCTTCTCTTCCCCACCTAAAGACCTAAAACCATGTATGTGGATGAGAGCAAGCCAGAAATATCATTTGGTGGCCTAGCTTTGATTAAAAGGGGATACTGGTACCAGTGATATTGCACCAATGGAGCTGTGGAATAAAATGTCTTGCTTTCAAAACTTGCGAGTGCCTAGGTGACCTGTGGAAGAGAAGGGAGCAAATGGAACTCATAAAAAAAGACTTTTTGGTGAAGAAGCAAATGAAAGAATATCTTCCAGCATCCCCTACTGAAGAAAAATCAGGTCATCTTGAGAACGACTGCCTGCTCTGACTGGTCCCATAGTACTTTTTGATGCAAAATGTCAAGGGCTGCTTCATGAATCCAAAAAGATCTTCAAGGACATGTGACTTTGTCTATGGGTGAGAGAGCAAATGACAAAGGATGCTAATGGACATGCTGCATTGAACCCGTACCTAACTCTTGACCAACAGGAAATTGGCAAAATCCAGACAAAAAATTGGGCAATCTTGTCATAATCTCTTCAATTACCACTCTAAAACAAAGAGCTCTGCCCAACAGCTATTTTCGTTAATCAACTGGGAATCAGGTCAGAACAAACAGGAAGATGTTTCAGCAGAGCTCAAAACTTGCAACAGGAAGCAGTTCAGAGTAGCCAGGAGGCAGATTTACATGCTGCTACCTCCTCTCAACACGATGCTTTGCCACTTGTCCAACGTGTCCACTGGCAGGGAAGGCAGCATTAGCTGATTATGTTATCATTACCCAATGGCATTTTTGTGAACTAAGCCTCACTACTACTTACTTAAGAGCTTCTTGCTTTTCATTCCCAGTGGAGGAGGCTTCAATTGTCAGAATAACCTGCTAATATATTTCAGGGTACTTTCAACCTGTCACAATTCCCATGTGACATGCCTGTGACCTATAGCTTCTCTATATCTTAAATCCAGAATTGTTTTACGTGAAATCAGTCAAGGCAGTATCTTCAAAGCAGACACTTTCAAATGCAAAAGTAGAGGCATACTGGCCTGAATCCAACTAAAAGTCACTGTGGAGTATATTAAACACCATGAGAAATAGTGCAAGCAATAAACCAGTTGAAGTAATTTTCTAATTACTGTCAGAATTTTCAGGATCTGAGGTGGACAAAATTTAAGAGGCAGGATGACATTCTTAAACCCGTAGTGGAAAAAATTGGACAAAGGAATGTAGAAAAAGCTGTACAATTACCAACACCTGTTCCTCAATTAAATATCACAGCCCGGCTGCTTTCTCACCATTTCCTGCAGATATCCCACTTGCATTTCTGAACAAGTTCAAAACAATCGGCATAGAGCAGCAGGAGTGGCACAAAGCAGTACAAAGTACATGGCATTAATGTAGCTTATCTCTATCCTGTCAGCAATAGGGTTCTGACAGCTTGTTCTGGCTTTCCACCTCTGCCTGCAGCGTCACGCTTGGCACACACCCCTTTGTCTCTCTCAACAGGTGGCAGGACCCACCGGCTCTCCCCAGCTAAAGAGTCCGAGTCTTTGTTTTTGCTTCCAGCCACAAGGGTTTGACTGACAGCATTCTGCCCTCAGCCACCCCCTCACCTAATCAGATGGGATACTAAACTGCTTAGCAGTATTTCACTTTCCATCGCAGCGTAAGAAGACCAGGTTACTAAAGGATTAGGAAGTATAACATTAAGGTGTTACATATACAAAGAGAGTTGCCTGTCCTAGTCTCTTCTAAATCTTGCTCAGAGGGAATCTCCTTTCTTGTTAAAAGACAGGAGACGCCAAAAGGAAAGAAATCCTGAACAAACAAGGTGATGAATCTGGACTGTGGTGGAAGGGGCTGCATACATGACCCAGGAGAAGGAAAAGAAGCATGATGAGGAGAGAGCAGTGATTGACATCCAGGTCTTCTGGACAGGCAGACAAATGGAGCAAGCAAGGGCATAAATATGAATACATTTTTAAACAATTCACATACATCAACAGTCAGAATTTAATGGCTGTGGTCACTAAGGGACAAAAAAGCAGAACCAGATCATTGCAAATGAATAGGAAGGCCTGTTATCATGTCAGTGACACTGCTTCAGATTCTTTTCAAACAGGAAGCAGCCTCCTGTGAAGGCAGAGAACTTATTTAAATTATCTGACCTTGGTTTGTTCCCAAAGGTCATATAGCCAAAACTTGTTTTACATCTCCAAATATATTCCATTTGCTGTTTCTTTTCTTAATTGGATTGTACACCATTGTAACTTGTGGATTTGCAAATTTCTCTCCATGGCAGGTTTACTAACTTAAGGGTAGCCTATAAAAAGGTAAAAAAAAAAAAATCTGTTCCAGTCAAAAGCCAGGCTACGCCTACATTAATTTCTGTATCACACACCTACTAGAGTAGAATACTCTCCATTCTCATCACCCATGCCTAACACTTTTCTTTCGCGGGGCTGTGGTAAAGTCAGCAGTAAATCTGCCTCCTGTATCTGCCCACTGTTTCTGTCATGTTATGATCAGATGACACATGAACCCATTTATACTGCTATATCATTCAAGGATGTTCTATTCCCTTTGCAAACCGAATACAAGAGTCCCTTGGCCCCTGTGTGCAGGATCTGGTGGGCAAGAAAGGGGGAAGAAAGTGATCTTGCCAAAGACACTGTTTTTTCAGAGGATGCCCTGAGGTGCTCCAGTGCTTTACAACTCTTCCACCAGAGACCACCAGCCAAACCAAAGCAACACCCAGACACTGGGCACTGCACCTGGTGGTCTCATCACAAAACTCACACATGCAGCTGGGCAATCTTTGGTGCTTTATTGCTGAGCCTGCATGAGCCAAACACCTACCACAGTCTCCAGGGGCGGGGCACCCCAGTTTCTGAGCATTAAGCACACATTAACAGTAGCCTGCTTTCATGAGCCTCTCCTCAGGAAGGTAAATGCTATCTCTTTGAGGTTGGTAATGATCAACCCAACTGCACATTTGGCACCCAGCTAACCTAAATGCCCAGAGAAAAAGCTGCAGACCTGTGTATTCAATAAGTTTTTCCACTTCCATGATACCATAGAGCAAATGGCAGTTTGCTCATGTTTACTGCTTTTCGTTTTGCTTCTTCTGTTGATGTAGCTTGTTTTGAGATTCTTGAGTTTAAGCACATATGCTACAAATCTGTATTAGAGACTTCCACAATTACTCTGCATCTGGACCAACACTTCACTCCAGACTGTTTTCCAAAAGGCAGAAAGTCTTGGAATTGAAAGCACCCAGGGGAAAGTTTACTCATGTTTTAGGAAGCGAGCTATGCCCGTGATTCCCCTTCTGCCCCATTTCAAGAGGTCTTCTACCTTATTCAATTTCTCCAGCTCACTGGGACTCCAGCCCACTAAAAACAAAAATAATTTAGAGACCTTGACCTGCACCACCACCAAGTGACTACACACACATGTCCCTGTGTTTGCCTGCATCCTGGCCACAGTTCTGCTGTGCTGCATCAGCCTGTACCTGCACTGAGAGCCAGCAGTGATGGTCTTGGGCACAAGCTCTGCTTTGCTTCTTTGGGGCTCCAAGCTGCTACATCCACATGGTCAGCACAGTGCAGGGATGCACCAGCTCACATGGATGTGCCCAATGCAGCCCTTCATTCTGGTCCTTCCTACTGGTCTGAATCACTGAGGTGACGGCATGTACAGAGGGACTAGTGACAGAGACAGAAACCTCTGAAGAAAAATATTTGAGTCCTGTGTCTTTTGCCAAGAAGGAACAACATTCATGCTCAAAGTTTTGGTTCAGTAGTTTCAGTCCCATTGGTAGAACAGGTTGGGCCAAGCAAAAACACTGTCAGTTTGTGATTCATTGCAAATTATTCAATTTCAGCCTCCAGTTTATATTTTAGTCCCTCTACCTGTCTACTCTATCAGCAAAAAGAATCAGCAACTCCCCACCTTAAGACATTTAGCAATCTCACAGGACACTGGTGACTTGTTCAAAGATGTATCTACAAGCCTGTAGTTGTAGAAGTTTGGTTTTTTGGAGTTTCAATTTAGCTGAATTCTTACAGCTTTGAGCTTCTCATCCATGTTTCTGGAAAATGCTAGATCTGTGTAACAGCTGCCACTCCACCCATCCTGCCCCACTCCTGGTAGCTTTTGCCCTAAATAAAACAAGGATATTAGCATGGCTACAAGCCAGATGACAGACCTAACTAAACTTTAGTCACAACCGTACCAGTCGTTATTACTTAAATCAGCCTGTGCTTCCTTGTTCTTCTATCTCTGTATTTAAACATTGTGCTGATATACACCAAATTCCCTATAGCACTGTAACACTCTTTATTCATGTCTCACATGTGCTTGTTTGCTTAGACAGTGAGAAGAATAAATCCCACTTCTGCTCCTCACTCACTCCTGTGAAATAATACCAGCACTCTGGATAAAAATTAAATACTACTGATAATGTAGTAGTCTGCTCCTGGTAATACACTAAATGAGCCTCTTAAATAATAATTAAATAAAATGGATTTACTCACAAAACAGGTAAGTAGTTAAGAATGTGGCACCACGTAATTGAAACTTAACCCCAGTGCTAAATTTGCATTCACAGAAAGACCATGAACTTTGAGGAAAACTATATTCAAATGATTTGGCTGAATTTGGTGCTCACAGGCTGTGCTAGGCTGACACCTTTCTGAGAAGGCTCATGAATTGGTTCCAGTAGACCTTCTAAAACCTACTAATGACAGGATCTATGAGCAATGGTGCAAAAACATTCTCAAGCAGCTGCTTCTCTTTCTCACCATTGCATACTGAAGCATTTTAAACCATGGAGTTGTTTAAACTACAGCACTATTAAGCACCTACTGGCATACATTCTGCAGCCAAAACGAAAATGTGAAAGCCCTGGTAATAAAGCCTAATCATCCTGCAGCTAATATAACTGAAAAGTAACAGAATAATGTCTTGATGTCCCAGCATGGCTTTTTCTTGTATGCTAATGCACTATGGAGAGAGTGAGCAGTCCTGGAAAACTCTCTGCATCCAAAGCTCCACAAACCCACCAGGACTAGGGCTCCTCCACAAAAGGAAGGCTCCTTCACCGTTTAGTTGGTTTTCCAGCAAACTTTGTGAGCTTTTTTGAATGTCTCTGGGGGCAGAGTTTTAGACATAGAGCTGCAGTTCTTTCCTTACACTAGTCAAAAGCTCTTCACGAGATGTTTCTGCAAACTTCAGATCAGCATCCTGCAAGGGAGCTCATCCCATATTCTCCCATACCCACTGCCTCCTAGTCTGTCTTGAAAAAAAATAAATCTCTGCTTCCCCCAAATTAAACATGTTACAGAGAGGTAAAATGGGGTGGGGAAATACTTGTCTCTGATGGGTCTGAGGAAGAGAAAGTCAGAGAGGCAGCAAGAAGGTTGGGGAATTAAAGTCCCTGCAGCTGCCTGCCAGCAATGGGTACACATGGCTGCTCCCATGGCTCCCTGGGCTGCAAGTGTGTGTCGCATGAACTAAGTCCACACCTGATGATTAAATGTCTAAATCGTTGTTTCCATGCAGTGTCTGGGGGCAAAATATAGGGCTCTGTCATCCTTCCAGAAGCTGTGAATACTGGACAAAAAAAATTGCAAGCAAAGAGGGGAAACAAAAAGCTGAATTAAACTAAATTGAGGTCATGGCAGGGAGTTGAGTCAAAGAGCTACAGAGTGATGGCAGGTCTTTTTCTGTTTTTCTTTTTCTTTTTTTTTTTTCTCTTTTCTTTCTTTCTTTTCTTTCTTTACTTTCTTTTCTTTCTTTCCCTGCTCAATGCCAGACTTGTTTAACAAGACTCTCCTTGGTGAAGTTTCTTTTGTAATTAACAAATGAAAATGAAACATGCTTATCTGCATTAAAAGAAATAACAAAGAAACAATGCATCTGCCTTCTGCAATCCATTTCCATTTTTAATACTAGGAAAAGGTTTTGCTGCCTCTGCTTAAGTACAGTCTTACTTTTCAGCCTTCTTTAGTTCATGAGGGAGAGAAAGAACAAGCCAGCCTCTTAAATGATTGAGGATTTCTGCATTCATATTAGATCATAAACACTAACAAAGTAACAGTGAGAAACAGTTTTTAGCATGCAGGCTGGGCAAATCTATCACAACAGACACAGCGGGTGGCTGATCTCACAAGGCCTGAAAGATTATCTTGCTCCTCAGCCTGTGCCAACCACACATACTCAATTTTTTTTATTTTTAAAAAAAGATCTTTTGATGCCTTGCATAGGCTCACACAACTCTTCCCTGCTTCACGTCTATTAAAAAACCCTGGCAGGTTGAGTTTGCTCTCATGCAAGAGGGAAGGTGAGGAAGGTATATAATCTCTTCAGTTTTCTTGGCACCAGAACAAACCCACAGACGCCAGCCACCGCTAAGTGTAGGCAGGAACATAATTCCCAGTCATTAGGACATCCAAACTCTGGGAGACTCTGCTTTCCAAGTGCAAAAATGTTTTCCTGCTTCAAAGATGGGGCTTGGTAAGTTTGGGAGAAAAAAAAAAAAAAGACTAGGTGATGGGCTGCATGACGCCTCAAGTCCCTTACAAAATTAAACTGGGTTTGGGCACTCCTGCCTGTACCCCATCACTTCCTCTATGACTGCTGAAAGTGATCACTGGGAACAGACCCAGGAGAGAAAAAGCTTGGTGGTGCTGGGTACAGCTGGGTGTGACACACAACTGTGTCAGACAACTCTCACCTCTACCCTACAACAGAGCACCTGCAAAGAGAAGCATGCAAACGTAGCACCTTAATTTGCAAAAGCTTCTCCCAACACAAATCCCCCAGGCTGCAAGGCTGGGACTTGTTGTGCAAGATGTACACAGTGAAACTCTGACTGAACTGCCAGCACAGCATAGAAACAATGATATACAGCTGTCCTCTGGGCAGGAAACTTCCTACAAACGTAGGAGAGCTGCAGAGCTATCAGCAAGGAAGGGAAATCTAGAGAAGGGAAGAAGGAAAGGAAAAGTTTGCAAGCATTAAGAGACACAAAGTTCTGCCTTTGCACAGCCATGTAAGTGACTGTCAGCCCAGCTCATTTGCTGTATTGTCTTCTGCATCCTTGTAGCCCAGTGGCAAAGGATGGTCTGTCTCCAGGATCCCTGAAGACAAGTGTTGATTAAACTTAGACACAGAGCCCAGGAGCTGGCATGAGGCTCAAGAAATGTCTCATTACTCTGGACCTTGAGATGGGCTGGAGTGGCTGCAATGGCAGTGGGATCAGCAGGGATCCCAAAGTGGTCCCTGTCATGGTATCAAGTCTGCCTCCAGCACAGTGCTCTGCAGACCCAGGGGTTTTGGCTGCACTGATAATAGCTCAACCCAAAACAACTAAATTAAAATTAAGATTCCTTCGGGACTGACTCATAGCAGAAGTGTAGTCTTTTAGTGGCCTGTGCTTCCCTTCCCCCACATGCTTGCCTCCCTCGCAGCAGAACGATGGAGAATTACAATTTAGCAGTGAACAGGCTTCCACACCTCCCCAAGCCGAGCCTAGTTTTGCTCAACACTCCACATCCCCACAGCTACACAAACAGTTTAAAAGGCTCCAGTTTATAAGGCAACTCAGAGCAAAATGCTTGAACACCTTACTCAAAAAAGCTCACTGAGCAGTGCCCATGCACAGATTCCACCTTCTTTTTATTTGTTTTGCTGAAATGCTTTGCTGCATCAGTGCATTGATTGGGCTGACAACAGTGTGTTCCTGGGGAAATAAACAGTAAACTATTTGCTAGTCCATTCCTAGCAAATTTGTCACTTGTAATAAGAGCACGTTTTTGTCTGGCTTGGTTTGGATAATTTGTTATGCATCACCACAGAATAAAAAGAGGATAAAGATTTCAGAGGTTGGCCCTACACTGTGTGTGCAGAAAGGAGAGAGAAAGGAGCCTGGCTCTTAGTGATAACAATATTTATCTGAACTCAAGACTTAGTAAGTCTTGAAGTTTTTACCAACTGATGTTGACAAGTGTTTTGTAGTTTCAACCCCCTTCCCAAGAGACCTCTTTAAGGACAGCACTGCACTACACTGATGGCACTTGGCAGCTCAGCCATTGTGGCAGCCAACGCCAAAAGAGCTGACAGGGAATTAACTGAGTCACTCTCTCACTTCAGTTCAGGTCAGCCCAGGTCGTGGCTGAGGTGGTGTGGAGAGACCTGCACTGATCAACCTGTAACGGTGGAAAAAGGGCTGCCAAGCTGGTGTTTGCTCCCAGTGTTAAATGTGCTTTTCCACATAATTCTCTAGCTCTGACCATGCATGTATCAAGAAAAAACAGAATCACAGAACCTTTTAGGCCAGAAAAGACCTTTAAAATCATCAAGTCCAACCGTTAACACAGCACTGCCAAGTTTACCTCTAAACCGCGTCCCTAAGTGTGACATCTACATGACTTTTAGAACCACCAATGGTGGTGACTCAACTATCCCCTGGGCAGCCTGCTCTAGTCCCTGTCAACCCTTCCTGTGAAGAAATTTCTTCCTAATATCCAATCTAAACCTCCCCTGGTGCAACTTGAGGCCATTTCTTCTTGTTACTTGGGAAGGATGTAAAGAGGATGGAGCTAGACTCCTCTTGGTGGTGCTGAGCAGCAGGATAAGAGGCAATTGGCAGAAACTGGAACACAGGAAGTTCCATCTAAGAAAGAATTTCTTTACTATGAGGGTGACTTAGCACTGGAACAGGTTGCCCAGAGAGGTTGTAGCATCTCTTCTCGGGAGATATTCAAAAGCCACCTGGACACAGCCCTGACTAACATGTGCTAAGAGACCCTGCTTGAACAGGGAGGTTGGACTAGATCTCTAGGGGTCCCTTCCAACACTAATTCTGTGGTTCTGTGAAAAAAATCACCCACAGTTCACTGCAAACTCCTTTCACATAGTTGTAGAGTGTGATAAGGTCACCCCCGAGTCTCTTTTTCTTCAGGCTAAACAACCTCAGCCACTCCTTATGGAACTTACCCTACAGACCCATCACCAGCTTCACTGCCCTTCTCTGGACACAGCCAGAAGTCAGTGCAACTTATTGGGAAGGGAGGGCAGGGAACAACCCTTGCTTAGAGCATAAACTGGCAGAAAGCACTGATTTCTATAGGTGAGAAACACAGTTCAGCTACTCCAAGACCAACATAAATGCTGCAGGCAAAGCTGCTCTACTGCCTGTCAAAGAACAAACATATTTGTATCCTGTCCTTTCTACCTGCACAGGCCCAGTGGGAAATAACAGAGAAAGGACTGCCAAAATATGTGGTGAAACTCCACAGAAGACAGAAAAGATTTTATGTCTCCATGACTGCCAGAGAAACACTTGAGTCTGATCCAAACTTAGGGGCATTAATGGAAAATTCCTTAAAATTTCAGAGCACTTAAAGTCACATATTAATTGGTGGACCCTGTTTTTGTCATTTGACATCCCTAAGTCAGACAGCAAAACTCAAAAGCTTTAACAATCTTATTTTATTTCTTAGTCCCCCAAGTCCCTACCAAATGCTTTTCTTGATTAAGCAACCTTTCTTAAGGGACTGATCAGCTTTCAGTGATCTCTCTTTCTGTGTGACCTATTCACAGGCAGAAATGTGCTGAACATCTATTCCCCTTCCCTGGGGTTCCTTTCAGTACCTCTGAAGTGTTTCATTCTGCCTTTTCCTGACTGGATTGGCAAGATCACCCCTCCCTGTATGGGTGTGTTGACTATATCTATATTGCTTCCTAAGTGAAAAAGAAACATTTCAAAAAGCTATTACTCATCTAAAAAATTCACTTGGCCCAGCTTTCTTAAGCAAAAGTATCTCAAGGGCGGAACTACGCATCTGACCATGCTCCTGCTGTGGTCAGCCGCAGGAGTCAATTCAAGACATTTACAGCTGCTGCATCCTTACAACAGGCATTAGCTGGGAGTCAGAAGGGGATAGATATCAATGCAGGCTTGCCTTCCCACTTCCTTGCCATCATCCTTGTGTGACTCCACTCACTGCACACAGGTGGCATCATCGCTGGTCCCACTACAGTTTAGCTTCTTCCCAAGAAAAGCTGAGAAATCCCCAGGCTGCTGAGGAACATTCCATACAAAGTAAGAGCAAGTTGCACTCCACTGAAGAAAAAAAAACAGTTTGTCTCTTTCTATTAATTTTTGGCCTGTACAACCCAGCTGAGCCCATTACAGTTCATTTCATTGGCATTTGTGGCAGTGCTACAAGACTATAATTTGCACTGGTGCCAGGTTGTCTGCATTGTGAATCTGCATTGTACAACTCCATTATACTTACTCGAGTGCAGGTTTCTCTAGAATATGTCCGAAGAACAGAAATAAAACCAGAACTTACCAGGAGCAAAAGGAACCGAGCTTCATCTTTGGTTTACAGCAGCTCACTGGATGCAGCATGTATGTTACATATAAAAGTACTACCTCATGAACTTCACTGTATGTCACTTGAAGTATCTCAGTTTAGTTATCCAGACGTAAAATAAATACATAATTATATTTTCTATGTCTGCATAATCTTCTTAAAACTTTGGAGACCACCACCTCCTGCAACACAACTGTTTGCTAGAGCCTGCTTACAACACAAAAATCAGAGATAATAAAGCCAAGAGGGAAAACTATCTTTGTCCGCTCATTTCTCATAGCTGTGCAAAATGCCACAGCATTATGAGACATGTTAATATGGATAGATTCACAGTAACAACTACCCATATTCAGTACTTTTCCTAACAGTGGACTGTTGGGAAATCAGCTGGCTTCAGGCCATAATTACTATATAGTTGTTCTTCTACTTTAAATGTCTGCATAATCTCGTTACTACTCCCATTCTTCTCACACTTTTTTAATTCAGCCCAGAACTGGCCAGTGACATTTTACAGACAGAAGACTGTGTTACAAAAATAGACTTGGCCACGGTCTTACCTGTGCTTTTGAGTCCCTTCTGTGGGGGAATGCTGTCCAACAGCAAAACTTAGCAGGAATGGATGTAAGACTTCTTCCCCTTTCTCCCTCCTCCCTGACTCACTCTCATTATATCCAGGTCTCTGTATATCCAAACTAGTCTTGCTACTGGTTTGCATTTGGTTTTACCCAAGTCAGTGCCAACACTCCCGCCCCACAATCTTTCTCATCTTGCAGACTTTTTGGTGTCTGTGGGAATAAATAAGGCACAAAATATTGCTCAAGATCCTACCTCTACTCAAGTGCACTTCTGATTATTCACTTCATTAACTGACTGCATCAGGGAACTGCAGCATCAAGCATATCACATGCAGGACACATCTACATTCTCCTTTTTAATACATCTTCATGATTTGCAATGTATTTCTCTCATTTAGAAGCAGAATAACTTTTCCTAACACAGACTGAATTTATTCAGATGCATAGAAGTCAGCTATCTTTACCACTGACAGATGCACTTCAATGTAATTAGTTTCATGACTATTAATGAAATAACTCATTTGAACTTTTGCCACTAAAATGTTAATGAGTAAGACCAGATAGTGGCTTGGTAATGGGATATAGATCCTTTTACAGTTTGCTAGTTTAGATCTGTCCCATGTCCACCATGACCAAAGGTCATTACTACCTGAAGACTATTTGATAATCTGCACGAGATGAGCTGGTAGCATTAAGCCCATGCTTAGCAAGAAACAGCGTTATCATTTCCTCTCAGCAGAAACACAAAGCCGGGGAAGGTCACTGCTACTTTTACACAGATGTGGTCAGAAAATTTCAGTCATTAGGACACTTCACCCAGCATCTTTCACCAGCAATGAATTTAATGAAGGTGAAAAAAATAATTGAAGTTGAAAAAGCTTGAGGATTTTTGTGCAAGATACTCTGACTCACTGCCTCAGATTGTTTGCTTTTAGCACACTCGTAGAGAGAACAATAAAAAAAAAGTTATAATAAATAAAAAAGAAATAAAAAATAAACCCATAAAAGATCATACTGTGTCTAAGGTTTAGCTAGTCACTCATTAGGTTCAGAAGTGCATTTAGGGATGTGAACCATATTAATCCTATATATTGTGCCCTCTTGTCAGTCCAGCAAACCAAAATGCACATGACTTTCAGCAGTAGTACAGAGTACTGTACCCACGCCTTTAAAAAATTATACTCTTCTGTTTGGTACTGATATAATTCAGCCCATACATAAGCACATACCAAAATGAATAAATTCACCCTGACAGCATTCCAGTGCAAGCCTTAAAAAATATTGCTACCTCTTCACAGACAGTAAAATGTGACATGGACATGCAAAGAAATTATTTGCTTAAGGATTTAAATTAACTGGGACTTACTAAGTTTTCACGGGGAACTTTAGGATGGGTAGGCACAACACAATTACTCAGACAGAAATTTCAAGCACTCAAGCTGGCAACCCTTCTCTTATGACTGCACCTGGGCTTGACTGAGGTTACATGTCTCACTAACAGGATGATACCTCTAGCACCACATTTCTTCACCTTGCCATCTAATTCTTGCCTTTACACAGAGTCACAACACAGATGCGCAACAAATCCCGAACGAGCACCCTCGTCAAGCACTGATTTTGACAAAACAGGCAATGTATGCAACAAATGTAATTCCCTACCTTACCTTAGCTTTTCCCTTCTTTAGTCTTCTAAGAACAGTTTTATTTGGACTGGATTATCTTCTGCAAGAGATTAATGGTGAGAGATCTCACAAACCCTCGCCATTGTTTTGGCCATTAAAAATAAAACTAAAACTGCCAAGTGGCACCCAGTCCTCTGTAGCTTTTACTTTACTATCAGAGCACTCTTTCAAATGTAGTTACAGGCTATGGTCTTCCAATGTCCATGTGTGCAGATGTAGGATAAATGACATGCTTGCAGGGCACTGTTATTTCATCAATTTTTAAAAATTAATGATCAAGACTTAGCTTTTAGTCATATCATATAAGTCAGTAATTCTATATTATTTTTTAAAAAAGAAAAAGAATTACAGCTTGGGTAAAAACCAGTCACTGCTCTAACTGGGAAGTTGTCATGTATTTACATTTACATATATATGACTAGGCCTCAGCAACTGGCAGGACATGAAAGAGCCAAGAACAACTTTTTGAGCAGTGTTGTCTTAGATGTCGCAGGAGATAGTGCCATCTTGACATCTTTCAGGTGCCAAGATCTTGGCAGCCAGTCTGGTTTTCAGAGCAGAGCTGCTCAGTACCCTTTGCAGACTCTCATAAGGTCTTTCTGACTAGGAAACTCCCAGGGAGATATTATTATAACCATTAGTCACTTTGAAAAGCTTGAGACACAGTAGATATCCAAGATTAAGCATCTCACTTCATGCACGTTTCAAAGGGAAACTTGCACATTTCATGGCGCAGCCTTAACTCCATAATTACTGGCCCGCTCACAGGCACTCTTTTCCCACCACTTCCAGATTTTACACAAATATTGCAGCAGAGTAATGAATGTCACATGTTAAGATTCTAACAAATAATTTTTTAATTAGTTAAGAACCTTCCAAACCTGACACCACATAAAAAAACGTGGCTTTCGCCTAAATTACACACACACCCTTGAGTAACAATCCAGCTGCTCTGTGCTTTCACTTGTTCGTCTCCAGCTGGACTGTGGAGTCATCCCTGTGGTCCTTGCATAAACACCTAGTTGCACACAGACAACCTTTCTAGGTAAAACCCTCAACACTAAAAAAGGCTTCAACCAAAAAAACCTTTGAGACACCACGGTGTCTTGATGAGAGGCTAGTGCTTTTCTCTAGGAAGCCACATCACCAGTCAGTGTTGTCATCTTAACTACAGCCACATTCAAATTATTTGTTTATTGACTTTAATACTTATGGAAGGCAGCTTCCAAAACACATTGATATTACAAGGCAAAGGGAACAGAACAATTACCTCAATGTAGCAAAACTGAACCTGGGTTCAGTGACTTGACAGGAAGGAAGTGCACTTTTAACAGCACTGCTTGAACACAAAGCTTTGATTCTCTAGAAATGGGGCACTTTATTCTGTATTTATATTTTTCCTCAAACAGCAAGGCATGGCACTGTTGTATTACTGACAGATCTTTTTACTGTTCACAATGATACTTTCTTTTTTTTCAAGTATTTGGGATTCTTCTGAAGTGGGATCTTCTGAACTTCACAGTGACATTCCTGAAATAACTTTGAAGAAGAAATAATGAGCCTCCCCTTACTTTACAGGTTCTCTAATACAACATAAGCAGCTTTACAAGGCTTAGCTAGTGTCTGCTGACCTAACTGCATATTTTACTCCTACAATAAACTAAAATAAGCAGCCTGCTTCCACAACAATTGACTAATTAACATAGTGCTTTTGTTACTTTCTTATTAAAAAACAATCCTAGTCTTTTAAAAATCAGACATACCAAGTAACAGCAGAGAAGATTACTAGAAAGAGAGAAAGAGACACACACGTATCTCAATAAGCAGATCAGTGTGCTATGGTTGTTGTGTGGGGTTTGTTTTCAGTGGCTGGGTTTTTTTATATTTCCAGCCATTTAGGGCGGTTTATTTCATTGCCTCTGATTCATTTTCTCAAGTGCAGACACTGTTCAAATCCCCGCTGGCTGCCGTGTTTGAGCACTCTCCAATCAGCGCTACGGTGTTTATATGGGATCTGTCTGCTACTGAGTCACTGTGTCCCTGCAGAGAGCATGAGGTCACTTGCTGCTAGATCAGAGCACCCACAGGGACCGCCCGGAGCTCAGCTGGACTGGGGAAATGTCTTTTATGTAAGAGACAGGCTCCTCTCTGCTGCCCACCATCAACTGTCCTGCCTCCGCTCCAGAAGAAGCCAACAGTGGGCTTTTTATTAACACAAGCATTTAGAAAAGACAAGCTTGCAACATTTACTGTCTGGAACATCTATGTCTCTTGCACTGCGCAGAAGCGATACACACGCACACCCTACATACACACACTGCGTGCATGCCGATATTGGGAAGTACAGGGGGAGAGGGCATTTAATTGAACAAACCCCAAAACTGCTTTCTCAGACCCAGCCCATCACACCTGTGATGGCAGACAGCATTCAGATGTGATGTCCCCAGTCTACTTCTTTAGTGTTTGCCCTCAAAGGAATCAGCAAACAATGCTTCTAAACTGTTATCATTAAACTCTCAGAACTAGTGCCTTATGGAAAAAAAACCCAAAACAATGAGGCAGCATTCAATTCAGGCAGAAAATTACATGTTGATGCAAACCTAATTCATGAGGCTTTAATAATTTCTTTTCAAGTATTTAGTACTACTTTATCTGAAAATTTATTTTCTGAAACCCAAGTGGCCGGTCTGAGTAGCAGTATTTGATCAAAAATTCTGTCATTGCCTGGCTTTACCCACTGCAAACACTTTCTGCTTTCAGAGAAAAAAATGGTTTGCTACCCATACCAAAGTTCAGTGGCCTCAGTGTTTTTAACTTCCTCATTTTCCTAATTTATAGCTTCACCTTCTGGCTGAATAATTTGGTCAAAGGTATAAGTAAACAAACATGATAATCCAGTGAAAAATTAAAGGCAATGGTCTCTCTAAATATTGTTACATCCACAGCAATAAATAAATAAATCTAATGTAATAAAACTATACAGGTAACAGACTGAACATACATTTAAACTGATCCTGTGAACAACAATAAAGAAAGGGATGCATCTTGTCTCCAGCAGGTGTTTATGTGACAATGAGCCTTATGTCCCAGAATGCCATCATCAACTCTGGCAACACATGAAACAGTACAAGTGAAGAACTGTGAATGGCAGTTAAAGTAATACAGTTTCTGAATCTTGTTTCACTACTGAAATTCCAGAAATTCTACATCAAAGGCTTCTTCCTAGAGACTGGTAAGACTATATGCTTTTTCTAAAGATGTTACTATCACAAGAACTGACAGGAAAAACATTTTACAGTACTCTCATTATGTAGGTTACTAATTTGCTCCAATGCATATAATCAGGCTTATTACCAGCCACAAATGATGTGCATAGGACTTCACCTCTCAGGCACAGACACTTGTCTGTCTTCCCTTTACAAGATGGAAGAACTCTTCAGTGCTTAGTATTTTCTTTCCTTTCTGGCACTAACATAAAAAATAATCAGATAAATGCTTACATTTTCCTCAGAGCGCACCTTCTGTGGCCCTTGACTCATCACTTTCACAACTTTTCTATCTTTGCAATAATACTGTCAATGCTGGATACATGTGTAATACTTTGTTTTCAATATCCAAACCAATTTTTTTTTGCCTTTATTCCACGTTTGTCTCTTTGGACACTGACTCGAGCACATTCTGTGGAAGGAAAAACCTGACCTGTCTATAACCAGCTGATGCACTGGCACATCCTCCAAAAGAGCTGTTTGAAATCACAGGACCCTCAAGCACACTGGATGTACCATTAAACATTGGCTGTGTGCACTTGATTTCTCTACAAGGCACTACACCAAAGATTAAAAATAACTAAGAAAATCTGGGATTTCCTCCCTCTTGCTATTAAAAACAAATACCAATGCACTCAGAGGCTGAGAGGCACAAGACTAACTATAAAGTGGTTAAGCTACCAACAAATGTTTCACTGGAGGTCATCCTCAGCCCTTGGGAAGAAATATGAAAGCAGACAAATTTAGGATGGCTACAACTAAAAGCACTACCTAAGACTTTAACCACTGCCTCATTAGAAATAAGCACGATGGCCCAGAAGAGCTCCAAACAAAGTGCAGCTCAGTTTAACATGTTTTACACCTTTTTCTTGGGATAAGAGGGCCGAAGAATCAAAAGAAATGCTTTGCAAACAACATACTACGCAATTTTGAGGTGAAAACTTAATTGCACAAAAATAAAGGCCTGTGGCATTATCATTACAAAACCAAGTTTATCTTTGTCCTCTTGCCTGTTTGGATTGCTCTTGATTGTGCAAGCGAACAAATCACCTGGTTTTGCAAGTTCCAGCAAGGTGACATTTATTCAGAAAATACATTTAAGAAACTGAACTTCTAAAACATAATATGAATGTAATTGTTTTCCTGTAATTATTCTAGGCTGTAATTTAAATACCATCCTTCCAAATACAAATATGTAAAAAAAAAAAAATTCCGCATTATGTGCACAGATTCAAAGGGCATTCTTTTCTATAGGTATGGATGTATTATCAATCCAATCTCATCCTTCTTGTTGGGTGATCATAAAGTGCTTTTTAATGAAAATTTAGAGGGCAGAAGCCAAGTGGTACTTCACACAGAAACTTCTAATCCAATCAAAGTGATCTTTACACACACATCTCAATCATACCACAAAAAAATCATCTTACCAGAGAGTGTTTGTATCACCAGCCAAAAAAATAAACATTAAAAAATTTATTTTAAGTTTGAACATGCATTTATTTTTTCTTTACCTTTCTGTGTCTTAAAGCATTTTTTGGCAGTAATCCCCATACCATGTCACTTCATCATTTCTCCATAAAAATTGACTTTCAAAAGTTTACATGTATGCATGCATCCATCCCTACAGCACAGCTACATATTCTGGATAATCCAGATGAATAACCCAGCAAGTATCACAGAACCCTATAGTTTTTAATTTCAGACTTACAGGAGGACTTTGAGAACAACTGCTTGCATGTTCCTCTGAATTAGCACTACAGAAATCTGGGAAAGATCTTAGTCATCGTGGGCAATTCTAGAAGCTTTTAGGCTTGTGTATATGCAGTCAAATTCCTCCTTTGGATGCCTCAGAAGCCAATGCATTTCTGAAGCCAAATGAAAAAACGATACAATTCTGAGATCTTCAACAGTGATAAAGCTTACCAGTGGCTTCAAGCAGAGATTGACAGCACTGAAACCTGCCTCTGGTCTTGCTCCTTCTAGTCAAGAAAATGGACATACCAAGCAGTTGCCAAAACAAAGCCGAGACCAATGTTTACCTGCTGCTCTGCTTTGGTTACTGCTATTAATTATGCATAAATTCCTTGACCTTTCAAGGAGTTATGGATACCCTGATGTCCTAGTTTCATTTTGCTTACTAAACTTTCACAGGACTTGTCTGCCTCAGACGGTCTCTCCCTCTTCTGATTCGAAGAGTCATTACTATTACTACTGCAATGTGACAACAAACAGGAAGCCCCAAGGCAAGTGGTGCGGCTCATCCCACAGAACTCAGAGGATTATACATGGTAGTGTTTATTCATGCAAAACACACAACTTCATGTGTGACCAAAGGGCAGGGGCACATTCCCCAACCAGCGTGGCTACCTGCAACCAGCAGAAGCCATAATCATGACGATACCTCTCTGGGAATGCCCAAAGGGAGGATGGTGCCAAGCTCATACCATGCTTTTCCTCCCACGGCTGGCAAGAGGGTCACAATCTCTCTGCAACTCCTCTTGCATAACTGAGGACTGAATTCAGCCCTCAGTTTTTTTAGATAGCAAACTGAGCTGAAACACCTTTCATTACACAAGGCAATTTGCCTTAATCACTTCCAAGCAGGTGTGTGTGTAGGCAGGTGTGTGAGGTAAAACCAGCCATAGAATCACAGAATCAGTTAGGTCGGAAAAAACCTCTGGGATCATGAAGTCCAGCCTTTGAACACCACCATGTCAACTAGACCATGGCATGAAGGACCTCTTGTCCTGTCACTTGTTGCCTGGGAGAAGAGGCGAAGCCCCCACGGGGCTACACCCTCTGTTCAGGTAATTGTACAAGAGAGTGATAAGGTCCCACCAAGCCTCCTCTTCTCTGGGCTAAACAACCTCAGCTCCCTCGGCCACTCCTCTCAGGATTTAACTCTCCAGATCCTTCACCAGCTCCCTTGCCTTTCTCTGGACTCATACCAGCACCTCAATATCTTTCTTGTGGTGGAGGGCCCAGAACTGGACACAGCACTTGAGGTGTGGCCTCATCACTACCCTGGTCCCACTGTCCCCAGCTGTTGCTGACACAGGCCAGGATGCCATTTTGCCTTCTTGGCCACCAGGGCACATGCTGCCTCCTTTTCAGCTGGCTGTTGACCAGGACCTCCAGGTCATTTTCCACTGGGTCACTTTCCAATCTCTCTTCCCCCCCAGCCTGAAATGCTGCCTGGGGTTGCTGTGGATGAAGTGCAAGACCCAGAAATTGGGCCTTGTTGAAGCTCGGTCAACACGCCTCTCATAACCAAGGGTGCAATTAGGAAGAAATTCCCAAATGGCTCAGCCCACAGTGTTGCACAGGAAATGCAATGGAAATAGAGTGCTTTTCCAATTGTTTCCTGTTTACATGAAGGCCAGCATTGAAGAGACTCTATAAAGGCAAACCCCATAACTGCTAAAAGCTCCCCAGGTTAATCATGTCTGCAAACAAAGATCCAGACCATGCTTCATAGGCTGTTCTCTTCTTCCCTTTCTAATTCTCTCCATCCTGGACTGAAAAGAAGAGGTTTAAAAATACAGGGCCCTTTTCTACTGAACATTAAGCAAATTCACGTTTAGCCACCTTTATGCTTTGGAACCGTAAGGAGTGATCCAAAAAGATTAGACAGAATACAACAAATTAATTTTGGCCTTACAGGAAATGGCAGCTTGAAGTTCTCCTTGCAAATAAGCCAAAATTTTTAAGCCTTTGAGATGATGACCAGGTTTTGGAGATTTTTTTTTCTCCTGGGCTCATTCTCCAGTCTTCCTGCTTATTTCCCTGCTATTTTAACTGCCTAAACTATACTGAATTGAACTAAATCTAATATAGAATTATGTAATCATTCGAACAACTGAAAAGTACAGGGCTAGCTGATTCATTCATTATGATCTTCTAAAATGACTTCAAAATTTGCCTTCTGTGAAGACAGCGACTGAGCCTAAAAACATTGCAAACCTGTGATTTTTCTCTCCCCACATAGACACTGAAGTGCAGAGAAGAACAGATGGATCTCTGCACAGTTCTGCAAGCATGGGAATGGGGAAAGAGCATGCAGTGTCTCTGTGAGTTTGCAGTTGGGACTGTCCATCATCCTTCTACTGACACTAGGTAGTAAGGAACAGCATTACTGTCATTCTGTATTGGACACTCTAGGCTAGTCACACCAACCTGTCCAGGTTCCTGCACCACCTTTTGTTACTAAGGAATAGCTTATGTAAAAGTTACTATTTTATCGCCTTTTGAAAGATCACCATTTAAATACAGAGTCTATCTCCACAGTTAACTCCAATGTGAAGTCCCATGCAGAGCATCCAGATTCCCACACACCACATACTGAAGTTTCAGTGCTCTCAGGAATTTGGCTACTTGATTTTGCCTTATTTGATCTGTCAGAAAATTGACAAAACTCTACTACTGTGTCTGTTTGGTCTGCTACATCTGTTGAATAGTAGGAGAATTATTATAGCCCCACCTATGGAGAGCAAAAAGAAGAAATACTAAATTAGAGAAGAGAGCCTTGGTGTCTCAAGCAAAATTATTATTTTATAACTGGACAGCAATTTTATTAGAGATTAGCTGTTAATAGAAAAAAATATGACTCGAGAATAACCTAAAGACAACAATGATCTTTCTTTGGAGACCTTTTTCTGCAAGGTAAGAACATTATATCTCATTAAGACCTGTGCTTTTTTTTTTTTTTGCTTAAACCTTTGTGCTTTTTGATTCTGGAGGTCTGTACTTGATACTTTATTTTTTTTTACTTGACTTAATTCAACTTAATACTGACTTAAGAATCTACTTGCAAAAGATTACTGATTTAAAATGCTGGAAACTCTACTAATATATTCCAGATCATGTTGCTAAAATGACAGAAGTTTAAGAATTAGGTCTTCTAAATTAACCTCTTATCAGACTTAGGAATGTTACCCAAGCAATACCAAAAATGTGCTGTACATAACTGAAGAAGTCACAGAACAGACTTATATAAAAAAGAATAGTAACAGCATTGTTCTATATTTCACTTGGAAAAAGTAACCCTAAAAGGTTTTAAACCTTCTCTGAATTCAATGAAATGAACTTATATGAACTTAAAAATGTATGGCAGGTTGGAATTTTAGACCTAGTTCACATTCCCCGCAGGAAATTAATAAGAATCAAAATTAAAGATTTTCAATATTCAAAAACTCTAATATAGTTGAAACCTGGGCCTGACTCCCTCACTTAGTGCACACAGATTTGCTGCATCTTCACCCTGGGGTGAATTGAAAGCAGCTCCCAGAGTGAGAGAAAAGGTACTATCTCATGCAGTCTAGGCTGGTACCAAGTAAAATGCAACGATGTAAAACACAAGAGTACACACCATGCATAGTGAAATGAAAACAGGGGTTATCCCCATGTGTCACTGACTGCAGGTACAGTAAGTCTTTACAAAACAGCACTTGTTACATTTGCTTTTGAGCAGTGCCATAAAATTGAGACACCTCATGATGCTACTCAAGAATGCCACTATTTTCTACTCAAGGGTGATAAAACAATGTTTGACATAAGTGTGACTGCAGCCTACTGGACAACACACTAACCTCTGGTGAGAGGTCCAAATATAGTTATTTGCCTAACGTGGGTTAGAAATAGGATTACCATTTAAATATATTTCAGTGTCTACTGGGATAAGCTATTTCACTCTACAGTTACCTAATGGCACAACAGACTCCTCTCTCTACAAAGCCCTCGGCACATTACTGAAGTGTTTATTGCTTCTGCTTACGAGCCAAAGATCAAAAGATATCTTAAGCTAAACAGATAATAACATGAAGAAGTGAGAGGCAAGCCATGAAAGTCATATGGACAAAGCACTGACACCAGGAACCAAAGACTAGAGCTTTGGTTAGATTGGTTTCTTCATTCCTGCTTAATCATTGAATTTAACTAGAGAAAGTGCTGTGTAGCCCTCCATGTACTAATAAGCAGCCAGGAGGAATTTACATGAATACTTATTATCCTGTACTTATGGAAAATCATAGAATCGCAGAATGGTTTATGTTGGAAGAGACCTTTAAGATCATCTGTTTCCAACCCCCCTGCTGTGGGCAGGGACGGTTCCATGAGACCAGGTAGCCCAAAGCCCCCTCCAACCCTCCAACCTGGCCTTGAACACTTCCAGGGATGGAGCATCCACAGCTTCTCCGGGCAACGTGTTCCAGCGCCTCATAATCCCACAGTAAAGAATTTCTTCCTTATATCCCATCTAAACCTACACTCAGTTTAAAGCCATAACCCCTTGTCCTACCACTATATGACTTTGTAAAATGTCCCTCTCCATCTCTCTTGTAGGGGTACAGGGGTACTCCTCTCCTTAGGGTACTGGAAAGCTACTGTAAAGTCTCCCCAGAACCTTCTCTTCTCCAGGATGAACAAATCAAATTCTCTCAACCTTTCCATAGGAAAGGTGTTCCAAACCTCTAATCATCTTCATGGCCTCATCTGGACTCACTCCAACAGGTCAACGCCATGTACCCAAATCAGCACTCCTCCTCGGTAATTTGTCATAATTAAATGAAATTTGTCATGTGCAATATGCCCGCAATACATCCGTAGGATATCAACATCATCACCACTTAAGACTGAAGTGGATTTAAACAGGCACTGAGATGGATTTACTCATGAATCAGTCATACATATAAATTCCAGGATTTGCACACATTACCTCAATAAACAATGAAGGCTGATCCAAGGAAAGCCAGCAGACATGTAGTGCCAACATACACTACAGAAAACAGAAAGCTTGACAAAATATTTAGGAAATTCTCATAGGGATAATCTCTGTGAGAGAAACATTTATTTAGATGGCCTTGAGTCTCTTCTCTTTTTGAGTAAGCATTCTTTTATGGTGGCCCATGGTATAGAAAAAGCTTGTTCTATGGCATTAGTGGAATTTACTTTGCCTCAGTAAAGCATGGCAGGGCTGGGTTTGCTTCCTGAAACACAACAGCAAAAACTTAGCAGCCACAGGTAAAGACTTAAAAACTGCTTTTGTACTTTGCTGATACCAGCCACAGAAGATGCCCCTTTGAAAACATGAACAGTCAAATGAAAAGTGCTCCCTCATTGTGTGGCTACGGTTCTACCATTCTGAGTAAATCAGAAAATCATCAACAGTTTTTACATTAAAAATAAAACACTGATTCTATTTTTTTTAGTAAGTTGTACATGTAGTGTGCATTTAGTTTAAAACCTGATTTAAAAGATCAAAATGCCTGAATCCTGGAGAACCACCAAATCCTACCCAGATTACTTTTTAATCACTGCAAATCAGGATAGAAATTGCCACCTAGTAGAAGGCAAATTAAATGCTAATGTAGTCTAGAAACTTTGAATGTTAAAATTGAATTAGTGGAGAAACACTTTGGAGCCTAAAGAAATGATGTCCAAACAAAACAGAAAAAATGGGTGGCTGATACTTATTCTGTTGTGCTGTAGCAAGCAGGATGTTCCTCCCAGGGAATCTGAAGAGGGCTGAAAGCATCTTGTGCTAGGCTTCACTTCAGTGAACAAGGTCGCATGGTCTGTTGGGCAGCTTCTCAGACCTCCTTGGCTGGTACAATGTTTTATGCCTCATTTGAACCAAACCAAATCTGTTTTTTTCTCTCTCAATCAGCCTTCCACCCAGTGCCACTGCCTGGCAGACACATACAGGCACCATTTTCAAAATCATCCAGTGATGCTGCTTAGGACAACAGCATCAGGCTCCTTTCTGTGGATGGCTTTAAATTTTAGTCCAAATGCAGATATGAAGTCTATGTTGGTTAACAGCAGCAGAAAGAAATTCATCCAAGTATCTGGGAAACACAAATACTCTTTCAGAGAGCTACCAAATCTGAAGCTTTAAAAAGTATCAACATACAGCAAAGGCCAGTAAGTAGTACTGGATTAAACAGGAAGGTTAGAGGTTTATTAAAATCATTAAAATTAACAACTTGAACTTAATAACCTCTAACTGCATTAAGATGTCTCAACATGCTTGTAAAATAAACAGCTGGAAAAATCTGATATAGCTATCCATATAACTAATATATGGATATTTCCTTGACTCTGCCTGCTGCCAAAAGCATGTTCCAGAGGTACAAAGCTCTATCTTACAGAAAAAGCCAAGTGGCCATCTTAGGGCTGGGGAGGAGATATGGCACCAATGCCGAAGAGTTAGCAGTTTGGAGGCCAACCAGGGTGGGAGCAGGCTTAGGGTTTCTAGCCTACAGGGTACTTTGGAAAGGCAACAAAGCCTTCTCCTCAACCCTCTCCAAGTGGGAATTGAAAGCTGGATGGCAAAGTCCTGGTTTCCATTTTAAACTCTGCATTGAAGCAGCTTTTCATCCCAGAAATTCATCATCCAGCTGCACAAGGGAACATAAAATCCTACTGGGAGCAGGTGCTGCGGTTTGGAGGTGGAGAAGAGTTCATCTGTTCCAGCGCCACCATTCACCCAGTGCTCTGAGAGTGTGCCACGCTGAAGAAAAAGCTTATTGCTCACCTTAGGCAACAGAAATGAAGAAATATTTCAGTAGAGCAGACCTTGCCAGAATACGCACTACCACTAACTGATAAAGATAAGGCACCTTTATTAAAGCTCTTGTATTATTGTCTGTTCTGGAACTGGTTTCTGTTCACTTGGGCAAATAAATCTAAATGTATGATTTACAAATAGGTCATGCCAGACGCTCTTTGCCAGTAAGTAAAACACAAATTCAGAGGAAGATGGGATAGAGAAGATGGACTAATTTAATGTAAAACAAAAGAGCTCTGCTCATCATTTAGTTCTTACTGTATGGGTTCATGGTGACAGGCACTGCTTTTGAGACTCAGTAAAAACAAGTGCCTTTCAGAAGGATCTGGACAATTTTCTTCCCCTTTTCAAAAACTTCTTTGCTTTATCGCCCCACACAGTGATATCATCAATGTACTGCACATGTTCCAAAGCTTTATCCTGCTCCAGTGTAGTCTGGGTAAGTCCATGGCAGATGGTAGGGCTATATCTCTACCACTGCAGCAGTGGCTTTCAGGTGTACTGCATGCCCCTCCAAGTGAAAGCAGACTGTAGCCTGCATTCTGCTGTCAAAGCAATTGAGAAAAATGTGTTCACAAGTGTACAAAAGTATGTGTACAAGCACACATTGTCCTGATACTGTTTGAATATATACTTGGTACATTATGTATTCAGAACCAATCACAAAAATGTAAATCCTAAAGTGAGTAAAGCTGGGCACAAGCCCTTAGCATTGCCACCGAAATGCCTGGAGGGCTTTCAGAGCTTGATTCAAGAAGCTGACAGTCATTTCCACTATGGAGAAACAGCTAACAGAAGACGCCAGAGAAGCTGCATGTACAACTCCCTCCAGCACTTAAAAAAATCACAATAAAAATGCCAAGATTTTTCTGAAGTTTCTGTTTGCAAATGCTAACTATCACTGATCTCACTGAATCTGGAATACTGAAACCTGCAATAAGAAATCCTATAAATACTGTTTAACTTGAGAAAAACAATCATGCCTAAAAAGCATCAAAAAGGCAGCCCTTTCCAGGCTGAAGTTCCTCAAAAGTGTCCAGGCACTCAGAAGCCTGGTTCTGTTCAGCAGCTGCTGTGTAGAACCAGCATAGAGAAGCCATAGTTTCAACACAGGGAGGGTTTTGAAGGCACCATTGATTCTGGATTCCTCTTGATGCTGTTGGGGAGTGCTGTCTTGTCTGCACCTAGACTGACACAAAAGTGTCAGTGAGCAGGAAAGAGAAGGCACAGAGGAAAACAGCATGTTTCGTTTACAGCAACATTGCTGCAAGGTGATGCTGTGTGGTATGATCTCATGGGAATGCATACATAATGCTCTTTGAACCATGAGGAAGAAGATGTCTGCTAATTAGTTCCCTGGTAATTGGCCGTGCAGCGTTGTTCCTTGCATGAGGACTGCTGTGAATATAATGGACATCATCTGATTAAAACAAAAGAAAGGAACATTATGTGATGGCAACTTAATGAGATGGGCTTGAAACTAGACCTAAACAAGCTGGAAAGAAAAATAAATGGTGGCTTGTTCACATGCCATTGAAAAGACAAGACAGTTGCAACCATCTGTGCTACTCATACAAAAAGTTTAGGAGGCTGGGCTTTAAAGAGGAAAAACTTGAAGACATAATTGCCCTTGCATACTAACCTGGACCCTCAAACATTTTGGGACCATCACTTAGGATCACTGGTATTTGAAAAGACATGTCAGAAATGAGCTATACCTCCAGAAGTACATGAACACTGCTTAGCAAGAACGGGCATTCTTTGAAGTGGCAAGAGACATGGACACTTAATGGCTCCGGGTGAAAGATCAAGGGGAAAGCACGCTGGGCTGTCAGGATAGAGGGCTTCTGCAGCACAGCTGGTGAAGAGCAGCCAGACAAAGCCCTTCCAGGAGCACCCAACAACCAGGGTGGGTGGTAAGCAGGGCCTCTGATCACCCATACTTCTCCTAGAAAAGCAGGACAGTGGGTACCTGGCAGCTCTGCCGAGGTTCTTACCCATGCCCATGTACAACTCCCACTTAGAAAGTGCTTTTTGACACAGGGTGCCTGTGTTAGCATCTTCTGCAGGTGAAAACATGAGGCTGCCTACAGGCTATTCACTTAAGAGTTGGACTTGATGATCCTTATGGGTCCATTCCATCTCAGAATATTCTGTGATTCTGAATTTAAATTCATTGTCCAAAACAATTTGGGGGAGCAGGGCTTGAAGAGACAGCAAGACCAAATACAGGTGGTGGTGCAAAATGCCAGGCAGTGATGCTGGGGATGGCCCTGCCCAAGAGCAGTGTGTCCCTGTCCTCCCTCCCATGCCAGGGGGCTTCAGGCCCCTGTATTTTGTTGCTGTTATTTACCTGAGGGTGAATGATATTAACGTTTGTATCCAAATGTAAATACCTCCCACCGACACAGGAGCCAAATACAAACACGCTGATTATACAGTGTCTGGGGCACAGCCCTAGTAACAGAGATAAAAATCAACACATCCAGGGAACGAGAAAGAAAAGGCAGTGCAAGAGTGAGTCAGCAAATGTAAGCAATATGTTAGTCAGGCAAGCGTTTCTGAATGCACCACAAGGCTGCTCACGCTGCCGACAAAGTCACAGCCCTGATAACCTGGAAGACCATCCTGGTGTGAGGGCCCCCACCCTTTTGCAAGGGGACCTCTAAATTTTCAGACTGGTTTTGGGAAGGCTTTAACGTAGATGTTTTCCACTGCCCCCGCGCTCCCCCCACCCTTAAGCCTGAGAAAGGAAAAAATCTGTGCCATGTTTAGAAAGATAGCGATGTGAGCATGGTAATCTGGTACAGCAGAGGAGGCCGGCTGTGCTGCTGTGTCAGGTGTCGTGATAAAGGCTGCAGGTTTCCAGGATTAGCCTGGTCACTTTGCAGGCCATGAAATGCTCCACTGAGCCTGTTTAGCCTGCAGTTTGGCTCTTCGTCCTGCCAGCCTGCATTTCTGTGCAAAACAAGTGACTGAGTGCCTCAGAGTACTGCCGTGACACATCCCTATCAGCGGTGAACCTCCACAACAGCCACGGGGAGTGCGGCTGCACCGCTGCTTTCTGGGGCCACACACATCACAACCCACTGCAGCGAGTCCAAGGGACACAGCTGCAGAAAGCAGTGAGGGGGAAGAAAAAGCAAGGCACGAAGCCAGGAAGTTTTACAGAAGTCACTGGATTTCACGTCACCAGCAAACTTATTTGCAGTTTTTCTGATCCAAATCCTGTTGTTCCACCCCTTTGAAAATGCAGACTCTAATTAACTCACATGCTTATATACTCTGGCGCCTGAAGGATACTTGCTTTTGTAAATGATATTTATAAAGCAAGAGCTATTTAATACCTGCTTAATGTATATCCATAACCTTCAGAATGTCTCCTATGAGTCAACACTGCCTGACTTGAAATGACATCTTTCCTCTTTCTGTTCTGTAAGGCTTTCCGCAGTGTACAGCCACTACTCCAGAGCACAGCAGAAGGCAGCCTAAGACATTGCTCATATTAACTCGTTCAACACTGGGTAGTTTTATTCTGGAAGAGGAGCACTTGCACAGAGAGGACTGCATGTAAGCCCATCTCTGGAAAACAAGGCCTTTTCAGTTTAGTCTTCATGCTTTCTAGTGATCTCCCATATATAACCATTTGCTCCACTGCCAGATCCTGCATTTACAACTCTTCATCGGTATTTCTGCAGGAAGCCTATAGGCTGGTGGCTTAGTCCAACTACAGCAGCACTCAGATTTCTATCTGCACCAAAGCTACAGGTAATGGTAGAGCCATCTCATTACTCATCCACAAAAATTTACATCCTCTTCCCATTCACATCACAGATATGTCTCCCACTGACTTGGATTAATCCCAGGGCCCAATTTCAATAATGAAGGTCCTTGACAGTCTATAGTTCTCCAGATGGGTGCCTTACCTACTGTTTGAATGAAGCAGGTCGAGCAGGACAGTCTAGGGACCACACCACAGGGCATTATCACAGCAGACTGTGGGATCCAGTTAAGAGAGGGATGCCTGTCCAATTCACAGGAGTGTTTGTCCCCACTCCTGCAGCTAGACTGGAACAGCTCAGACTGCATGGGTGCAACATTTTGGGCACACCAGCACCTGAGTACACATGCCATCATAGGTACTAAAGACGTATCACCTCTGTGCCATGCTTGCTCCGGGACTGCTTTCAGGAAAGCTAGACAGACAGCCTGTAGGCAAGGCAGCTGGAGCAGTGGGACAGTTTACTGCCTCTGCTGCTCCCTTCCACTCTGCCACAGGAGATCATGGTCCCAGGAGGAGTCATGAAAGGCAGCTGCAGCAGTAGCAGTGCTTCCACGTGTGTGGCATGGGGCCAAAGCTCAGCCCTGGGAAGCTACTCCAGTGCCAGCAAAGCCAAGGCAACCCACCCTGATATCATCCCCTTGCACAACCTGGCTGACAGGGAGGTTGTCCTTGTTGCCTCACAGACTGGCTAACATTCAGGTGGGAGCATTTGATCTGGCAGCCGAGAAAAATGCACGACAGCACCAACTTTATGTCTGTACATGCAACGGGAGACTCTCAGAAGTTTTGGGAACCAAAGTCTTACCTTCTTTTAATGTCAGATAGAACTTGGGAGCTAAGAAGAGACACCTCAGCTCAACGTCTGGAAATGAAAATTTTCATCTGGGAAGACTTCCAGCAGCAATGGCTTTGGGCAGCTCTCAGAGCAGCCCTTGTGACTATGTGGATCCAGCACTTTCAGCACATTGTTCCTGTTCTTAGAAATGCTACATTTTAGAGCTTTCTGTCATTAAAGTATCTAACTCACCAAGAATGTGACTGTGGGATTCTGTCTCGACCTTAGCAAAGGGAAAAAGGATACTTAAAATACTCCAACTCTTCATGGTAATACAGTGAACACAAATGTCCCTCTTTCAAGATGTACAGCTATTTTACAACACAAGAAATACCTGAAACTCCATCAAGTCAGGACTCATTCTTGAAAATTTAAACAAGGTAAGTGGGTTAAAGATGTCTGAAGCCAGCTCATATCCCCTGTAAACAGATACAACACTATCTAGTTTAATGGACAGGAGTCTAACTCTCTGCCAGCAATAAATATATATAACTATATATATAATAAATATATATATAACTAAGGTCATGAGGACACAGCCTATGAAGAAAAAATGCTGGACCACAATCGTAAAAGCATAGGCAAGATGCCTGTGGTCTGTCAAAAATCTCCCTCAATCCTATATGCCATTTTATTGGAAGCAATGAAAGTTGCTCACAGTACTTGCAACAGTTCATTGAGATACAGCCAAAGGACCTCAGTATCTTACACACATAGCATGCCTATCCTGAAGCCACCAGCATTCTCTAGGGAAGATGCTCCATGACACCCCAACAGCTGAAGTCATGGGGACTGCTGAGGCAAGAAAAGCATTTGGAAAGCCTGAGGCCAAAATCTGCATTCCCAGCTTTAATGCCAATACATGATAGATGCTAACAGATCCTGTTTTGTTACCCTAGACCATTTTTCTTCTCCACCAAGGGCATGCTTTCTCCACAGAAAGCAAAGGAGCTCTGCTTGTTCATCCCACAGTAAGAGTGGTAGCTCTTCCAGTTACCATTTCTCTCTAACCTCTGGCTTGCCCATATTATCAGCCTGGTGCGTATTTTTTTCTAAATGTAAGCACAATTTCTTTTCTCATCATTTTATTCTGACATCTTTCCCAATTATTCCATTTACAGTAATGACCATTTCAAAATATGTGAATTGTCATAATTGTTTTACATACCAGATGCTACATTACATTTAGCCAACACACATAAGTTTAAGAACTAAATCTTCTACACTGAAGCCAACTGCTGTTTTACTTTGTAGTATTTTTCCATTTAGTGACTGGAAAGTGGCTTTTAAAAGAGAGGGACCTTTTATACCAGTATACGATGGGGCTGCTACAAGCAAGCACTCTTCTTTGGTTATTATTGCCTTATTCCAGAAATCAAAGTCCAAGTGACTTTATCAGAAGGTGGCAGTGGGACTACCCTGATGCAGTCTTTTTCTGTTCAGCAGGAGACAGCTCAGGGCCAGGCCTGTGCTGCCCAGCTCCACCAGCCCAACACCAAAACATGCACCAGCTGTTTCCTGCAGGGTGTTTTACAAAAGCATCCAGAGCTTCCCCAGCCTCCTGTGCTGCTGACTTGACTGCTCCTAAAGGGGAAAAAGATATACAGAAAATAAAAGAGGAATGGGCAAAGGGTGGTAGAAAGTAAAAACCAATAGGTATCTGAAAAAAGAAGAAAATGCATTATGGGGGAGAAGAAGGAAGAGAAATAACTACAGTTTAGTTAGCTCCCTCAGTCTCTACATGTGGTAAGAGAGGGAGAAGTTTTACAATAAAACTTACTTCTCTCAGTTGCCCACTTCCTGATGACTCAGACACCTTACATAGCAGGCATCTGTGGTCAGACAAATGCCATCACCAGCGCCTGCAAGGTGCTCCTAGGACCTGAATGAATGAACAGTAATATGAACTGTCTGTATTCACCAAATACCAGAATCTTTGAAATAAAAACATCCTGAGCAGGATCAAAAGACATCATCATGGAAGGATCTGGGAAGATCACTGTAACTACCATCTTTATGCAAGGGCACCATTACACAAGGACTACCTCTCATGAATATCTGGGGACCAGTTTTCAGAATGATTCTTTCAGCAAAACATTCTCCTTTATTTCCTAACAAGCGAGAGCATCCTGGGTACAAGAGCCTTGGGACAGTCTGGCTCCAAGTGTTACAATAGGAATACCAGGTGTTGATCCTATCCTTCAAACAACATTTTGAAATTTGCCCATGATCTAAGCACTGATATAGGAAAGGAGCTCTTGGAAAATGCTGGAAAGCTTAAGTGAATTTCTTAAAACTGAAAAACACACATTTCAGTAATGATATTAGAAGTTTGTGAACAAGGACACATTAGCTGAGGATTCCTTTCAGTGCTATAACATTACTTTTCTTCACGGTCTTTGGCTGTTTGGAGCCATTATCTCTCCAATGGAACAGAAGCGAAACTCCCCACTGGACCACAGAGATGGTGGCAACATATCTGCACAGATCTGGCTTGCATAGTCCAAGAAGTAATTTACCTAAACCTTTAAAAATAGTGAATTTTGTCTGCCTGGGGTACTAGTCTTAAACTAAACCCTCAGGGTCAAGACAAGAGTTTTTCATTGCATCCACGGGCAGTGCCTTGCCCAGAAGGAAACTTGCCTAGCATGAGACTTCCAAGTGAGATATAAAAATAATGTATTTAACTCCACAGTATTTAGAGAGTTCTAAAACAACAAATAATGATTTAACAAAATAATCTGATTGTCTGTGTACACTGCTATCGCAAGAGGCAATGTCACTGCCAGACAGTTGTCGTGTGAACAAAAATAGTATTTTCTTTATCAGGCATGTGATCAAAAAAGGATATTTAAGCACACAGGAGCAGTCAAGGCAGATCAAAGGTTGGATTAGGCCAGTATCTTGTTTCAGACAGTGCCAACAGCAATATCTTATGAAAAAACTGTCACGGGGAAATGCCCTCACCAAATAATGTAAAGACAACATTATGCATCCTGAAATACTTCTACTTGCTAAACAACCTGTTTCAACATGAGTCTGAAATTGATGCTGCACTTTTATCAACAATTCCACTTAGCACATCCTCAGAGCTTCTGCTTTTATCTAGGAAAGGCACAAAATCACCTAGGAGTTTGGCTGGGTTTGGGCCGGCCGCCCATGAGCACAGAAGATGCCACGCACACATGGAACGGGACAGATCCTTGTCCACATCCACGGTCAGGGCTGAGGTGCAACAGAGTCCAGGGCAGCCAGCAGCCCCAGAGCTATTGCACCAGCAGAGCAGAAGTCTTTGCAAAAGCCAGGGTAGACAAGAGCATCTAGACGTCCATGTGGTGGACAAAATAGCTTGGAGTTTTCTGCTTGGCTCTCAAGCCAAGGAGGGTGAGGAAACATGAAGGAATTAAAATGTAAGGTGTCTACATCATTTCCTGCTAATAACTAACATTTCTTTTGCTTGTGACCTGCAAGGACATGGAAAAGCTCCATCGACAGCCAGCTCCTCCAGGGAGAACAAAAAGGAAGAAGAGCCACAGCTTTCAGCTGCCTGGAGATGATGTATGTTGGCAACAACAAAATTCCCATTAATGTTTACAGAAGACCTGAATTCAGAGGAATCACATCAGGGGACCTAGACGGCAAATTCCCACTTAAAGCTAAATGGAAAATTACATAAGTAAAAAGACAGACTTTGTAAACATTTGTTAATAAACCCAACAACAGAGCGCAACAACTTTGCCATCGCACTTTTGTTTATACTTAGGGGATTTTACTGTTATCTTAAGCAGCTAAATAAATACAAGAAGAGAACAACATCAACAAAAAACCTGAAACCCATGCAATTTTATTAGTTAGAAGATAAGACTCCTCAGTAATAGCATTCTGATATTTTTTCAAAAATTAACTTGGCCCACTGTTTCTTCCCCTTAAAACATTAATTAGCACTCCCTGGGATTGCTCTTTCCAGGTGTATTTATACTATTGATGGCTCAAAACATATAGAACAGACATTTGTTCTTAATAACACTCTTGACTGACCTTAAGTTTTATGTATAGGGCTAACTGAGGCCATGAGATATCAAAATCAACACATTCAATTTGATGAGCTCAGAACCTGGATGATGTCCAATTAATTTTTTACTCACTTTGCAGACTTCACATACTAAAACTAATTACCAACAAATTTTAAAATTCTATTTAAAAGTTATCATAAGATGTTGAACAGTCTGATGTTTTATTGGACTATTTGAAGAACAGTTCCTTTCATAAATTTGCAATTAAAAATGGTCTGCACTTTTGCAGTTTAATCCCATGATACCAACACTAAACTGCCTTGCCTCTAATATTACAGCAGCTCTTCTCAGTCCTCAGTTACCACCATCAAGGAGACAAACTTTGCCCCATATCCTTGGCAAGAATAAAGTATTCTTCATTCTAGTACAAGTGGAAAGCTGCATAGTAATAGTGTAAAACCATTGTGTTTTCTGTACTGTTTTAATGTAGTTATATACAGGTCTTACCACTTCAGGATCACCTTTGTGACATGGCAGAAAACCAACTTTGAATATCCCCAGAAAGGAATTGTTCCCTATTTTACAGACGAGGAACTGAGGCATAAAGAGAAAATTTAAGAGATGACACAGGTCCTTGATATCCATTGAAACGAGGGGACTCAGGCACCTGACTGATGTCCAACATCTAAAAGGTGGCTACGGCTGCATTCAGTTTGAAGTCAGGCTCCCCATATCCTCAGAGATACCATTCCCCTGCATGCCATGCACTGCATAAACCACTGCCTGTGCTCTGCAAAAGTCCCAAATCCCCCAGCACGAGGTAAACCACTGGCTTGCATCTCCCCCTCTTCTTTCCCACTCTGAATACCAGCTTTTTCCACAGGAGGTCAAGGACTTCTCAGCAGATGCAAGCTCTGCCCACCATTTCATGCCATGTCTCTTCTGTAGGACTTGGGTCCCTTCTCTAGGCAAACTCAGGTCATGTTGCTTTTGGAGTCCTTCTTCCACCTTTTTGCTAGTCTGTAAGCAAAATTCACAGCAGAAAAATCTGTGTCCTCACGAAAGTCAACAAGATTTGCAATTGACAGTTTGCAGTGGAGCACCCAGTGCAAGGCACGCCGTGAAGGGCAGTATCAGGTACCACTGCTACTCTGCATTTGACAGCAACCATAACATTTGCAAACCTTGCACATGAACTGATACAGTTTTCCCCTGTTAATAGCCTGGGTGCAGCCACAGCCTCGCTGTTTCTTGTGCTGTTGACAGCTTGCAAAATGTCTAACTGGGTGTCCCTGAAGAGCTCCCCATGGAGCTGCACCAGCCTTCCCCAGAGAATCCAGGAAGTCCCAGGAGATGTGATACTGTGACACAAACAGGAACAGCACAGCTTGTAGTAGCAGCAGTCTGGGACACTTTGGTCAGTGATGGGGCAGCATAGTAGAAAACAAAACCCTAGCACTTCAACCTAGAGCAAGGCTCAAGTGGGCTGACAAAACCCTTGGCAAGAAAAAATTTACTGGGCAGCAGTACACACGCAATGTAGTTACACAAACATCTCACATGTTGATATAGCCTAAGTTAGTGAAAAGTTTATTTTCTATTTCAGACAATGCTAATTTAGAGTTAAAAATAATCTTTTAATCTCTGCTCTCTTCCATTAAAAGAAAAATCACCTAAACTCTTAAATAAGCTTTCCAAAAAGTGTTTTGGAATGTTCCTGAATGTCCATATTCCCTTCTGAAAATGATGGCAAGTTCCTAAATTATTCCTTGATCCACTCCTACAGGTTTATTATTCCCAGAAGTACATGGTGTTTCACAAAGTAGAAGAGATGTCTTCACTCTCAAGAGGTTTAAAATCACGGAAGCAACATGATGACAGATGTGTTCATACTCTAGGGACAGACTGAGCAAAAGGCCAATGCTATATTTCAGTGGTAGGATGAATCCAGAAGACATTGATGTATTTATCTTCAGGATGACATTTTGGTGTCCACCATATTTTTTTAGGTTTTTTTTCCGCATGCCCACTCAGACAGAAAACACCTGAACTCTGAAAGGACATCTGCTGTTATTGCTCATAGACTCCATCCTTTAATTTCAAGGAGCTAAAATCCTGTGATACTCCAATACATCAGTCTTTGGCTCAGAAAGGCCTGCAGGATGAAAGAAAGGCAAAGAAGTGGCTATCCTCTAATCTCTGCCATGCACTGGTGGCCCTGTCAGCTTTACGGCCAGTTTGCATAAGAGAGCAGCAAAAATCCCCTCTGGAGAATGACGTGTGGAGATAGGCTAAATCCTTGGGCCAACTGAATTCTGCTCAAGTAAAACAGTCTCTCTGTTGAAAGCAACAATTTACATCTTTCCTTTGAGTCCTTGCTGCAGCACAGAGGAAAGTACAGGGTAACTGCAGCGTCCCTCTCTACATCCTTCACTTGGCATCTAGCAAGAGCTCAGGGGGAAAAAAAACGTAATTTACATCAGGTTTTGGCTGCTACGCACATATGCCTGGAGAGGCACGCTCACAGCCTCTCACTCTTGATTTCTGCATGAGGTAAGAGCAGCTTAAGTGGATGAGGAGAGCTTGTTCTGCATTTAGGAAACAAACCTGTCTAGGACGATGGTGCTTGTGTGAATTATTAAAAGGCAAGTGCATTTACAAATCCAAATTAGCTGACCCTCTGCCCTTCCACATCTGTCTCTAGTTTTGACATGAAAGAATACCACACTAAAGGATAAATTTCTCTCAGCAGTGGCTGCATTTTCTGCCTCTGCTACATAGATGTTTTGGTAACAAAAGGTTAAAAATAACTTCCTGCACAAATGTTTTCTTTCAATACATAAACAATTTATCCTCATCTAAGGTCCACAAAGTTGATTTCAGAATCGAGTTTGAGTTGCCAGATCCCTTTAAAACCAAAAAATTCCTAGCAGTCCTTACGCAGTCCTTCTGTCTTTACTGAATCATTACTTCTGTTAATGGTAACAAAACCAGCCAGAATCTGCAGCAGAGCCCAATAGCTTTTTCAGGGAATAAGCAGTTTCACTTTCATCCTGCTCATCCTCCCCCCACTACTACCTGTGAGCATGCTGCCAGCTGCAAAGGGTTAAACCTTGGCTTTTCAGGAAGCAAAGCAGGAGAGGCAAGAGAGAGAGGAGCGAGGAGAGCCTGCCCAGAGTGGCAGCTGGCAGGAGGACATTGGGCTGGGGCAGAGATGTCCGGAGCGCTGCAGCAGCCAGCGGAGCAGCAGAGGAAAAGTTTCTGTGATTTTAGGCAAGCCCTGGCGTGACGTCAGCTCTCCCAGATAATCTCAGCGCAGTCAGCACAGGCCTCCTGCCTCCCCATTGGCGAGCCCCTCGTCAGCAGACATCTGAAGATAATTATTATTGGCCAGACAATTATAACAGGAACGACTGTCACTTCGTGCTGATGCCCGAACCTGGTGCTCTGCAGCACGATGGAGAAGGACTCTGGCGGTCACCACTCCATCCAGGCACTTCTGTCACTTTGCCTTTCCTAAGCTCTGGCTAGTTTTTGCTGCCTCACTGACTGCAGCTGCGAATCAAGATCTCAGCGTTGCAACACTTTTTGCTGCATGTCTGACAGAACTGTGAATTTTCTCCAAAAATATTAATATAATTACCCATAAGATATAAAGGACCACAGCTGCATTAATTCTCATGCAGCAGTTTAAAGAAAAAAAAAATCCTCTGCAGACTATTTACTTCATACTACTTCCCTCTTTGAAGTTTGGGAGGAGGTCCTGGTAGAGTTTGATTTGAGAAATCATTTTAAGCAATTATTTTAATAAACATTTGACTTAACCCTGAACATACTAAAATCACACCTCTCATAATTTGAGCACAATATGACAGTATCTTTAAGCGATACTGTATTTTATATTTAAAGCTACTTGATGGCACTATACTTAAACATGTATCAACAACAGCTTTCCCAGAACATAAAGTGTAAGAAGTTTCATGACAGTAAATGGACATGCTGTTCCTTTACCTCCTAAAATCCTGCCATTGTTAATTTAGGGAAGGCAGCTAACTGGCAGCTCTTATCATCAGAGACCAGCAGGCTGCAGGTCCATCTTCGGAGCCTTCAACCTTGCTCTGCCACTCCTGCCTCCCTGCATGAGAACCAGGCAGTATGAGGGCTATACCTTAAAGGAGTGCATAAATATAAGGCCAGGTCTTCAGGGAGGTATGAAACCCATAGGTTCAGAAGTATCAGGCAACAGACTATTCATTTCTCCTCTGTGTTAAAACAGCACCCTCTTTACAACACTGCTAGTCCAGGCCCAAGCTTTAAAGAGGTCTCAGTGCGATGAATGTTGCAGGATGGGGTCCTCCATATAGTGAAGCAGGACCATCTGGAATGAAGCAAGGAGGACCTCATTCACTGTGATTAGACCAATATGCCGTCAGATGGGATCTTCAGGGGCAAATGGCAGCAAGGAAACAAGCCCTAGGATGGGGAAGAAAAGCCTCAGTGCCAGCTACTGCTGAGGCCAGAGGACATGCACTTGCCCCAGGGAGTGATGGAGCTTGGAGCAAGCTCAAAGGACCATGGCAAAGGAGGGGCAAGCCTTGGCTGAACAGAACCAGCCCTTGCATGACAATCCTTCCCAACTAACCATACCAGTACCTAGGGGTGTATGCCACTACTCCCAGGCTTTCCATTCAAGCTTTTCCAGCTTTAGGCTTACACAGTTTTAATTAGAAGGGCTTGATAGTGCTTTAACCAGCTCAGAACTCAGAGGATATGTAAAAGGATTCACATCCATCCTCAAACTAGGCTACATCTTCATATGCGACCTAGTCAGACTCCAAATATACATCTCAAAATCCAAAAGTCAGGGTCAACTCCTCATAGCCAATTCATGCCCCCTAATACCCTACAGACTTTTTTATTGTGTCTGTATGTTGTGAGGTTAACATGGCATAGTTCTGAGATGAGGCGAAATAGCAAGTGCCACACCTATAGAATTTGTTTACCTTCATGTTAGACATTGTAATAGTATTGCATCCTCATTTAAATAACAATTACAGTATAAAATCCTGCCACAGTCTTTCCTTAAGCAAGTCCCCCTAGTATGTCTTCCTGCTCAAAGAGCATGTTTATCCCTACAAACTACTACTTAACGACCTCATCTTGGATGGCTCTTATCTTAAGGATGTGTACATTAAGGCTACACCTACAAAGTGCAGGAGCGATGTATGGCCATTAATGTCTGCATACACAAACCTATTGAGTCAACCTGACAGGAAGTAAAAAAAAGCTGCTGCATTTTACCAGTTAAGCTCCCTGCAAAACTCAAGTGCTTGAACAGGACCTGCTTCATTAAGCAAATGTATTTCTTAAAGATAAAAATGCACAACTCCGAAGAGCCTTCAGCAGCATTTTCAGGAAAAGCCTGTCATGATAGAGACCTCAGAGAGCACAGCTCTATCTCATTTCCAGAAACATTCCCAGAACAGAAGATCATTCTCCTTCACTTTTATGAGAACCAAAAGTTTTAATTCATCAGTTCCCTGAGAGGAGGTGAAACTAGACTGAACAGCATGTGGACATGTATGATTGTGTCTCTTTAGCTGTACAGCAGCAGCATAACACTGACGGTCTCCTCCTCTGGACCTGGAATGTGGGAGCCTGGCATTACGGAATCCCAGCTGGCAACCTCTGCAGCACATGAAACCGCCAGGGAGATTTTAATAACACTGCTTAGTATTTATGTAGTACCTGACGTCTTCAAGGCACTCGGCAAACATTACTAAAGTCATTAAAGCACCTCATGAGGGCATTTCAGTATTATTATCCCCCACTCCCCTGGTCTTTCTCTGCTGGGGAAACTGAGGCTAGGAGAAGTTATGTAATATTCCCAAGGTCACATCACGTAGCACAGGAGAGCCAAGGAGAAGATGCAGGAATGCTAGTTGCTAGGCATGTTCTTTAAAATAAACTGCATCTCTCCTGGGTTATTTGGCTATTATATACACTCATGTATCACCCTCTCCATCCTCTTTTATCAGCATGTCCTATTCTGATGCCAGTTTTCTTCTGGAACATGGACAGAATGGGAAGCATCCAATACTCCCAGCCCAAGTATATCTATGTGGTCTCTTTTCTCCTGAAACATGAGTGACACCAGGCACCCCTCAAGAGGTAATGAGCTCACCTGCAGAACAGAGGGAGACATACATGCACTTAAATGGTCATTTTAATTATACTGCCCTTAAAAGTCCCAGGAGAAGTCACTGAAGGATTCTAGGAAATCCCTGGCTGAGATTCACCCAGGATCCTGGACCATTCTGCCCTACAAATGTAGACACCAAAGCCTGGGCCCAGAGACAGTCCTATCCTGCCATTGTCACATCAGGGTGGCACAGGGAAGGTCCTCACTTGGGAACTCAAAAGGGCAGACAGCCCTACCAAGGGAGGGCATGCAGGCAATGGGAAAGTTGGGGGCTAGCTGGGGAGAGAGACCACAGGAGCAGCAGAAACGGCAAGAATGAGCACTGGGTGAGCGTAGTCAGGGACACTGCATCAGCAAGGCATAGGTGAGTGGGGGCAGACTGTGGGCACAAGGCCCGTGCAGGTGGACAAAGCCGGGACAAGGACTAGGGCAAGGTGTGGGCAAGCGTCACGGAGAGACGGATCCCGGCCTCACGGAGGGGGCAAGGACAGCTGGGGCGCTCCCTCCATCCTCGTCTCCCTGCTGCCCGCCAAGGCCCAGGGATGCCCCCGGGCAGTGCCCGGCAGAGAGCAGCCTCCCGGCACAGCCACTCCCCTTCGGCGGGCCAGGCTGTGAGCGTGCGTGTGTCCCTTTGCGGGGCCGTCAGGCTCCGGCTCGCCGCGACCCGGGTCCCTGCGCAGTCCCGGTCCCGCCGTGGCTCGGCTCGCCCCGGCTCCCCGGCCGCACGCACACG
>VZTN01006406.1:163227-209196 GCA_013400515.1 Erpornis zantholeuca
CCTGCCGGGACACCCGCCCCCCGCAGCCCCTCGCACAGCTCTGGCTCTTCTCAGTGCATCGCGCCCGGGCTGCTCTCCTGTCCGGGAGGAACTTCCCCACACGCCCCAGGCTGTCAAAAATAACTACAAAAATAGGAACCCCCCCACCCCTATGCTGAATCCATGCGGCAGCGTCCTGCGCGCTCTCGCCGGCCAGCCGGGAACTAAAGAAGCACAAGCTCAGATTTAGCCAGAAGGGCAGACGCATACACTGCCCCAGAAGAAGCCTACAGACACCCCGACATGTTCTCTTTTGCATTTAGATCCCAGCGCACCTGCTGCGGTGCCGCCACCCCGCGGGAGTGGGCATTCTGCCCCCCTGCCCGGCCGGGTCCACCTTGCGGGGACCGGGCTTTCAGCTGGGTGTCCCCATGCGCGGGCACCGTCCTGCAGAAAGGCTGCCCCGAGCTCCCTGGTGTGCAGAGACATGGTTTTGGATGTTACAGGATGCGCGGGGCTGGTGGAGCATAGGGCAGAGACCCTAAGTCTAACCATCATCTGCTGAGCTGCTCTCGCACCCTGGTCACACGGTGTTTATGTAGCCTTAATTTTGCCTTCCTGTCTCATTTGCCACTTGCTGATGTCTCCAGCTGAGCTCTTCGGACTCCAGCAGCATCCTGGATATGTGTTGCAGTATAAGCCGAGCTAAGAGTGGTCCCAGCCCCCAGTGATCTTGCAGTCTTAAGGAAGGAAGAAAACAATGTCAAGAAAACCAGCCTAAGTGAGCAGGTCCAGCAAGGTCAGCACGCTCTTGACTCTGCTGGACTTCCAGTTCTCGTGGAAGTCTTTAGTATCATAAAACCCAAGCACCAAGAAAATAAAAAAAAGAGAGCTCTCAACAGCTAACCAGTCTGATGATCCTGCTTGCATTTTGACTACCATGTTCTTTGGAGTCATGTTTTTCAGCACATTAGCCAGAAGGTCTGAGGACCTGCTCCCTTGCGCTGGCAGCTTCCTAAAATATCAGAGCTGGTGAGGTGCACAGGATAAAGCTGAAGGTTATAAAATGCTATGCGAAGGGCTCCTTTAGGGTTAGGATGACCACAGGGCTTCAGATGAGGTTGACTATTGCCTGCAGTGCTTCTGTCTACCTGGAAGCTCAGCTGCCAGCCAGACCCGCAAAGCATCCTTGTGGCATTCAGCCTTCATTCCAGAATGTAAGACATCAGCTAGGGGTTAAGTCACGGCAACACTTGAAAATCTACTGTAACAGTTACAGGAAATACATTAACAGCCTGGAAATACTAAACCCTGCTGGGATTCATTTGAGTCTCAAAAACTCTCTGGGGACTTTTCTGAGTTTTCTATAGCTCACAGGACTACTGCATAGGTTAAACAATCTCCAGTGAATCTTGCTTCCTTTCCTGTCCTGCTCTACCTGAAAGTTTCCTCTAGCATGTGACTATCTACAAATTAATACTGAAGCTTGGGGTCACTTGGAAAATCTGCATGAACAATGGAAGAACATATAAAACCTTCTTGGTCTTTAGGAGTTTGTAGGACCTGCTTCTAGTCGATTATCTTGATTGCAGTCAAGAAGAGTAAACTAAAACATATAGTCTATTTTAAGGGGAAGTAACTTTGATGTAACCATTTTATAAGTAATTTCATTAGTTCTCACATAAAAGCACCAACTTGAAGTGAAAGTAGGAAATGCCTCTCAGGAGAAAGGATGTGGAGAACGATGTGGTCTCCAGAGACAGGGAGACAATATTAGTCCCTCTGTGCTTGTTCATGTGCATACCTTTGTGTTGTGATTTTTTATGGGGTGCCCATCTTGTTCAGTAAGTGGATAATTATTGAGCATTACTTTTTATTCTCTTTATTTAGTATGTCTCCTAAGGCTGTGTAGAAGGTGTAGCAGGTAAATGATACATTTTCTTCCAGATATATATTTATGCCATTTCTTTTTACCAAAGACCCTTTTGTTGAATAATGCAAGCAGCTTCATTCAGGATTTACAGGTAACTCTCTAATCAGGTTGGGCACCGTACCATTATCATTTCTGCTACTAAGCAAATACTTTTGCCTCCGTGTCACAATGTTAATTTATTGCAAAAACCATTAGGCTTCTCTTGCTGTAAGAAGTAATTTTGAATAGTTTGTCTTGCTGATGTGTAACTAGGTCCCAACTAAACTCTTAGTAGCTGCTGGGAAATGAGATGCTGTACTGCTGACAAGTCAACATAAGGTATAGTAAGTGGCAATGAGAGTTGACATTGTGATTTAAACATAACATCTATTATTAAAACACACAAAGACTTGAAGGAGGCCTATGTGCTTGAGAGCTTATTTCCAGCTGTATCAATTAATGCATCAAAGGATTTAATCTTTCTCTCTGTGATTTTGCCATACTTGAAACGAAAGCAACATGTAATAATGGAAGCCATGGAAAACTGGGTTCTTCTATATACCCCATAATCTAGAAACAATTCAGTGATGCTCTTGGATAAGGTAATGGAAGTTAGTATCAAGAATGAATGGTCCTGACAAAAAGAAAGATTTCATCTTTGCCAGGCAATGAACAAAAAATGACCAAAAGGATATTTATCTGCCAGCCCAAGTCTACCTGGCAACTCAGGCCTGCAAATTGTTTGTGCCACTGCATTACTCCTGGTCTCAACCATGGGCAGCTGGGAAGCTGCCTGAATGGATGCCATGCTGTGTCTAAGCAAACCCTATGAATCAACTGTTGTATACAGGAAGTGTTAGCACATAATAAATTAACAGTAAATACTAATCTGAATTACAATGTTACAAGGAAATTTAAAGCAGGATTATTGTGTCATCTTGAAGGTCTGTAAAATAGCCTATGTCTCAGTGTACTCCCTTCTGTCCTGCTACAGTACCCAGGGCCTTCAGCTTAATCACATGCTTGGAAATCACCTGTATGCTCTGAAACCACTTAGATCTGAGCTCTTCTGAAATATTTTTAGTGCAGCTCATGCCAGTTACCACAGAGGAGACGATGGGCAGGAGCAACCTGCAGAGTGCACACTGAGGCCAGGCAGCAGCTCCAGGGTGCAGGCTTTGTGGGTAGCTCCGATGGAAATCTGCCTCTCCTCATATTCAGGGCTATGGTTTAGATTGGCTCGATAACTGTTGTAAGTGGGGTTATTTTATCTTTGTCTTCACATGGTTCACCTCCTCAGCCCCTCTCAGTATTTTCTTCACAGCTATAAAAACCAGAAGCATTCTTCAATTTGTGCTGAAGCTCTAGGCCGTGGTTTGTGGCAAGAAGCGGAAAATATTTGTGGGTTTGGATCCCATGACATCTCGTATATAAAGCACAATCCAACAGCAAGACCTCCCTCACTACAGCCATTTCCATATAAACCACTGAATTTGTATTCGCTATCTTTGCACACACTAGTAGCAGTTCTAAGCACATCCCAGATGGTTTTCACGCATAGGCAAAAGACATGAGACTTTTTCTGCATTATCTGCCAGTACATCTGCAGACCTGTGGAGTGCTTCATCCATACAAGCTGGGGATAGCACAACACCAACAGCATCCTTCCTTCCCTATAACCTTGGGTAGGATGATATCAGTAAATGTGAGAGAAAATAAATTGACTTTCATTGCTCAGAGCTCAACAAAAAGAAACTGTTTTGTAAGGCAAGGAGGCAAGATGCAGAAGCAAAAGGCGAAAAATTCAAATATGGGCACATAATTTTGGAGCTGGATGCCTGTGCTGAAATGCCTGTTTGCATGCTGAGGTCATGATAAAGATCTGTGGCAGAGATTGGAATAGGAACTGATTTACGGTATTTTATGTTAATCCATATATTTTCTTGACATTCCTATGTATTACTTTTTAATTGAATGAAGTTTAAAATGGAAAATGTGGTTGAAGTAATGGGGTCTGTGCAATCACATTCTAAAGACTATTTAAATTTTACATTACAGTACAAAAGAGACACAGAAGCAGAAAACATGACTTCATATGCCTAGTGCTGTTACTACAGGTGTCTGGGTAGGTGTACATATATTTTGGGTGATGAGTGGAAAGATATAAACATAGCATCAAGTATGTGTACTTCAACTTTAACTGTATGTGCTTTCTTATGGTTTGGATTTCTTGAAAGCCTGTTTCTGCATATTTCATGATCTTGGAAATTGAGCAAAGAGCTGACAGGTGCTTTGATAAAGTGGCCACACAGCAAAACACTGGGCACCCTGAAAATCTTGTGGTTGATTTTTTTCTTCATGATTTCACCCTTTAGCAGTGAGATTGCCTGCCAGCTATGATTAGGAAAGTGTCATCGAGCAGGCCTGGACTCTTTACCTGCTTCTGCTGTGTGCAGGTTTAACTGCTTCCAGAGCCAGCACAACTGATACTGCTATCGCTCCTGAACAAATCAGTTCCCTCCCTTCCGTAAAAAAAACCCTGATAATGCAACAGTGGCATTGCCAAATGGCTTACAGGCTCTATCCCAACTGTTCCAGCTTGCAGTACAAACAGATTGTGGTTCTGCTGCAGGGCTTTGTGCTGTATCTTGCAGTGCCTCTGGAAAGACCTCCTGGTCTCAGCAGGGACTAGATGTGGTGGCACACTTGCCATCTGAGGTAGTGGATTCAGCAATGGGATTTGGAAATGATGCCCACTTGCTGCCTATTTAAAGATGAAAATTATCACTTGGGCTCCTTCGCAACAGGAACAGGATTAATTCCTTTTAATTATTGCTTAACTGTTAGGGTTATGATTAGTTACTACTGTTATTAGATCAAAGGTGAATGTGCTACACAAGTGCCATGTAGAGATTATCAAAATGAAAGACAGAACTAAGTCATAGTTATGCTGCATAATCTTCCTGCTGCTGATGAGATCATACAGGTATGCACAAAGGCTTACTGATTAGAAAGAGGAAAAAGAAGGTCTCGCTCTTCCAGGTAATAATGAGACATTTAACCATACAAATATTTGATTGTATTCACTTTTAGGGATTTGTCAAAAAAGAAACTGAGCCTTAGATAATGCTTAGGCTGATTCTTCAAGACTGAAAATGGGAAATGATTGCTGAGCTTTTCTCTTGTTCTTTCACTTCATCAGTTGGGCTAAACCCTGCAGTCAATAAGAAAGGGGGTGCAAAAGATGAAGAAATCTTTATAGTCACCTCCTTTAAAACCTTTAGTTCTCAATAGCAGTCACTTGCTCTGTGCCATTTGAAATATGTGCAAAAATAGTATATAAAAGAACTTTACGTTGCATTTTAGAGATGCATGCACTTTAAAGTACAAGAAAGAAATGTTTTATAGAAACAGTTGCACAGTTGCACAGATAAGCCGTTTCAAAAGGGCTACTTTTAATTTTTAAGCATGTCTTTGAACATCCTCTGTACATGTATATTTTGTCTTCCTAAGTGCTTTTTGTTGGCATAAAAAAGTGGTCTATGATAGGATTAGATTGAATACATGGAGAAAGAAGAACAAATTATGATGATAATAAAACTACAAGGGTTTTTGTAGAAAGTCAGTGGGGTCAAGAGTAAGTTTTCATAGCCAGCTGTATGTTAAATCTGCTGTCACTATTTCACAGGTATGGGGGAGTCTGTGAGCAGGCTCTGCCCTTGCTACTCAAGCACAGGATTATACTATATCCCAGCAGTTTCATCAGTGTAGCTGGAGCTATGTTATGGCTGAGGACCCTTAATATTAGTTGCTTCAGTCTCAACTCATTTTCAGAGAGATGGGTACTGCTGTTTGAGATGTCCTCCAGTATTCTTCTTGGCCTCCAGCAGCTGTTCCCCTAAATCCCATGTCCTCTGTAGCAGCCCCAGAAATGTGCTGGATACCCTGGCCTACCTACCTGTGGAAGAAATCACCTGCAGTTGGGTACATAACCATGCTTTTGTGCCTCGAGCTGTTTGCATTCCAACAGAAGAGCCACAGGAATGCCAGTCGTTAGGAGGATGAATGCTATTTGGGGAGTGTTCCAAAATAACAGGTCATCTTGCTCTCTGCACTCCATCTGATTGCCACACTGACAGGAAGAGACTGCCTGGATGGAAGGGCTGAGCCACCCTGGTTGCCACAGAAAGGGAGTTTCTGCTCCTTGCTCTCCCATTGGTCATGCATTCCCCTTCTCCTTCACCCCTGGCATTCCCCTGGCCCCTCCATCAGCTTACACAGCTCACAACAGTGGGTGGGTAATTCATCTAAATAAAAGGTAACTAGCTTGTGCAGGGAATTGTGTTGGCTGCCTGAAAAGTGAGGCCTTGCTCATAGAAAGGGTGAGTAGTGTTCTTGGTGGTGCAGCTGGAACTGGGATTCACCCTTGCACTCTCTCAAAGGAGCCAAGCAAGCCAGCAAGTTGTAGTGGCCAACTCTTGAAACACCTTCAGGGGCTGTGGGATGGGCAGGGAAGAAAGACCACCTGCTGAGCATGGCAAGGGTGCTGAAGTGTCACATGTCAGTTCTCTGGGTTTTATGTAATGCTGAGCAGACAGGTTGTTTCTCAGTTTCAGCTATCTGCTTGTTTTAATCTTGTCTTACTGCTTCAGTGGTCATCTATCTATCCATCTGTAAACTGGGAAATGCATATTGCTACAGCCAGGTGTTGTCCAAGGATAAGCCCACAGCACTGGAAGCTTACAGCAGAAGCAACTTCTCGCTCAGAGAAGCAGAGTGCTTGAAATAGATTAGCCTTGGGCTAACTATTCTGATGAGAAAGGGGTAGGTTCAGGTTTGCTCAGCTTAGTTAACTTGTGCTCAGTGTGGGAGAGGACTCTGTTTAAAATTTGGCTCCCAATTGGAAATGAGGGGTTTCAGAGGTCTGGTACGAGGGCCATGCATGAGTTGTCACATGGACATAAGGTGGGACATCAACATAACAGTTTAAGTAATATCGAACATGAAAAAAGGGTGATAAAATCTGGAATGATGAGGGCTTTTTTCAGCATTTTTTAAAGTACAGATATTGGGAGAGGTCTTTCCAGGGATATGAATTGCCTTCCCATAGGAAGATACAGAAATATACTGCTGTCTTTCATCCCAAGATCCTTTTTCCAGTCATTTCTCTCTTCCTTTTCCAGGACAGTCCAAAGAAGAGAGATGAATTTTCCAGCATGCTTATATTATTGGACGAGGGTTTGAATATGCATAGGTCAGATATGAGCATTGATCATCATGAGGAACTGACCAGAGGAAGATTCTTTGCATTTTATATGGGGCTTCTCACTAGCTTCCTTAGGAAGGACAGCAAATCAATGTATTTCCTATCTGAGCCCCTCATCTTTTCAAATCAACACCCAGAAGACGGGAAATTTCGTCACTTGCTTCTTATGTGTATAACTTCTGTCATGGCATGGTCTCTGAAGGTCAAAGTGCTGATTCTTCATTACAGGAATCAACAGAATATTTGTTTGGCTTCAGTCAGGCCCCAGAAGCAGGCATGCACACAGTTTATGGTTATAACCTAAAATTGTGAACTTAAAGGATTTTATTCATTAAGCCTAAATGGGCCAATGGCAGAGTTTCTAAGATGCTTCAACAAGTCACTACTCTGCTTCATTTTCTCTCTAAAGAGCAAAACTCTCCCATCACAGCTGATACAGAAGGCTAAATTCATTATTGAGTTCTATAAGCAGGGAGAGCCTTAGAATGAAAGTGCTTTTTTACGTACAAAGCATAATTGTTATGTTGCTTATCTGTTACATACATTGTCCACATAATTAAAAGGTAACCTATTCATACTGTTCATAGTGTAAATGCTTGCCTGTGATTTGTGGTCATCAGTGAAGACAGACCTGGATGACATAGTGCTTTAGCTAGGTGTTAATTGCTGTCATGTTGTGTAATGTGACAATTGCCCTTGCCATGATGTTCTACTGAGACAAACAGAAAACTCAAGTGTGCTTTTAGTCATGCCACAGAGGGAGAGCCCTGACTGGGGAGAACAGAGAGTTAAAACGAACACTGGAGGCATCGCAGGAAGAAGTGGTCCCTGAGCTCTCCCTCGCACGAGGAAGGCACATCTCCTGATTCATCAGTCCCTGAAGGATGTATATCACTTTCTCTGCACATGTTGGCTGAAAAGGAGGAATGCCCTCCCTCTGTTTTTTTATTTCCCTCTGCACAAGCCTATAGAGGGGAAAGGAAGCAGACCTGTCCCAGGTTGGAGAGGAGGGGCCGCCATGCCCCACTTCACCTCAGACCCATGGCTCACCACTGAACTAGGCAGAAAAGCTGGTTACAGGGTAGAGCTGGTGAGTTTTCTGTTTCTTGCAAGGCAACCCCTTGCTAACCAGGTAACTCCCAAATTAGTGGAAGGTTTTTACAAATAGAGAATGAGGGCCAAATTCTCATCTCAGTCATAAATCCTGACCTTGCATCAGTTACCCCTGAATCTAGTACCTGAGTTTAGTGGGAGGAAATGATAAAACCTCAGCTGCCAGCTCAGGAAGCCTGCCTGATGTACCTATCCAAAATAAGATCAAACATAACATAAAGAAAAAAAAAGCAATGTTCTGGCTGTGCTACCTTCCTTTCACCTGCCCAGACCAGGCGATAATGTGCTCTGGTGCTAAAAGCAGATGCTGTGCCTGCCTTGAAGGTGAGAGGGACCAGGGTGTTTTTAAAAGAGGACCCCAGCTCCTATTAGGGCGCATGTGAGGTCAGCAGGAGCCAGTTTTGCTGAGTGTTGAGACATCACAAAACATGTGAAGTTCAACAAGGGAAAGTGCTGGATTCAGCACTCGGGATGTACATAAAGACTGAGGAATGAGAGGCTGGAGAGCAGTGCTGCAGAAAGGGAGCTGGGGGTCCTGGTCTGTGGCAAGCTGAACATGAGTCACTGTGCCCTGGCAGCCAGGAGGGCCAAGTGTGGCCTGGGGGGCATCAGGCCCAGCATCGCCAGCCGGGCAAGGGAGGGCATTGTCCTGCTCTGCTCTGCACTGGGACTGGGACTCGAGGCGTCACCTCGAGTGCTGGGGGCAGCTCTGGGTGCCACAGGATAAAAAAACCATTGAGCTGTTAGAGAGTTTCCAGAAGAGGGCAATGAAGATGGAGGCTTCAGGAGAAGCCTTAGGAGGAGCAGCTGGGGGCACTTGGTCTGTTCAGGCTGGAGAAGAGGAGACAGAGGGGAGACTTCATTGCAGTTACAACTTCCTTACAAGGGGAAGAGGAGAGGCAGCCACTGATCTCTTCTCTGTGGTGACAGTGACAGGACCTGAAGGAATGGCCTGAAGCTGTGTCAGGGGAGGTTTAGGCTGAATAGTAGGAAAAGGTTCTTCCCCCAGAGGGTCGTTGGGCACTGAAACAGGCTCCCCAGGGCAGGGGTCACAGCACCAAGCCTGACAGAGTTGCAAGAAGCATTTGGAGAGAGCTCTCGAGCACATGGTGTGAGTCTTGGGGATGGCCTTGTGCAGGGCTGTGAGTTGGTCTCAAGGATCCTAGTGTGTCTCTTCCAGCTCAGCAGAGTCTGTGATTCTGTGATCTCTGCTCCCAGGAGCATCCTGCTGCTGGTTGTTGCCTCTGCCGCTGGCCCAGCTCTCCGATTCTGCTGGGTGGCTGTGCCCTCTGCTGGAGCCTGCGTTTTGGACACTGCTGGGTAACGACCAGACCCCAGAGCGGCCCTGGGAAAAGGGGCCAGTCAGTGCTAAAATCCAAGTACGCCCTCCACAGCCCCCTTCCCAGCAGCGTGTGCCCCGAGGGCTTCTCCAGGCTGCTGATTGAAGGGATGGGGCCAGTAGCAGTTCTCCCCCGCTGGTTTTAAGGCTCTGTTGCTTGGAGTGGTGTTGCCGTTGGGTTTGGGACAGATGCTGAATAAACCGTAGGGCCAGGCACCTGAGCTCTGGTGTTCTGTTCGCAGGTAAATTTTAGGTGCAGAGCACAAGAGTTCTCACCATTGGTTCCTCTCTGCTCCAGTGGGAGTTTAATTAATTCCTGCAGTCTATACAGCAATTTCCAGCCTGTTAGCAGGGTTTCTTCCCCAGTGCCAACCACTGAATAGAGGTTTGGCAAGCACCAGCCTTAAGACTAAGAAACCCTGACAAGTGGGTCCAGCTGCTGAACTAGCTTTTAGTGTTGCTTCCTCCTCTGTTTGGCAGGGAGAATCAAGACTCTTGCACAGAGAGGTAATTTGGAGGTTGGCTCTCTAAGCTGAGGTCTGTGAGAGGCTCTTGTCACAGCTTCACTTGATGTCTGAGCTGTGCTGAGTTCATTACTCAGTACCATCTTTTGTGCTGTCCTGAGTATTGTTAGGTGCTTGCAGGCTATCTCCTGCTGTTTCCATGCAGGGAAATACAACTCATATGGAGCTAAATGAAGCAGATACAGCAAATAAGATGCTGTGCTTATGCAACTTATTATTTATAAACCTTAGGGGAATTAACGTAGTGAAATGTATTCTACTGAAGAATATCTTACTCTGGAAAATATTAGATAGGAAGAAGGGCACAAGATGGATGAAGGTACTTCATGAATCTTATTTGCAAATAAGAGACAGATTTTGGGAAGGACCAGAATTACTGGGGCAGATTTTTACTGAGGGTCAACCACTTGAGCTGTGTGGAAGTCAGTGAAGGTAGGACAGTTGACATCAGCTGCCTCGAGTCTACTGTGAATTCCATCACAGCATCTCTCCTCTCCTGACAGCGATGTAGAGAAGGAGTCTATATCATCATCTCCACAGCCAATGCAAACATCCCAAATCGTGTTTTCATTAAATGGTTTTGCAAAGACCCCTGAGAGATCAATGAATAATAAAACGTGTGTAAATGACTTACTTTTTCTGAGATGCCTTAATTGACACCAGTGATCTCCTTTTTGGGAATAGTTTCTGCTCTCACATTCAAGAAGAATAGTTAGGCGTTAGGCATCTTACCTTAGAATAGTTAGGCCTTTTTGAGGGGAGACTCCTTGGTAGGGAGACTGTGCTCCAAAAAAAGTTAATATTCATGCACACACACAGTTTCTATGGTCTGTGCATAGTGATGGAAGAGATTTTGATCCAATTGCAGAACAAAACTGGAAAACCCTCCCGTACTACTGGCATTTTGGCATCTATAAATGAAAGCTCCTAGACTGACTTGCTGTGGACAGACTCAAGTATCCCCTCAGGAGCCCTGAAGAAAGTGTCCATGTTGTGGTTGGGGTCTGTTTGTCCAGACCCCAACCTGTCCGCAGCTTATGTAGGTCACAGTAACTGTTTTGCTCAGATAAATAGGAAACACAGGCATATTTTTTCCATATTTGTTCTTCAGTTCTCTGATAATATCAGTCCTTTAGGAGTTTTTCCTGGTGCTTTACTTCTACAGGCTTTCCAGTTTCATTTCATATCCCAATTTAGTGACCTGAAACACGTCACCCAAAACTAGTAAGCCTTGATTTTGGAAAAGTTGAGGGAATAAAGATGACAAATAGCACTACATGCTGCATAGAATAAATTACTACCCCAAAAATGTATTAAATAAAAAAACAAATACCAAACAGAGCAGAAAGAAATCACATCTTTCTACCCATCTGCACACACATGCCCCAGAACCTTTCAACTGAGCTTGGCATTTTGTACTTCTACACCACAGATTTTTCCCAGCATAAATACATCCTTGCTATAGCTCTAGTGACATTAATGACTACCTTTCATGCGGGCTACATTTAACCTCAAAGGCCCAATGCACTTGTTGGGATCAGCACTGCTCAAAGGAGATCCTCATGATTTTCAGTCTCAGGCAAAGTGGTCAGACTGGCTGTGAGACTGTACTTTTGATTTCTATCATCTGGCTGAACCTTTGGAAATTTCCTGTGAAATGCTGCACCTGAGTGCATTCAGATTAAAGCCCTGAATTTCCATAAAAGCTTCTAGACTTTGTGCTTCTGCCCTTACTCTTTTGTTGTGATGGCAGGGAAGACGATCTGGAGTCGAATCAAGTCCCTTTCGAAATCAATGGCAAAACTCCTTTCATCTGTTTTCGCTGCAGGGAAGCCATGCTTTGAACAAGAAGAAGAATAGCAGGGACAAAAGCTACTGAGGGTCTATGAAGAGTGGAGAGAAAGGAAACTGAAGTAGAATGGGAATTATTTTTGGGAAAGTGTTAGATAATTATATTCATTCAACTTTGTCACCACTGGTTTTTTTTTGGTATAAAATAATGCAAAAATAAATTTCTTTTTTATGTCTGTGTTTTAAACTACTATGCACCTTTCTTTACCATACACATTATTAAAGGTAAACAACATTAACCTTCAATGTAAAACACCTCTTAGGTATTTAGTAAAATGCTATGTAACATGCAACAAAATAGCATTTTGTATAATATAATCTGTTTATAATGCTGAAGTAGGGCCAGAGATTAATTCAGAACTGTGTGTGCCTATGTGTATCATGACTGACATAGACATGCCTTTTATTTTTGACAGCTGAAACTAAGGAGAGTTTTCCTGCTGCCTTTTCAAAGGCATTGATCTGTAATTCCAGCCTGGAAGGTCACCACCCGCTTTTTCTAACAGAACAAACTCTCACTACAAAAAGCTGTGTTGCAGCTCAAGCTACAGGGAAGACTGAATCAAAGTACAAGCATGCTGATGAAAATGCATGTTTTGGGCTTTTACAGCACATCTGTAGCCCCTGTCCTCCTGCTGGCCATAACAATCACCTTCTTGCTCCAACATCTGCTTCTTCACTATCTTCACGTTTTCAGAACCTGGCTGACAAATGGTCACCTCAGTCAGATATTAAGGACCTGGTTGATATGTCCTTTATTCAAATATTTCATAAATATAGGTGTCATGAGGACCTTAACTGCAGAAGATATTTTAAGGGCAAATCCTACTCTATAAAGTAAAGCATCTCTCACCACCCAGATAAAAACATTTCATGGATCTTCTGGCAAAATTTGTTTAATTTGTCCAAACCCGTGTGTATTTATTGAAATCAAATCTTCAAATATGCAATATGTCATATTTATACCACCTTTTCTTCAACATCTAAAACTATTTCAGATCAAAAATTATTTCCATTTAAATAGTGTGAAATAAAAAATAAAGAGGAGTCCAAATTTATTCAAAATTGCATTACAGCCAGACATCCACGCGTGGGAACTATCTAGGTTACAGCATGAGCATAGTTGTACCATAAACTTTAATTATTAAACAAAAAAGAAAAAGCAAGACTGGATCAAACTTTGTTAGCAGATGCAGCTAAATGTAATAGAGAATTCAGTCTCAAGTGATCACACATGAAGTCAGCTGAATTAGGTTGGATCCTATGTTTCCCTCTGTCCCTGATAACATATTTTAGGATAAGCCAAAATTTCATGTCAACGCCTTTGAAACCTAAAGGTTCAAATTTTTGTTCTGAAAAGGGTTTTTTAAATTGCTTTTTCAGCTTATGAGTAAAATTAAAAGCCCCAGAAAACTAGAGAAATATTAATTTGTTGTCCTATTCTTTAATTTGATGGAAGAAGGGGGGAAGGAAGAAAAAACTCAGATGGACGATTATAAATCAGCTTCAAGCTTATTGCTTCTGTTCCCAACCCCGCTCTGGCCCTAGAGACCTGGCCTGAGCTCCCCATAATATCACTGGTGCTCCTTTCCTGCTTTCCCAGTTGCCTGTGCACATCTCAGGCCCCTGTTACTACCGTGGATCTTTCAGCCTGTGCTATAGATAATACAATGGGAAGCACTGACCAGTGTTACCGTAGGTTTCCTTTCTGCTTTTTCTGCTCTCTCTTGTGAAAAGGAATCCTTTTATTCTTTCTTTTCACATCAGAGTGTTGGGAATAGGCACTGCCAGAGCCAGCACTGAAATGTGTCAGCTCCCCTGTACACAAACGAACCCAACTGAACCTGCATACAGGTACAGCTGTAATTTGTGAGGTGTGCACTGGAGCGTGCAGGCGATGATCTCAGCATCGTAGTTGACAAGCAGAACAATAAGGTGTTCTGTACAGCTCGGATGCCAACAACTTTCTCAGCTCCACCAGAAAAACAGCAACTCAGATTTTAAAGAGCAGGGTTTCACCGCCGAAGTTGACAGGCTTTTAAGAGCTGCGTGAACACACCTAGGAACTGACAAAGTTGAGGTACTGTTTTATTCCTACTGCATTGTTATGGGGTACTCAGTCTGTAAGGGTTATGTTTATGTGGAGTCAGAGAGTGAAAAGGGTGTGTGGGAAAACATGCTTTTATACTGCACGAGCCATTCCCTTTCAGCAAGGCAGTAAGGTGTCTTTGAGAGCCTCAGATATGACTGAAGAAAAATCATCTGCCTCCAGAAAAGAAATATCAAAAGCAGTATGCATGATCATGCTGGCCTCTGGAAGTGGAAATGCAGATCAATTTCCAGCTACAACTCTTCCTTGCAAATGCAAGTAAAGCCCGTCATGGTGATCTCTGGGACCCAGACATTTATCTCACCAGAGCCTGGATGCCAGCAGTGTCCATGTGTGCCAGCAAGCAGCTGTCACACAGTGATGAATTCTGGCCACTAGCAACTGGGATTATATTTAAATCAACAACTTATAATGGCAAGATTTGCACTCCTTAAAATGACCCTTAAATTGTCCCTTAAAATGACCTGAGAAACCTAAAGTTTCCTAAGTAGCTTTATGGAGAATATAAAGGCTCATCAAAGGTGAGGTCAAGGACAAAACCTTCAGTCATCAGGTCTTATTACTTAGTGGCAGCTGGTCAGTGTGGTAGGCCCTTCCTCCTGCTGTACTTTGCACTGTGCACTAATTGTTAGATGTGACTTTGTAAGGGACAATCAGTGTGTTGCTGAAATGCTTTTTTAAAATTTTAATTTCATTGAGGTATTCTGGTAACATTTCCAATCCATTTTCTGTATTCATTATCTTTGTATTCCCAAGTAATTTAGTTATTTACAGCAATGCCACTAAGAAGAAAAAGTTCAACTCTTTGGTTTCAGCTCCTTTTATCAGAAATACTCATTCCATGTAACCTACCTCTAAGGACAGAAGAGTAGCAATTAGAGGTAGAAATCACAGTCCAAAATGTCCTCTGTCCCACCATCTGCTGAAAGGGAAGAGGGGAGGTTTACTCTCCACAGTTGCCATTTCAGTACAAATAACACTGTAATGTGCCGGTTTTGGCAACAACAACAAAACAAAAGAAAAGGCATAGCATTCCTGTTAAACAAATACAGTATCCACATAACTTCGGTGATAAAATACTCAAGCCTACCATGTGCCTCTTATGCTAATTATGGCTGATCTGTGATAAATACTCTAATTGATGTCTGCTGCCTCATAGGCTTAAGATATTATCCTTCTGAAGGACAATTCTGTGTTTCTTGACATACTAAGTCTCAACATTTGAGTGGCTGCACAGGCAAGAAATTGTGTCTGCACTCTTAGGCAAAACCAGGATTTTGCTTCTCCCTGAATTCAGCCTGTCCCGTGTCTAGTAAACAGCAGAATGGAAATGTTTGGCAAAGGAGGATATCTGCCAAGAAATATGGAGAATTAATATTGCAGAAGTCTGTGTTCTAGATTCAGTATGTCTGAATTTTGCACAATCCTCACTTATGCCTTTAATTATTACATCTAAAAAGCAAGCTAACAAGATGCACTTCTCTGGGAGCAATGGTAGCTGCAATCTCCCAGACACAATTTATGCACTTGTGCATTTGCAAAAACCTTCCAGTGATTCTGACAGGAGACAGGCTCTTGCATTCCATAATGAGGTGGCAGCTGACGAATATTTATTTTTTCCTTTGGTACCTATCTTGTCTGCTTTAATTGGCTGCTTGGGAATGCACTTGGAAATCCAGCACAGGGGACTGACACTGTGGTACTCAGAGATGGGGGTGGGTGCTATCAGAAATATTTGCTTTTTAAACTTGAGTTGCAGTGGGGAAAAGATAGAAGATGACTGATAAGAAACAGTAAGGCCTTTACATGTGATCCTGCAGGGAAACTGCAATTTCCTTCTCTCCTTTCCTTTCTTTTCCTTCTTTGCTCTCGTCTTTCTAGGATCTACCTTCTTTGGGGTAGGGAGTACTTTCTCTTTTACATTTTATAGCATAGCAGGACTGCCATGCAGAATTAACAGAAACAACACCACCACCAATAAAAATAACAACAACAGAAGCTTTCCCGGAAAAAAACCCACTGAGTTCCCCAAAAACTGAGTTCTCTTGTAATAAATACAATTACTTCCTCCCAAGCTGAATTTGGCCTATTTTGAAAGATACTGAAACAGGAAAATAACCCAATTTCTTCAAGTATGTGCACTCCAGTGGGAAAGTTTGCAGTCATTACCTTTTAAAAATTAGGCTATGAATTTTTCTCTTTGACAGTTTCTAATGAAGTTTAATACTCAGTAATTTTAACCATCTTCTGGTAAGATTAGACCCACTGTGGGGAGGGCAGAACAGAGAAAACTCTCTTTTCACTACAAGTTGCTGAAGTAACTGAACTTGAAATGCTTTGCAAATGTGTGTCTGTGCCAGTGAAATTTAGAAAGAAAGAAAACAAACAAGGTCTCTTCAGCAGCTTTCTTGCCTGTCCCATTTCCCAGACAGCTGGCAGCTCTCTTCAAAAGGAAAGATGCCAGGTAAGCTAGTCTGCCTGGTGTACAGATCCCTGACAGGCAAAAATTTCAGATACTTTTAGGACTGAAGGCTCTGACAATGTCTGCTATGCAGTCAGCATTAGTCAAAAGTAAGGATTACTTCAAGTCCTGATATAAAGGAGTCAAAACATTTTGTTTTTCTGCTTGAATTAGGACAAAACCAAACTGTGTAATCTCCAAATCCTCAAAGGCATAGAATTACGTTTCTGTGCACAGGTTTGTAGCTTTGGACAAGTCACTTATTACATTAATAAGGAATTTCTGAATGATGGTCCAAAAGACAGAAATGTTCTCCAATGGAAAAGGCTTGGCTTTCACTGTGAATATTTCCCTTGCTTGCCAGCAACCCCCTACATTCAGCATATTGTATATCAAAACACAGAGTATTGTATAGGCCTGATTTTTTCCCCAATTTAAAGGTTATTCAACCACAGCAAAACAGAATTTCACCTCTATAACAATGGCAACAAGATGACAATGTAAGTTTGTTCTCCCATGTCATTTTCTTCCAGTGGCAACGCCGTCAGCACTGCTGGGACAATAAAATATCAGGGTTTATTAAACCAGTACTAAACCTAATAGTTACAGGAAAATTGCTCAATGAGTAACAAGACCATGCAAATATTACTGTTAATGGAATATTCTGTTAGAGAATTTGAGAAAAAATAATTACGATTCCTTTATACTGCCCCTGGGCAATGGCTAATTGCATGCTGCTGTTACAAGCATGTTTTTTTAGCAAATCTAGAGTGTAGGTACATCAGGAATGTTAACTGAGTGCAACAAGTGTGCCACCTCTTTCTGTTTTAAGGACACCTGCACCTCACAACCTCAAAGGCTGCATCAACTGTGTGCCCCTGGTCCAGCGCCAGTGCGGACGTGTCTGTGTGTGCCTCAGCAGCTGCAAACAATCCAGGGGCAGCACACAGGGGCCTGTGTGGCTATGAATATTACCATGCTAGGGATGGGTCTGTGAATAGTAGCTACTGTAACTGTCTGTGGCAGATCTGAAAACTGATGAAATTGTGACTGATGATGCGGTAGAAGTTACTGCTATGGAGGGAGCAGCTATTCGGCATTGTGGTCCCATGACAAGTTTTGGCCTCATCAGTATGTAGGGCAGAGCAGCTGCTGTAATCACAAATGACGGCTTGGGATTCCTGGGCTCCTGAGGTCTCTGAGAAGACTTGCAATCACAGGCTGGCCTAGTTTCCCCCTCTACCAGAAAGGTGGAGCTCATACACCAATGCTTGCCTCAGCAATGGTGTGGAATATCAATCCTGAAGCCCCCTAAGTGATGAGGAAATTCCTTCCAGCCACTGCTGGCCCCAGCCAGGGCTTATCAGAGGGACACATTAGTGATGTTCACATACTGTCCCTGTGCTGCTTTGGATCACATTTGTACCAAACCAGCACGGAAAATCTGCCTGTAGCCTCTCACAGGAGGAAACAATGCCGCTCTGTGCAGTTACCATCAACCTCATATCACACATTCTCCTGCTTTTCCCTCGAGTCAATTTATGTATCATATAATTTTTTAAATTATTAAACATTGTGAATAGTTTGAAAATATCTACTTAATTTGTTTTTTCAAAGCTGCATTTTCTCACGTGTGTTGGACAGGCATTAGGTGGCAGTATGGACTGGAGACTTCAGCATGGGGCAATGGGGAAGATATTCAAATTCCTGATTCCACTTGTAAGATGGAAAGATTCTCTAAACTTTCTGCCTAAAAAAATGGAAGTGTGAGTAATGATCCCCTGACATCCTGTGAAGATTAATTAGCTAATGTCTTCATAGAGCTCTGTGCATGAAAAATGTGCTCCATGGGTACAGAAATAGTCAAGTAAAGAGTTTTTCTTTTACATCAGTTTAATGTCACACATTTTGTTCTTGGTTTCTGCAGTGACACATTTGATCCATAATTCAGCCCATACGTTCTCAGCTGTTCTATTTTTAGATTACAGAGAGATACAGATTGGAATTTATAGCTAAATCTAACTTCCCAAACCATAATCTGACAGGACAGATCAGAGCTAAGTACACAGTAGTTAGTGATGAGCTGAAAAAGCACTTTCATAAAGTCATCACAAAGTTGGAAGAAACCCAGTGGGTCATCTAATCCATCTTCTTGCCTCGGGAACATTTTTCTTTATCATACAGTTGTACCAGTCATGTATCTACGATGCTGAAAATGTTGTTAGAAGTTTTCTAGGGAAATCCCCTGTCTGACAACCAAGGAAGACCCAGATTTCCAGATCAGTTGCAGAACTAATTTTCTACCAGTTTCAGTCTGTAGCTTCCTGGGCAACATGCCTCAATCCAATCTGCATCACTTTTCAGTGAGCAAATGGGAGGTTGGCTAGAGCCTGTCAAATATCAAAATACCTCAGCTAAATTCTGATCCAAATATACTTTGACCCATATTTGGATCCTACTTGAACTGATTTCAGTGACTCCAAAATTGCCTTGTATTATTGATATTTCAACTCACAACATGGTATTTTTCTTCCCAAGAAAAAAGAATATTAGGACAACATCTTCACCTCATGCTGTGCTTGGGGCCTGGCAGCAGACCTTCCTGCAGGTCTAGACTCCGAGCTTGTGTTTTTACATGTGAAATCCAGAACTAAGCTACAAAATTACACTGCAGACTCATTTAACTGCCTCTGTATTTCCATCTTTGCACATTTCTTATCTTTCAGCATAGCTGCTCTGTACAACTTTCCCTTCCCTTGGATTAATTCCATCTTTTCCCCTGCCTCAATGAGTTAATTTGCATATTTTCACTCTGAATCTCACACTGTTATTCTGTGCCTGTGTTATTATCCTCTACAGCTTTTTTTTGTATCTTCTTTTATATTTCCTCCAGGGCAGTTACTTATACTTTCACATCTCACATTTTACTTTTACTCTCACATTAATGGGAACACCTGCATAAAAACTGAGCCTAACTCAAATCCCTATCTCATCCATTTTCCTTTCAGGATTAATTTCACCCTCATGTGTTTGTATAAAACCCCACTCTTCTCAGACCTCCTTGCACTACAGGAAGTTACTTGACTTCTCTGCTGCTCTTATTGCTCCCTGCCTTATACACACCATTTACCCAACCAACCCTTTTCACTTGCAATACTGGATTCCTTTTTCATTTCAATCTCAAACTCGGGAACTTTCTTACATCTCTCTTGACAGTCAGTGTGCTGTAAGGTGCCTGTTTTCCATGTACATATGAACAGTCTAGAACAACTTTCTCAATATTCAAAGCATTTGGTTTTAGGGAAGACCCTGACCTCACACTTAGGGCTCTGTGGATGATCATGCAATTTTCGCTTACTGTTTGAGTTACTCTCAGTAGTTTTCTTAGGTATGTAGGCCATCCCAAGGCCAATGAGGATGACTCTTGAGCAGCACTCTCCTGTGTTGACTCTCATTAAAATGTAGCTGTAAGAAAAAAGCAAGAACAAAAATATGTTACGATTGCTACCCTAACTTTTATGAGAGCCTTACTGTTAAATCCTGTGCCATGTTTCTAGTCCCATTTTTCTGGCTCTAAGTCTGCAGGAAGCTATCACCAAAGCTTTCCTCCCTTGTAAACACGTGGATTGCAAATTAGCCCCCCTATAACTTTGCTTTTATAAAATACACACTAGCTTCTAGGTCTATTTCTGCCCATAATAAGTATTTCCCTGCTTCCTAATTGTTCTCTAACTCTTCTCTGAACCCATTTCAGTTTGCTAATATCCTTCTCAAATGACAGAACTGGACACAGATTCCATTAGTGCTCTCTCCAGTGCCAAACACAAATATCATTGCTCCCCTCCAATACCTCTGTTTATACATCCAAGGACTGCATTAGACACTATCCTGTCAAGGAGAAGCTTCTTACCCCAGGAGCTCAAATTACCCTTCCCATCCTTTACAGAGAAGCTGCTTTTTTGGGACTCAGGAAGATTTCCTCCCCTCCTTTTTATTATAAATTGCACCCAGACCATATATTTGAGTAATAAACTTCAGCTAAAGACCTAAATTGTTTAGCTTATTCTCAGTTTATTCAGAGAACCTCGCTGTCCTGTCTGGATTTTAAGCCCAACACTGCTGTCATTGTAAACTTCTTTGGTTTCTGGCAGTTAGTCAATGATCGAGAAGCAGCCACCAGCTGACCACTCTGGAAGCACATATGCTTGCTCATGGTTACCTGCTCATATGTAGTGAAGACTTTTCCCCCATATTATTTTTTAAGATGTACTATAGTAATTTTGGGCAGTCTTATTTATTATCAAAATATTACATAAGACCTAATCAAACTCTTACCAGATGTCTGAGCACATTATATCCCCCAAGGCTAGCCAAATTTATCCTATCTTTATCTAGCAATCTATTTCAAATATGAAAGCATCCATTTAAGCTCTTTAATAAATAGCAAGTAATAATTATAAGCTCATTAATTCTCTGCCCTATTTTATTATTGAATCCCATTTAAAATATTTTACCCCGAATGAATGTCAGAATGAGAAATAGCAGTGGAAAGCATTTGAATCATGCCATCTTCTGATTGTAAACATTGGCATAGAGCTGAAGATGCCTCTGTCTCTAAATAGTTATTTAAAATTCATCCTAGAAATATTGAGGTCCTCGACCATTTAAAACTCCTCATTTAAAACTCCTGGCTGCTGAGAAAGCAAAATACTTTCCTTCTTTCATTCTAATGGATATTTTAAGAAAGGTTTTGTCTAATGTGTTCCAGACTTCTCTGAGAACACAGTAAGACCGTCTAACAAAACTATCAGTGATGGCTTCATGTTTCTGGTAGGTGCCCTCAAGATTTCCCTCAGTTGCCACCTACCCCTGGAACCAGTAATATCCCAATTGCATCTGTATTTCTCTCTCTGAAAATAATCCCCCTGAACAGTCAAACTGGTACTTTTGCTTGTGTATCATCCTTGCAAAAGCAGCTCTCACGGGTGTCACCTTAGCAAACACTCCAGGCGTCTCCCAGCACCCCCCTGAGCCCGGCTCTTGCACAAAGCTCAGTGGGGAGCCTGAGGCCCCATGTGCCCTTTCAGGGGGTGATCTGCAGTGTGAAAGGCAGAGGCACCTGCTCCTTGGGGCTTTTCAGTTTAATTTGGTGAGATGGGAGCTAGCTGTTGCCCTTACCCTCAGAGGACATTCCTACTTGAAGTGTCCCTAGCGGATTACCACCAGCCTGGATTTAAAATGAGGCGAAGGCTTCAAGATGCACTCCCTAAGGCATTTGTCCACACAGCTGGGACCAAGGTCTAGCAAGGACACTCTTCCAGGAGTTGCTTATGGCCCAGCTGTCCCCATGGCCAAGGGTGTGTGGAGCCCTGCCAGCAGCACCCTCTAGACAGAGCCCGTAAAACGCCTCTTAGAAATTCAGCCTCAGGGAAGGCACATTTCCCCGCCTGAACTGCCCCATTTAGCACGTGTTTTCTGGTGGGAAATGAGGGGTGAGAGATATAGACTTTTAAGTTTATATCTCCAGTTAAGAAGATAAAAAAAGGTTCATATTCCTTTTCATTGATGATCTGGTCTCTAGCTTTATTCAGCAACTTCTGTGTTAAGAAAATATTCAGCAGGCTGAGGAAGGGGAGAAGAGGGTTAGAAGCTTAAAGCTGTTCTGCTGCTACACAAAAGATGGGTGTGAATAGATTATATAAAAATAATCCACCTAAAAAAAAGTAGAAAAATAATGCTAATCCTATTTAGACATGATGATTCTCACTATATGTTTTATTTATGAAACTGTAATCCTAGAAGAGTAAATAGTGCTATTTTTTTATCCTCCCATGAAGATAATATGGTAGAAAGAAAAGCATGTAGCATGCAAAAAAAGCACACTAAAGGAAGAAATTGATCATGTAATTAAAAGAGATTTCTTTCATGGAGTTTAAGAATGTTTTAAAACAGCATTACATAATGGAAATTTATAAGTGATTGCTTTCACAAAACATACAGTACACTAAAAATGGTGAAAAAAAGCCCAAATCTGTTATGTTTTAACTCTTTGGCAGTGCAAAAACACCCTTTGTTAAGAATAAAACTGATGGTTTCAGCTGAGACTTGTTAGCAGGCACAACTTCAGCTACTACTGAGAGCGGGCTTGTGTATGCCTGTGTGAACGGGTTCCACACAAACTCCTCATTTGCTCCTCAATTATTCTTTCTGCACTAGTTCCCAGGAACTATTTAGCAGTCCTGGTCGCTCAGCAATCTCCTGTGGTTTCCACACCGAGGTAAACATTGTCATGTGGGGCCCAAGCCTTTGCCCTTAATGTGCTAATTGAAACTTGGCTTTGGGAAGGAAACGGAATGAAGAGAACTGTGGCGGGTCAGAAACCAAAGGTGAATTTTCCTGGCTGGCCAAAAAGGTGAATTTTTCTGGCTGAATGAGGTATGTCCTGATTTTGTGCCAAAACAGGGCTCCAAGTTGAGCTGGAAGAAAATGCAAACATCTCCCATGGTTTTGGTCTGCCACCCAGCAAAAAGCACATGATTGGGTTATACAAGTAAGACTCCTGTTCTTGGCTATGTTCATCCAAAGCTTGATTGTACCCTATGAACAACAATTAGTGATGGCACAGAATTAAGCAGACTTGATCTATGAATTCAGCCACTGTAATAGTTTCTGCTCAGGATTCACACTTTTATCCATTTAATAGTTGTGATTTTGGTTTGACATCTTAACCCGTGTGATAAGGAATACTGTAAAAATACTTTCTCTCATAAGATGCACCACACCCCTCTCCTTTGCTGTGACAGTGGTATTTCCAGGAGAAGAATTTCTTGCACTCTTCCTGGTTCTGTGGGAGTCCAATGGCAGGTCCTTCATAGACTTCTGCCCCCACTGTTTTTTGGAGGGTATATTCAATGAGAGCGCCACCCATGACTTCCTTGCTTGACTTGCTGAGCCACTTAAAAACTCACAAGTCTCTGGGGCCAGATAGGATTCACATGAAGGTACTGAGGGAGCTGGTGGATGAGCTTGACACGCCACTCTCCATCATTTATCATCAGTCCTGCTTAACTACTGGGGTTCCAGATGACTGGAGGTTGGCCGTGTGACACCCAGCTACAAGAATGGTTAGAGGAGGATCTAGAGAACTACAGGCCTGTCAGCCTGACCTCAGTGCTGGGAAAAGTTATGGAAGAGATCATCTTGAGTGTGATCATGCAGCATGTACTGGACAACCAGGGGATTGGGCTCAGCCAGCATGGGTTTAGGAAAGGAAGGTCCTGCTTGGCCAACCTAATCTCCTTTTGAGACCAGGTGACCTGCCTAGTGGATGAGGGAAAGGCTGTGGATGTGTCTAACTGAACTTCGGAAAAGCCTTTGATATTGTCTCCCATGGTGTTTTTCTGTAGGAGCTGGCAGCCCATGACTTGCACAGGTGCACTCTTTTCTGAGTTAAAAACTGTCTGAATGGCTGGAACCAGAGAGTGGGGGTGAATGGATTACACCCAGTTGCTGGCTGGTGACTCGGGGGCTTCCCCAGGTCTCAGTGTTGGAGCCAGTTCTGTTTAAAATCTTTATCAATGATTTGGACAAGGGGATCAAGGGCACTCTTAATCAGTTCTCAGATGACACCAAGTTGTGTGGGAGTGTTGATCTGCCGGAGGTTAGTAAGGCTCTGAAGAGGCATCTGAACAGACTGGATCCATGGGCTGAGGCCAACAGTTTGTGGTTCAATAAGGCAAAGTACCCTGTTCTACACTTGAGTCACAACAATCCCAGGCAGTGCTGCAGACTGGGAACAGAGTGACTGGAAAGCTGCCCAGCAGAAAAGGACCTGGGAGTGCTGGCTGACAACAGCTGAACATGATCCAGGGTGTGCCAGGTAGCCAAGAAGGCCAGTGGCATCCTGGCCTGTATCAGCAATAGTGTGGCTGATAGCAGGACTAGGGTAGTGATTGTTCCCCTGTACTGGGCATTGGTGAGGCCACACCTTGAATCCTGTGTTCAGTTCTGGGCCCCTCACTGCAAGAAGGACATTGAGGGTTGGAGTGAGTCCAGAGAAGGGCAAGGGAGCTTCTGAAGGCTCTAGAGAATAACTTACATGAGGAGCAGTTGAGGGGGTTGGAGTTGTTCAGCCTGGAGAAAGGGAGACTCAGGGGAGACCCTATTGCTCTCTACAACTACCTGAGAGGATGTTGTGGCCAGGTGTTGGCCTCTTCTCCCAGGCAACCAATGATGAGAGGAAATGGCCTCAAGCTGCACCAGGGAAGGTTCACATTGGACATTAGAAAGATTTTTTTCCCTGAAAGGTTGGCTAAGTGTTGGAACAGAAATTGCCCAGGGAAATGGGGGACTGATTACCCCTGGAAGTGTTCAAGAAGCATCGGGACATGGCACTTATTGCTATGATCTAATTGACAAGTTTATTTGGTGTTTAGTCCAAGACTTGGCCTTGGAGATCTTTTCCAACCCTAATGCTTCCATGATTCTAAACGTAAAAGTTCACAAGCAGTCCTACTCATTCACACTTTGTGACATGTCTGACAATGACAAGAAATAGGTGGTGATTTACTTCAATAAACTCACAGTCATGCAAATACAAGAGCATTTCAAAAATCTCTATTGATGGTGAAAGGCAAAATTCATCAGTATTTTGGTCAGACTTTTCCTTGAACCTTGAAGAGGGCGTGAAGACTATTCCAGCCATCTAATTTAAAAACAAGAATTTAATCTAATTCCTTAGTTTGTTTTCAAGTCCACCCTTTGCTGTGAATCTCTGAAGGCTTTAAGGTAACTGCTAACCTGTCAGCACTGAGGAAAAAGACAAACAAGGGGGAGATAGTAGTGGGAACTCCAGGCATCCTCATTTTTTCAGCAGCACCCCATGCAGTACAAACACAGAGTCAAAATCATCCTTGGCCTCACCTGAAAAGAAGGGAACAGTCCTTGAGAAGGCTGAATGATGAAATAGCACACCTATTCTATGAAACTACCTGGGACTGCCTGAGAGGCAATCTGCACACTCACATACCACATGCACACACACAGACCGATGGCCAAGAGCTGCAGCAGAAGCAAAAGTGAGATGGGAACAGAGAATGATTTGGGATTCTGTAGACCTGAGGGGACCCGTGGAAGGAGGATCAGCAGCTTTGCATCAGTTTGGCATAGGAAAAGCAATTTTTAACTGGGACTGGAATCCCTCGGAAATGCTTTTCAGTGTCCAGTTCCCTGAAAACAGATGTAATTCTTTCCTGTGCAGTCCAGTATACACCCCTATTTTCCACGTACACCAGAGGTAAAGGTTGAGGTGCAACATCATTATCATTACCAATGCCGAAATTGGCACAGCTCATCCTGACAGTGACTCCACTGCCACAATGGCAGAACACAGCAGATGTGCCTAAGTTAGAAACTCTTTAGCTACTGCTCCAGCTGTAAAACTCACTGTTGAAATACCCACCCTGCTGTTCATTCAGTTTCTCCAACCCATTTTGCAGCATTTTATGCAGTCCCTGATGTTGTGTGTACAACAGACAGATGTTACCCACTTTGTAGCAAACTAAGCCCTCCTGAGCCAGCTGGAGGCACCACAGCCCTGCAACGCCTGTTGGGAGTCCATGAAGAACCCGTGTGATTAACAATTCATGCCTCTATCCTGCCTCTCTGCAAGAAGGATACTGAGGACTGTTGCTTACCTTTGTAGGGCTTTGGGAACAATGTAAGCAATTTTCCACCCATCTAAATACATTATTGCTTAGGAAATTAGCTGGTGTGCAGAGAATCTGATTATGCAGGACTGGAAACAGTGTCTACCCGCAATTTGGAAATAAAAATCTTGACCTTAACTTCTTGCTTCTGTAAAGGCCATCTGGTGGTCAATTGGGCATTGGTTATGCAAGTGATGATGTGCACACACTACAGAGAGGCTTTACAGAAGAGCACAGCACTGCAGCAGAGCTCCTCCATCTCCTGCTTCTCAGCTTCCAAGAGAGTAGAGCAGAAGTCTGCTCCCCAGACAGCAGTCAAGTGGATGCTGGCAATATTTCCCAACCAGCAATATCTGCTCACTGCCCTTGCACGCATACATATGAACTTCAGCCAGCCATTTTCCAAAATTATCCGTTCTATTACTTGAAAATTTGTACTTCAACAGAAGCCAAAATACTGCCTGCAGTCATTAGAAGGATTGCAAGCAGAAAGGAAAGGGCTTGGGATTTGCTTCAAGGCTGGACCTGCCACGCATGATGCTTGGATAAGAGAGAGAACTGTCCAAATTCAAAGGTGAAAGCCTTTGAAAAAGAAAATAGAATTGAAATAACCTGTGTGATTTAATTCCAAGCAATCCCGGTTTCCATGTATTTTTTTCATATTGTAACCAATCATTTATATGCAGCATAACATAGTTTGCAAACAGAACTAAACTATCAGAGAAATTTTGACACTCCTGAGTAGCATATGAAATAAACAGGCTGATTTCCAGTTTTCAGTCTGAGAAAAAACCATCAAGCTACCCTACAATAGGGAAGTTTGGATTTCATAGTGCACATGCTGCCTTCTTTTAAACCACTGCATATTTCAGTGTAGAAACCCCATCAGCACTTTACAATTGTCAGTGGGTTGCCTGGCTAAGAATTAATTCCTGATTTAGATGGCTCCCTCTCATATGCCTATATGGCAATCGACTTCTGTTCTCACAGCCAGTGACAACATCAGTATCAGTCCCAGCCGATAAAACCTCTTCTTCCCTTTCTACTTGCTGGGCTGTAGCTCCTGGCTGGAACTCTGCACCGCAAAACAGACATTAAAAATCATTTTTCTGGAAACTGGGTGGCTTGGGGAAATGTCAATGAGTGGCTGCCTTTGCTTTTCAAGCACTAGTAAGACTCCAGCTGGTCCCTTCGTCTCCTGGTTAAAGGCAGCTGAAAGCAGCTACCATCTGCTTGCATAATGCTTCTCTCTGAAGACTTGGTATCACCAGTCAGTCATAAATGCCTGTGTCCGTACAGACTACATATTTCATTTTCAGCAAGCAGTTTAAGGAGCCTAAGGGGCATGAAGATCTATGAGTTACTGTTTTAGCCTATGGATAAGCAGCAATTTTACCTTGGCAGTAGCTGTATGGGAAAAATATGTTGACAGTTATAAAACAAAATGCTGACGGCACTTCATCTCCTGTGTAACCAGGTAGGGAGAGAGGTCTGTGGTCTGGGAAGAAGACTGCATGTACCACCGAACTGAATTTGTCTCTGGAGCTGTCTAGGCACAGGGAGAATAACACTTTGGATCTACCAAGGACTTGTCCCATCTTTCCAGCAGAACAAGGAAGCTGAGTCATGGAGCTCCATCTGTGCTTTGCCAAGAGCAGTATGCCAAGGGAGATCCCAGCCCCTTCTTACATGCTCTTTCAAGCACAGTTCCTTAGCTATTTAGAAATGTATATGCCCAGCACTTTACACCTCCATTTATAGCAATTTCTTAAACAAAAAGCTGATTTTTGCTGTTATTGGCTCAGCTCCATTCCAATTTCCAGAAAAAAAATTTAAGGTGAATATCACAGGGTAGATATTGTTCTCCAGCTTCCACCCAAAAATTATGGGTTTTTTCCCAGTTAATGCTGACCGCTGAATTTAACAGTCAGAACTGGGGCTGGAACTGAATCAGCTGCTCTTGTAGGACAGTGCCCATAGCTGTCCCTGAGAGTGCTGGTACTGGTTATGCCTGACTAAATTACATTGCTAGAATTGTTGACCACTTTTCTCCTACCAAACTGAACATTGAAATTAAAAAATCTCAATTGTGGCTGGATGCTGTTGAAGGATATTATATTAGATCAATGTCTATCAGGTATGGCTGAATGCTGTTTCATGCCAGTTTCTCCTATAGTGTTTTAAGTGAGCTGTAATTATCTATTAACTATTGGTTAGGTAATCATTTTTAATTGAAATTAAAACAATTACACTTTTCTTCTTTTCCCAGAGTGAACTTGCTCTGTGGCATGACAGAGTACCTTCTTTGCTTTAGGTCACTTGGATATTTCTTATTTATTCAAGTATGCAAAGAGCCCTTTTGCTCCTATAATTCCTATTCCACTGTCCTGAATAAACCACATCTTGACTCCTATTATATAGTACTGATGAGGAACATGGATTTCACCATGTGCATGGCGTTGTCAATTTAGGAAGAAAGTAGTAATACTTTGGAACTGATAGTATCTTCTCCCTCCATTATAGAACTTGGCATCAAAGCTGGTCTGACTCAGCCAGCTCTTTCCATTTAAAAGTTGACCATCAATCTTATTCTTTAAAAAAAAAATCCAGAGATGCTTATCATAACATTTTATCCATAATCAGTTAGAAGGTGCATTTGCTTTTTTCAGGTCATTAAGATATTTGAGGCTAAGCAACTTCCAGGCTTCATAAAAAAAAAAAAGTCTGCAAAGTGTGATGGAAATTTGAACCAGGGTTAATTCCTTGCACACTTCCATTGGTGTGACTGACAGGAAGCCTGGGAGGTCAATGGTCTCAGAAAAATACAAGCACCTCACATGTCTTCCCCTCAGTATAACTGCTTGTTTCAAAACCTTATCTGAGAAACAAACACTTCTGCCATGGCAGAAATGAATGGGATTAAAAGTAACATTAAATTAATTTTGTGTTTAAAGCACCTTGACCGACAGTCTGAGCGAGTCACTGGAAATGCACAAACTTCCTCCCACACTTTCCCATAAATATGCCTCAACACTTGACAGACCTCACAAGTAAATGGTGGATTTGTGACCTTGACTATCTCAGCTTTAAATCAGTGCCTAGCAGTACTACCAAGCTTGGTTTATATAATCAGATAAAAATAGGTGGCAAATCCTATTTACTATTAGGCAACTAAGTGCAAAAGATATGAAAAGTTACATCTGGTCTACTCGGTTTCCTTGAACAGGTTTATAGGACTGGCTTAAATGCATGGGTTATTCCAGCAACCACACTATATCTAACCTATGGAGACCTATTAAAAAAGCAATGGGAAATAATGTGGTAAAATATTTGTCTTTGTTTCTTTCTGCCTTCTGCTAACACAAAACTGCAGCCCTGCCCGGCAACCAAAATTGTGCCACTGTCTGAATAGAGGCACAATCAGAATTGAAAGATTATCTTCTGATCAAAATGGCAGGGCTGTGTTTTGCATATTTAAATTGTGGGGATTACATTTCTTCCCAGCAGCATCTCATGACTACTAACTAACTTGCGGCTCCTTCAGGTTGCTGTAGCTTCTCCTGAGACTGTTTCCCTCTTGAAAACCCAACTCAGAATAGAAAGGTACTGCTCAGCTGCTAAAAATGGATGTAGGCAGGTAGTAGCAAAGACCTTCTGGTACAACCACTGGGCACAATATACAGGAGCAGACTTAAACATATGAATTTATTTGAAGTAGGAAGGTAATGCAAAAGGACCTGCAGAAGCATTGCTATTCCAGGTTCTGTGACCTCCCTCAATGTTTCAAAACCATCTTAGCAATTTCTTCTATTGTACTTGCCTGGAAGACATGCTGCCTTTCTGCTAAATCACTGGAAGGAAGAGAATGGCATTTACAACTACCACTGTCTGCCTGCAACACACAGAGACAGAGAAAAGATGGAATGACCTAAAATAAACCATTTTCTCCAGTAAAGTGACTTAATAAAAAGAAGGGCTAGTAATATGATGTCTGTAGTCTTTTTATGCCTGTATTTCTTCAGATTTTATCCGACAGCCTGCCTATAAACCCTGCCAGAATATCTGGACTCCCTTTTTATTTGGCAGCAGATAAGGGAGAGTGGCTCTTAGATTTAATATAGCTTAGAGATAAGAGGTGATAATACCCCTAAATGAAAGTGCTGGAGTTGAAGTTCGCTTACCTACCCTGACTTCCTCCAAAACTCCAGATGTAGCACACTTACATCTCTCACAGTCCCATGGTATGAAGTTCAACAAGGCAAAGTGCTGGATTCTGCACCTGGGATGGAGCAACCCTGAGTGTATGGACAGCCTGGGGAATGAGAGGCTGCAAAGCAGTGCCATGGAAAGGGACTTGTGTATCTGAGTTGATGGAAAGTTGAACATGAGTCATTGTGCCCTGGCAGCCAGGAGGGCCAAGCGTGTCCTGGGGGGCATCAGGTCCAGCATTGCCAGCCGGGCAAGGGAGGGCCGCACCTCAAGTGCTGGGGGCAGTTTGGACACCACAGTATAAAAATGGCATTAAAGGCCTTAGAGAGCATCCAAAGGAGGGCCATGAAAGTGAAGGGTCTTCGGGGGAAGCTGTGTGAGGAGACTGAGGTCACTTGTTCTGTTCAGCCTGAATAAGCGGAAACAGAGGGGAGACCTTATTGCAGTTACAGCTTCCTCATGAGGGGAAGAGAAGGGGCAGACACTGATCTCTTCTCTGTGGTGACCAGTGACACAACCTGAGGGAATGGCCTGAATTTGTGTCAGGAGAGATTTAGGCTATTAGATCTTAGAAAATTGAAGTTGAAATTGAAAATTAGAAGAAAAGTTATTAGAGATCAGAAAAAGGTTCTTCACCCAGAGGGTGCTTGGGCACTGGAACAGGCTCCCCAGGGCAGGGGAGCAACCTTCTCACAGCACCAAGGCTGAGAGACTTCAAGAAGCTTTCGGACAAAACACTCAGACACACGGTATGACTCTCTTGTGCAGGGCCAGGAGCTGGATTTGATGATCCTTGTGGGTCCCACCCCACTCAGGCTGTTCTGGGGTTCTGTGATTCGGGGATGCCACAGGACACCAGAAGCACATAATAATGGACAGCCACTGCCCCAAAGGAGGCAGAACAGGGTGGATGGGAGGAGAATCTGGCAGACCTGCTCAAGGAAGTCTTCAGAGCATGGTACCGGGAGCTTCTCTAGTCACCTCTGCCTGACACTGCTACATCTGCCTTTACAGAGCCTACAAAAGACCCCAGTATGTGTTTTGAATATCTGCTTTCTGGCACTAGTCTGGAACCCTTTGATGCTTACACTTGAAAAGTAGCTGCAAGTCTGCTAAAAAAGTAGTGTTTTGACTGTACTGCAATTCAAACCATATATTGAACATTCACTTTTACTACTACTTCATAAATAAGTTTACCAAAGACATTAGTAAGGAAAAAGTTGTGTGATGACAAAGTTGCAGGAACAGGATGCTCTTCTTCCTCTCTCATCTACTTTTTGAAAAGTAACTCAGGGTTTTGGGATCCAAAAATAGTATCTCAGAGTTGACATAATAGCTGTTTCCTGCAATGACCTATTTTCACTGCAAGCTTAAAAAAAAGCCCACTTGCCTGGTTAAACGTAAGAGAAAGTAATTTGCTGTCAATGAACAGGAAGTCCCTTGCTCCAGCACACCCAGGGTCACACAGTCACTGTTGCACAGCTTCTTTTGGCAGCCTTGAGGGGCAGAGGCACAGGGCATAGCAGCACCTCTTTGCCACCAAGGCCGCTGCCTCTGCCAGCTGGGCTGTCCTCAACAGCAGATATAAATTAGTACAGCATGGGATGATGCACGACAGCTTTTCTGCTTTCTCTCTCATGTCTTTAAAGGCCACTGATGATGCCAGTAACAGGCTGCCTTTCACAGCTTGAATTTATTTTTTCAAGCTGCTGTGTAGTCAGCTGAATGGGTGTGGGCCTCCTTCCCTTCTTTTACTGCTGCATAACTCACTTTTCTCTCCTATCCCTTTTTGCCCTTACTCTTTTTTCTTTCAACTTTCTCGTCCTATGTCAACTTTCTTTACTTTGCTGAGTCTTATTGATAATGAAACAACAATTTAAATAGTTGACAATTGCAAAGATATTCCAGAATATTCTATATCCTTGCCAGATGTGTTGCTAATTTAATGTTGTATATTACACTTGGCAATTCCTTCCTTGTTTTATTTAATTAAAGTTTAATTCCCACTAGTTGTAAAAAATACTGTTTTTCTAACTCAGCATGTGTTCTATCATGAAACTCTATTTTCAGGTACAGTTTTATTCCATTTGAAGAAATCCCACATCTCTCTGTGTCCAGAGAATCCTGCTTAGACAGGAGCTTAAATTCCATTTGTAAAAATGCACTGTACTGTCATATTTTAAGAGAAATGTAACAGTTCTTTATGGACAAAAGTACAGTCAATATCTTTTAGGCATTTTAATGAGATTTAGTCTCAGCTGAATAAATTAGAATTCAAGAAACTTAATTGAATTGAGATTCCCAGCACCAAGGTTAGTGGTACGATTGACATGCCTGAGGGATGAGATGTCATCCAGAGGGGTCTGAACCCCTGTCAACTTTGTGAGGTTCAACAGAGCCCAGTGCAAGGTGCTGCACCTGGCTTGGAGCAACACCCAGTATTAATGCAGGCTGGGGAATGACAGGATTGAGACCAGCCCTGCTGGGAAGGACTTGGGGGTGCTGGTGGGTGAGAGGCTGGACATGACCCAGCAATGTGCACTCACAGCCCAGAAAGCCATCTGTCCCAGGCTGTATCTTTAGCAAGCATGGGCAGCAGGGATGGGGAGGGGATTCTGCCCCTCTGCTCTGCTCTGGTGAGACCCCACCTGCAGTGCTGCATCCAGGTCTGTGGTCCCCAGCACAGGAAGGACATGGACCTGTTGGAGAGAGTCTTGAGGAGGGCCACAAAGCTGATCAGAGGGCTGAAGCACCTCTCCTATAAAGATAGGCTGAGAGAATTGAAGCAGAGACAGATATTCTCACCAAATAAGCAGGAGCTGTCCCTGCCAATATCCTTCTGCACAACAATAGTGACCTCCTCCCTCTCCCAGTTGTCTCCATGACTAAGACCAGATACAAACTCAGAAATGCCTCAAAACTCCTCTTAATGCAATACAGGTCAGCCAAATTAAGATCTCAGTGTTCAGGGCTATAGCTGTCCATCCTGCAGATTCTTGCTGATCTTCTATCTTCTCTGCTTCTCACCTGTTTCATGTAGGAAATCTTCATCCAAAGCATCCTTTCCTCCTCAACAGAACTAGGGAGTTCAGCTAACAGAATGATTTGTTTCTGGGGTCTTGTTTCAGCCTCCCAATACATTGCACTAGATGCCCCAAAGCAGCTAAATAGGTAAAGAAAATCAAACTTCCCTGTAAAGGTAATGTCTACAGAGGGAAGGCAACACAGTATCAGCACAGCCAGGGACTCCTTGAAGCTCTAGAAATGCTTGATGTTTGTTGCCTTTGGGACAGGGCAGCTTGGCTCTATGTGGCACTGGATATGGTTTGGTGATGAACATGGTGGTGCTGGATTAATGGTTGGACTTGATGATTAGAGGTCTCTTCCAACCTTAATGATTGTGTGATTCTGTTGAGAGGTACTGACAGAGCTTAGCCCACTGCACCAAGCACTTAGACTACATTTGCCAATGGGGAGTTGGATGAGGAAAAGCAAAAAGCTCAGCAGTGTGCAGGCTCACCTGTTTCACACAAACACAAAAAGAAGAGTTGTGCAGTGTTTGTCTTTAGAGAAAATTGATTTGGAATGGCTTCCTACATGGCACACTTTTCTCTTTGCTTCCTTGGAATTGGTTTTTCTTTTGCCTGTTTCAGACAGATGATCACACTGGGCACATACTACTGAAAATACAGAGTAAGTAATTCTTAACACCTACGTTCTGCTTTTGCTTTGCACCGAGCCACCCATAGGCACACCCCTGCAAAACTGAAGAGAGGTTAGTGCAAAAAACTATCAAAATGCTGCCAATCACTGTTTATTAGCTACTTCCAGAAACACAGCTCTCCCCAACAAGGAAACACGTGCATAAACAAAGTAGTTTGAAATCCTACCCTAACACTGCACTTAAGACATGACTGTGAAGTTGTAATAACGATGATAGCACCATTTATCTGGCAGGGAGTTACAGTTTCCATAAAGCAGTATACTATTGAAAGAAGAGACCTGTGCCTCAAGATACTACAGTGGAAGTGGCAATTAAGAGCAGATAGCATATTGCCATCTTTATGATAAACACAATTATATAACGTTATTGTGCAGTGATATTTTTCATAGTCTGCTTTTGCATATGTGCCATTTTAGAAACACAATAAATAACTGAAGATGTTCTTCCCAATAGATTGGGCTGCCTGAGGTTATTCACATACTAGCGATTCAGTTCTCAGAAAGCTTTAAATAAACTGAGCCCAAATGAAAGAAATCAAATGCACCATTAGATGAATACTGGAGGATTTATTTTCTCAAGGCAGTGCTCTACAAGATCTGTGCATCAATTGCAGAGGTAAGTACAAAATGAACACAGTGAATTGTAAGCTACAGTGTGCTGGTAAATGGGAACTGCTAACAGTAGGGTGGATACATATTACTCCACACCTGCTTCTCTGTCCTTCATCAAGCAAAAAGGGACAGTTTTTCTTCTCAGCTCCTCCCAGTCTCACAATCCTTTTGCTTTTCTATGCTAAGGACAGAAACAAGGACAGTGGAAAGAAAGACACAATAATTACTCACACTGAAATTCTTTCTCTCAGGTCTGTTTAAATTTATTTCCCTCAGCTCTGTTGTGCTACCTGCTGTCAAGAAAAAAAGGGTGTGGGTAGACTTAAGAAAATGATTTTTTTCATTTTGATGTGAGAATCAGAATTAAAATGCTGGCAACTATTGATGAAATTTCACTTCTTGATTTGTAAACTAGTGAAAAGATGAAAAATCATGGAAAGCTTGCAAGACAACTTGCAAGAGGGTGTTGATCTAGTCAACTATACTGAATCAAAACATTGTAGGTGTTCACAGAGAAAAGGAAAATATGTGAGTAGTGCCTTCAAAACAGACATTTTCAAACAGGATGTTTCAGAGAGATACTGAGGATTTACTTTTTATTCTCCTTAAATAAATTCACAATTAATGTCAGATTCTTCATCTCCATGAATCCTATCCGAGACTTCAAGTTTAGACTATGAACACTTCACCAGTTTTCAGGAAACTGTCATTTTTCTATACAAACTCTAAAGCAGTATTCCTTAGACCTTTTGCAGATGCATCTCCTTTTGCAGTTTACACAAGCCAGGATAAGAGCTACTTTTTACTGCTGACAGGACATCAGTCACACCAAGGTGGATATTAAACTCAGTTGTGAAGATTTCTGACTTTTCCCCCCAGTGACCAGAACATACTGTCTGAGAAACATTGACTTGGAATATAAGAAATAAGAGGGTAATTAGTGCAGCTCCTAGTTTTTTCTGCCATTCATAGAACAACATTGTTCACATGAAGTCCATCATCTCAAGATAGCTATAAAGAAAACATAAATCATAACTATAACCCTCTAGAAAGTCAAATATTTTTGGGACTATTATGAACAAACCTGAACTCCCAGACAGTTCTGCTCTTTGAAGAATCCTACACAAATTTATGGTGCTTCATTAGCAGGAAGCAGTTACCTTCAGTGCCAATGCTAGCCCAGATATGGCCCTGTTTAGCAGGAAAGCAGGAGAGAGATTCTGTGACCTAGTGAAAAGTACTAAGGGAAACAGTCCTAGCCCTTGCAGAAGTTTTCACAATAGAACCACTCCAGAGAGTAATGCTTAGAGGGAAGACACTGCAGTGTTTAAAGGGTGTTATTGTGCAGCTCACCCTAGACTGTAGATAAGATCTACAACTGGATACATTATAACTGGGAATTTTAAAGCAAGAAGCAAATGTTTAGAAACCGGGGAAAAAAGTGTCACTGAACTACTCTCCAATATGGAGGTTATTTAATGAAGTGAGTGAAGGGATTTTCATCTTTATACAAGACATTTTTATAGTTGGACTGTGTTTGTTAAGCTTGCATTAAATTAATCACTGGTGTAATCCCAATGACATTAGGCACTGAAATCAACCACTGGTTGGGGCTATCCTGTTTCTACAACTTCACTTAGACAAATTTCCTCACCCTGAGACTAATCAAGGAAGCACACAGGACTCAAAGATGGAAAAAAACCTGACAAAATTGAGTAAAGAGTGAAGTTTCATTGACATGTCTACACCTAAATTAAAGCCCTGAGTTTGCAGTTAGGTCTTAATGTTGGAGGCAGTGTTTTTCCATAGATATTTCACCCCTGGTCTTGACACAACTAAGCAAATCAGCTCTACATAGTGCCCAAGTGAAATCAGGGTCCAGAAATAAGCAGTTCTCTGGCTAAAACTCTGTGCAGTAGATATTTTTAGATTGCTGTAGAAATCCGGAAATCAGCCTCCATAACAGAATCACACTAAAGAATATATTCCATCCCATTAAAACAGCAGGGAAAAAAGCATCAGTGGGTGGATCATACAGGTGAATTCATAGGGTTTGAACACCTTGTTATGCCCTGATCTGCTCAGTGAGCCCACTGAGGGGAATGTTGTTTGATTCACTCTGGGTGGTGTGTGGGAGAAACAATATTCTCAGGAGCTTCAGGGACAAGCTTTTACTTGCAAATTTTAGAACACTAAGGTAGAATAAGGTGCTTGGCAAATTTTAAAACAACATCCAGACAAGGTAAGGTACTTCATAAATTTTAACTTAGCAAACATAAACTTATCCAACTTTACCTTATCCAGACACAAGGTGCTTACTGAGGCATTGACTGGAATTTTTTAGTCTGGCTTACAATATATTTGGAGAAGAAGTTAGAAGAAAACAGAGACAAAGAAAGAAAGAGAAAGAAAATATAAGAGTAGAAAAATATCCCCACATATCTTTACCTTGATACCACTTGTGTTCAATCTATTGATTGCATCTACCTTTTACCCAGAGGCCTATTACATTAAATGTAGCATGCCATTCCCTTGTATTGTATTTAAAAACAAGATTTACAATTAAAAATAAATGTTTTATGACAAACATTGACCATATGAAATTCACCTGAGGTTACTGGATATTCACCTGGGAGAAAAGAGACAGGTGGGTTTTTTTTTCCAGCTTAGGTAGATAGAAAAAAAACCATTCCCAAGACAAATATTAAAATTTATATCTGTATAGATGAACAAAAATCTTTTTGGAAACTCGTTGCAATGATGTTAAGAGATCTGTTTTTATTTCTATTCTGTATAATAGAAACAAAATTCACAGCCTGAGAGATAGGATACCAAATCTAATGTAAATTCCCATTCTGGCATCAAATCCCAATTTCATCACTTTAATAGAGCCTCAGTAACTTAAATGACTTCAACAGAACCTTAAATTGTTTTCACAAGTCTCTCTTATTTTCTTTGATCACACTTCAGTCAGTTATATTATGAGAGCTGGTGAAGTATGCTCCGTGTAAATTCAGACTTGGCCTTTTGTACAGATTTATAATTGGAGATGAACATTCCAGAGTGATATAAATAGACATCACAACCTAATTGAGGACAGCCTTAGTGTAAAGGACTGGGAGATAAGAATGAGACTACACAGAGATCCTCAAACTTATGATTTAAAAACTAATTAATACAATTCATTTTGAAAGAAAGAAGAGAGTGATAAGAAATAAAAAACTCTTCTGAAATTATTTCAGCTTCTGCAGCTGAGAGAACTCTGTCACCCAGATGTAACAAATGGGGTTCTATAGCCGGGAGAGGAATTCAGTAAACAGGAGGAGGGTGTCACTTGGCCAATTTAATCAGCCAAAACTGTAAAATCTCAAAGGTCATGGCCAAGATAAAGACAGTGCTAGGATAATTAATTAAAAATTTGAGAATTGATTTCCTCAAAGAAGCAAAAAGTGAGGAAAAGACAAGAAAGAAATTACAATCAGCAGAGAAAGATGTACAAAGTTTTAGGGAAGAGAAAAGAAAGGACACATTAAATGTAAAATGCAGACATAATAGATAGAAATTAAGAAAACCTCGAAGAGTTCTCGAAATGCACACTGGCTTTGTAAGACAGATTTAATTCTTTGACATTAAAGCCTTATCTGTCCTGAGGACAGTACATTCATGGAGTTAATCTGTGGGTAAACAAAAACTTAGTTGTTCTGAAAGACAGAACACTTGATGGATGAGAATTTAATTCCAGCTCCTTGCAAGTAAAATTCAGACTCTGAAAGGGAGAGATTCCTCACAACCATTAAGGACTACACACTTGGTCATCGCTATTTATGTGGAAAGTGATGACACATAATTTTGGGATGCAGAAGTGTGAGAGTGGAGGATTTGATCTAATAGATTTGCAGAGGGAACTTTTAAAAAATGACCATTGTTTTTTTAATTAAAACTAGGTCGGTTAGTTCTCTGCATCTTTACTGGCTTTTAAAATATTCTAAACTATTTGTACTTGTGAGGAAGAGGAAAAGATGGAGTGTGATATTTTATGTGCTGGTGCCATAAATGTTCAATAATTCCATACACAAACATTGATCTGGCACAGTTAATCAGGATGCTTGGATGTTGAACTCTGGCAGCAACCAGTGGATGAATTCTGGAGATCTACAATCACTGTTTGCCTTTAAAGAGTCTGACAAGTAGGTTTTTAGATATTTCAATGAGATTTTTAGGACAATCAAAGTGATTCCAGAAAGAAATCACATACACTCTGACAGCACTCTGAGGTTATGGGACAAATCCAGCCATGGGAATCCTAGTGGAAGCCAACCCTATAATTGCCAAGAGAGAACACTATGTAAGCTTAGGAGGTGACACTGAGAATGCCAAGCACAACAATGAGGAGACACAAAACAAGAGTAGTTTAAAGACAATTGTACCACATCTTTCCTGTGTCAACGAAAAAAATTACACTGGTTTCAGTAAATCATAATCAAAATTCACTGGAAGAAATGCTCCAGGACAAGGTTTGCAAGGAGAAGGGGAGATCTTGACCATAGGAATAAAAATAAATATTTCTATTATTTACTACACCTAGTCTTAGATTTTACACAATTTCCTAGAATTTCCTGTACAAAATAAATCCTACATAGAGCTAGTTGAAGCAATTTCTACTGAAGGTACCATACATCTGTAAGACATGCATTAAACTCTAACACCTCTTGTAAGATGAAGCAAATAACTAAGCAGTATCAAAACTCAGAGGTAATTTCAACTTCTTAATTACATCAGCTCAATTGAATCAATACAATTGTAATGGTTTGAGAAGGGAAACAGAAACCTGGCAAATGAGATAATATTTTTCTCAGTTTCATAATTTTCAGTGTTGCTATCAGAAAAAACCAAAGGTAACGTGTCCGTAACCAGACAGGAGAATATCCCAGCACATTTTTCCATACCTGACCTACATACTGTGCTACATCTTCCTAAAGTTAAGCAGCAGCCATAGATACTTCAGATGTTTTCTCCCAGAAAGAACATTCCCAACAGTCAGCAAATGCACCATACTGGTATAACTGGGACGTGACTTTTCTAGTATAGACTCCCATTAAAATTTTCTAGTGAGGTGTGAGCCTGAGCTTCACTGAGTGCTCATGTCAATGAAGATAAAAAGTTCCTATTTCTTGTAGAAAACTAGCTAATCCTAAAGGCCTCAAACAAGGGGGACATTCCATAAATGCACCGTTCTAATGTGTGGGCAAACCTATTGACTGAAGGTGCATAAACCCAAGATTCTGCATTCATTGTCACTGAAAAGGTCAACCATGAGTTCTTTTTTTTTTAAGAACAGTAGGTGCTTCTGGAGTTTTCTTTCTCCCCTAATAAACCTTATGGAGGAAGAAGAAAAGGTCAGGAGCACTGGTGTAGAAAAGACTACTGCAGCAATCTAAAAAAAGAGCACAGGAGAATGAGCATGAAAGTAGCTTTGGAATATATAAATGCTCTTCCTCTTCTCCCAGTTCCTCAGAGGCTGCACAAAAGGCACTGGGCTTACACTGATTTAGGAGGATGGACTAGATAACCTCTCTAACCTTCAACCCTACTATTTTCCATGAATCAGCAGAAACTCCCTCAGTTCTTGAGGTTCCAAACTCCCATTTTTCTTTTCAGGTGTCTAAATTATATAAACACAGGAATCTTATCATTAGACATAAACCAGACCCAAAATAATTGCAACACACATCAGTTATCAGTAGATTCTTGCTCCTGCCCCTATCGACTTTCTTAGAAGTGCAAACATATAAAATATACAATGCGAATCTTGTCATATACACAAAAAATTAGGAATAATCATTGTGGTGGTTGTGCTTGTTGGATTTGATCATCGGTAATTTTGCCAATTTTTGTCATCAAGGAAAGTCCATTTTATTCATACATTACCAGTGTGAGCTAGGATGCTTTCAAGGTATCTAACAACTACTGCAAGTGTCTAAAATACCATTTATTTAATGCCTAACTTCATCTTTACTCATCACACAGTACCCTATAATTACACATATTCAGAGACTTTAAAAAACAGATTTTTACTGCCACAGCCATCTTCACCATAAAAAAAGATGTCTAGCTGTCAGGCTGGCAAGATTCTCTTTCCTTACAACTGTTTTTATTGCATATTGAAAATGAGATCATAGGACAGCAAAGGCAGTATGGACTTTTGGTGAAATGGACTCTTGCTCAACACATACTGGACATAAGGGTTTGCTCCATTTTTCCTGACATTACCAACTTTCTTCAGGTTGCATTGTGTGATCTTTTATGAAAGTCACTTTGTGATAATTTCTGGAGAAATTTTCTTCCTTGGAGAAGCAGATTAGCAGCACCCTAAATGTTAAACTTCCCAAAGTCAAACATATATATGTTTCTTGTTTCAACCTTGTCAGACAAGCTACAGAGATCTTCAACTTCAATTATTTGTAACTGCCTGGAAATCAGCAGAAACTGTCCATATGGGAAACTCGAGAAAGCTGTCAATAATGCCTGTTTCATTGCAAATCTATGCCAAAGAACCTTCTGCTTGTACAAAATTAGACAATGATTTTAATTTTTCATTTCAGTTCCCTTCAAGGTATTTTAGGAAGAAAGGAATGGGCCTACCATTAGGTTAAAAATGTAAGTCAAGGATGTATGAATGAGGAAAGCACAGACAGCAGTGAGCTAGCAAGCATAACATGGTATCCATTGCTGAGCCCCTATTTGACTGAAGCTACTTTCAGGCAGCTTGCACATTTTTGCACACAATTTATAGTTGGAAGTACGTGTCACTAGTTTTGCAATTTAGGCAGATTAAGTCTGGCATCTGATTTTCAACAACATGTAGGAAACACTGGAATAATTTACGCTCCCATAGCACCACTATACAGTCAGAGTAGCACAATTTAAACAGTAAAATGTATGAGTTTGCATCTGAGATGCTGAATTAATTTATTGCATAGCTCTGCAGTTTATTTCTGAAGTAAAACCCAGGCTCTCTTGAAATCAATATGAATTTTACCACCTGCCTCAGCACAGCCCAGATTTTATCCTTATGATGTGGGCTTGCACAGTAGAGGGAAAGATACAAAAAAAGACATCCATAGCATTTTTTGTTTCATGCTCCTGGCTGAAATCATCAGAGCTTGAAGAAGGAGCCTCTATTAGACACTTCTAGTTTTCATATTTGTTCAGGAGGTCTAGTTTGGTCTCCTGCAGCTTTGTCTACAAAGGGAGATCCTCTGTGGCTCAGGGAACTCCAGCAGCATAGGAAAAGCATTGCCCTCCTGGGAGCAGCTGCTGCAAGGGCCCCTTCAGGCTGTGAAGAGCTCAGCACACACTACCAAAAGAGGGAGAAAGGAAGCATTGCCAGACCAGACAGTTCATCCCAGGCATCTGCAAGCCTGGAAGTGGCAGGCTGTGGAGCTTTCCAAGAGGGCTGAGGTCTGTTTCTCACAGCCCAGATTTGGCACCAATTGAGTGTTTTTCCTTGGCAGTGTCCATACTGATTAAGATCACTGAAACGAACAGGGAAAACAGTCCTCTCCTCCCTGAAAGCAACTTCTGCTCTGCTAGGGTTAAGTAATGCAGAGAAGATGGATCTCATGTAGTTTCTTTTGGGAACTACCAACACAGCTGCCCAAGTCCTGTGAATGTTTGTGATTTCTCACCAATACATGACTAGTGTAAATTATATGGAAATGCTCCTCCCCATGCAATTACAGCCCTTTTAATTACCGTGATATAAGCACTTTCACACTGGAAAAGCTGGTATTACTCAGAAATTTCCCCCAGGAAAAGCCAGCCGTGAAAACGAAGCCATTTACAAATTTTGTCTAGAACTCTATGTGTTTTCCTCCTGGGACATCTCACATCCACTTATGACTGTAGAATACAGATAGTTAACCTAACTAGACTGTTTTACATTGAGGAGCTTGTGATCCATGCACTGGTTATCCAGAGGAGGCACAGGCACATGCTGTGCTGTGCCACACTGTGCTATACATATTTCTTGGCCTTCTGGATTGTGCTGTGCTGTACATATACCTTAAACCTAAATTCAACTAGTTAATCATAATGGAAAAGTATGATTGTTACTATCACCTGGCACCAGTGATGATGCCACAACATGTCCTTGTCTTTATCTTGAAAGGAAGCAGCTTATTTTACTTCTAAGAAAGTCCTATCAAAACTTGAAGACTTCCATGCCAGTGAATCTCATCCCTGATGAGAAGCCTGCACAGTGTGCCATGCCCTGACCATAGGTCAGTCTGGAGCCACATTTGTCTTGAGGTTCCCAGCATAAGAAAGGACACAAGATTTTATAACTTGCTATCACCTTTGAATGAGCACTCCTGGCCCAAGACAATGTAGAGAAGGGATTTTGACATCTTTATTTTCTCCTATTACCTGAATATTCCTGGAAGCATATTAGAGAAGATAATTAATGATATTCAGCAGAAGCAAGGATGGGAATACTTAACCCTAAACACTGCAGAATAGCTGACTTTCCAAACTGTTTTGTTTTGTCTCTTTACATCACATTTCCATCTGCTTCTTTGAAAACTCATATGCTTATATCCAACCAGCCAATAATCCCACCCTGCACTTTGACAGCCAAAGTTACAGAGTAACTCAGGTACTCAGGCTGCTCGTAGTTCACTGAGATCAGGTTTGATACCAAAGCTTTTCACAGAGTCAGATTGCAGGCTGCAGCTGAGAGAGCTATCCTCTTCTGAAATACATCCCACTGAACATAGCAGTGATACAGAAAAACATACAATGTGAGAATGATAAACTCCTAGTCAATCCCAAACTTGTGTGGGATTCGCCACTCCGGTTGGATCTCTGTAAGTCTATGGGGCCTGATCAGATTCATCCAAGAGCACACAAAGAGCAGGCTGATCACAAGACCTCTCTCAAGTTTTGAAGATTCTTAGGAATCTGGACAGGTCCCAGTGGACTGGAACCTGGGAAACATTTTCCCAGTTTTCAAGAAGGCCAAGATGGATGGCCCTGGAAAATACAGGTCTGTCAGTCTCATTTCAGTGATTGGTAAAATTATGGATAATATTCTGGGAGGTACTGAAGGGGGAGGCACTGATCTCTTTTCTCTGGTGACCAGTGACAGGACCTGAAGGAACGGACTGAAGCTGTGTCAGGGGAGCTTTAAGTTGGATATTAGAAAAAAGTTCTTCACCCAGAGGGAGATTGGGCACTGGAATAGATTCCACAGGGAAGTGGTCACAATACTGAATATGACAGAGTTCAAGAAGCTTTTGGAGATGCTCTCAGACACAGTGTGATTTTTGGGGTTGTCCTGTGCAGGGCCAGAAACTGACTCGATGACTCTTTTATCTAAGGTTATTCTATCATACTTCATGATTCTATGAAAGATGCCTTTCCTTCCTGAGTAGCACAGGCAGAATCCTCTGTGTTTGTTGCAGTTGTCACTTGCAGTGCGGAGGAGAAATGGCTGTGAGCTCATAATAAGAAGGGAAAAATCAGAGAAAAATACATCAGCACCTGCAAAATTAGCAGCAGATATATGCACACAGTAAACACGTATTTTAGAATCCTAAAATATCCTGAGTTAGAAGGCACTAACTTGACTTCCTGGAAATCTGATGTCAGCCCTAGTTGCAGCTCACTTTAGTACACTGCATTGAAAATGCTTCCCTTGTATTTGTAAAGGTTGTCTGAGTCCCCAGCTCAGAAAAGATCCTGAAATATCTTGAGGAGAGAAGTTCTTGATTCCTCAGCTGGGCAGCTGAAATTCAGGCATTTGTAAATGAGTTCCTGTGTTGTGCCATCCCTCCAGTCCCTGCAGGCTGTGATCTGAGGAGCTGGCAGGATACTGCAGCTGGCAGAGCTCCTGCTCCCTGTGCATGGGAGCGAGCAAGGCACACACTGTCAGCTTCAACACCTGCTAACTGGGAACAGAGCTCGCCATAGTGATGCAATATCCATCCTATCACTTGCAAAAATACATCTATATCCATGATAAAGCTGAAGTCTTGGGTTTCTTATAGTTGGTTTTCTGGTGGCAGCTAAGCTGCTTATCATCCCTGTACACCTCATGCCCTGAAAGTTCTCTGAACAGCAGTGGATGTGAACAGCAAAATCTCTCTTGCAAATGCACCGTGAATAACTTGCTGAAGACCTTATTAAAGAATATTACCTGTGGTGAGAGAGGTACCAATTTGGAGAAATCTGCTTTGCCATAATGGGTTCTCAGATCTGCTTTAATGCAGAGTCCAAGATTACTACTTTAAAACATATAGAGTTTATTTATTACTACCTGTTTTTTATTTATGCTTTCAGTGTAGGAGTGCTAATGCACCAACTGTAAGAAATCCTAATTTTGTCCAAAAAGAGCCTGAGCAACAGTGAACTCTTCTCAGCAAATAGGCCCATACACCATTCCTGACTATAAAAACAGCCATGAACAGCAAGCAGTTGGCCATAGTTTATTCTTCAATAGATTGTATCTGGGAACAAATGGCTTTTCAAAAAGCAGGAGTTTCAGGAAGCTTAAAAGTGTTTTAAAACAGGCTTTTCTATTTTCCATCTTAAATATAGCACTGCATTCCTGCTCAAAAACTTGTTAGCACAGCTGAGAAAACATGCTTGATAAAAAGGCATAACCTATCAACTCTAAAGATGGGATCAGGTCTTAGCATATGGAACTGAATTAAGAAAAAAAGCCTCCAAAAATATTTGTGGGAGACACTGACTTTCTGTTCCTAATCTTCTTTCAAGGCTTATCATGAATCTCTTCTTTCTTGCTTATTTGCATGTCTTTCGGTAATTACCTCTTTCCATCATTCAGTTTATTGCTAAACTCCATATTATTTGCTATAATTTCCCTCTATTATTCAACATAATTTCCCATTATTATTCACCTAGTTTTTATACTTTTATTTCCACTTTGTGCTTGCATTTTCAAATGTCCTTAGGATTCCTTGAGGGTTTATTCTTCCAGGCTGCTCATACCCTGAAATGTTAGACCTGACAGTTCAATGTGCCTGTGATCATCCTTCTCTTATCTTCCCAGCTTCCCCACAGATGCAGAACATTGTGTCTTTTCTTATTCCCCTTCAGAGAAGAGGCAAAACAGGGGTGCCACTTTTTTTTTTTTTTTTT
>VZTN01006406.1:209224-223059 GCA_013400515.1 Erpornis zantholeuca
TTTTAAAGAGGGAGAGCTAACAGGTACTTCTTGTGTTTCTTCAGCCACCTCTCCTTCTCCTGAAGTCATGAGCATCTCAGCAGGCCCCAAGTCCTTGCCATTGCCCTTGCAGTCTCTATTGCTGGTAAATCTTCCCTCGTTTCAGCACTGAGGGACGAAACACTTCTCTTCACAGATGGTCAGAGAAAAAAAACAAACCACAGTAGGATTAAATCTACTGCTTCATACTTAATTATTTTAAGATGAGCAGTTGGTGCTGCAAGAAATCAGCCACATGACCTCTTGCCTCCAGAAGAGCCTCTTGCTTCCAAAAGAGTTTCCGCTTGAGTGCTGAGCACAATTTCATCTTCAAGCAGGAATCTGACTTGTCAGGTTTCAGAGGAATAAAATACTTTAATAGTCTCCTTTCTGCCTCCTAGACTGTCAGGTAACAGCATTTTGCGGAGGTAGGAAGCAAAAGAAGCAGACATTGAATGGCTTTGTACTGCGCCGTTGTGAAAGAACAAACACTTTTTCCGAACAGACTTCCTGATCTATTAGTCTCTCTCGCCACACACAGACACACATGAGAAATACCTGTAGGCTGCCATCACTCCTGGTAACACAAGGCAAATGTACTTATTCTTGGACTGTTGGACAGTGTGTTATGCAATGTGACACCATACACATGCCTGGGAGAAGAGTTTAGAGAAAGGAACATTTTGCTATTGCAACTTGTTTCAGTTGAAGTGGCAGAGCAGAGATATCAGCAGAGCAGTGCAGTTGGATGTAGCTGCAGAGATTACTCGTGACCCCTGTGACTGGCCAGTCAGTCAAATTCCTGCAGCACTCAGTGAGGGACAGCCACCACACCTCACCACACCTGCAATGCATAGCAGGAAGCCTCTTGTCACAGTGACAGTGCAACTCTTCTGGTATAACATTCTCCCCCTCTGCTTCAGTGAAATACATCACTGGCTGCTTTTACGTTGAGAGACCTGTTCTCTCTCACCTTGCCTTCTACTTAATTTCCCCACTAATATCAACTGCAGGCTTCTTATTCATAGGTACTTATATTCCAGGTCCAGAAGTCTTAAAGCTAAAACCTTGTTATGTCCTAGATTAAACCACTGAGATGAAAGTAACCAGTCCAAAAGTCCTGTGTAGCATCTCAAACCAAACTTTCAAGTCAGTAGGAAACTTCAAAAGAAAACATTATTGGGGTAGGAAAGCACAAGAAAAGTTAAAAGTGGAAGAAGAGCTCTGGGCACAGGCCCGCAAATACATATTCTTATTTTAAAGCCATTCCCACCTTAGGCATGCTGAGATACATGCCACTTAATAGAGTCATGCAGATGGATGCACACCTAACTCCTTCCAAACTCTTTGCATCCTGTTGCTAGGTGGTTACTTGTCATTAAATACAAACAAAACACTTTAGCAGTATTTGCAATACAATACAGTCGTGATCTATTAAGTGAGAGAGGGTTCTGGAATGTTCTGCTGGCTTTGCTGTTGTCACAGTGTCACCCCCGAATGCTTCACTGTACCTTTTGTAATGTCACAATTGTCTACGTGTGGCCAGAGAGCACTGAGGAAAAGGATGATCCATGACCTTGTCTCACATCGGCTGCTTTCCATCTGCCACAATGTAGGCCTTCTCTTACTTGAGAACTCCCGGTATTCCTGGAGAAAACTAAACCAGAAATATTTATAATTCTGAAAATCTCCAGACTTCAGGGCTGGTTTTGCTGGGTTCAGAACACTGGGGTTAAGGCAGCCCTAGCAGGGGAATGAAACCATCCGTGTACTGACTAAAAAGTGCGTTTTACATCATGTCTGAAATTGAAGATTATGAAACTGACAGGAGAGGGAAATCCATGGTGTTAAAAATAGAATATTCATGGACATTTGAAAAGCCAAAAAATAGCTAAGCTCCTCTTCATCTGTAATTCCTATTCTATATGGACTATTTTAATCAGTATTTTTAAATCTTGCAACCTTATGAACATAGCTGAATCTAAAGTCAGGCTTTGGAAACTTTACTAGCATCTAAATACTTTTAAATCTCAAGAGACTTCCAGATGAAACACCTCATCTATGTCACCATATTTTTATTTTCCTGAAAGTAGGGCTGATATTTTTTCCCTGTGATAGATACCAATAATTATCTTTGAGAGAAAGATTGTTCCATGCTTAAAAGGGTGGTCTAGGACTCTGGAAACCTGAATTTCCATTTGTATTTTGCTCTACTACAGGTGATCTATATGATGTTGGCTATTCATTTGGTCATTCCTTGGCCCATTTTCCCTTCTCTAAACTGAAGAAAAGAATATTTCCATGCTTCATGAAAGAGTTATGAGCATAAATTAATTCATATTTATGAGGTACTAAAAGGATTCTGATGAGTACCATAAAAAGGCTGACTTACAAATAAAGTCCTCACTGTGTTCTGCGTTTTCCCTGATATAGCTGTTCTTCCCTACTTCTTAAAGCAAAGACTTTTTTTTCAGAGTAGTATTTTTTACTTGTGACATTTCTTCATTTTACTTTGGAACAATAAGTACTTGTACATTGCAGTTCCAGCAATTATTTTTATGCATGATACGCTATATATGAAACTTCCAGTGTCCTTTATAGCCAAACAGAACAGAATAGTTTCTTTTAAGATTTATTTTTAAAGCCTGTGAAAAAGCACCAGACTTGCAGCTGACAAAGCAGAAGCATAGCACCTTTACACATTAAAGCAGAGGGAGGATGGGAAGCAGAGAGAAGAGCATCATTTATGATTATCATTCAGTCCTCAGGAGGGCTGACTCATGGGTGAGACTGCAAAATAAAACCCAGTATGTATAAACTCTGCTTTCTTACTCCATCTGCACAATAGAGGTTTGCAAGGTGCCACTCAAGTTATTTTCAATTTTGATGACAACCAAAAAATAAATCAGGCTGAAGTCTCTCAAAAGAAAGAGGAGGAGATTATTTTTCTGCTTTTGATAGGTAAGTTTGAAGCACTTTGTTCATAAAAGCCAGGAAACATTTAGCAGTATTTATCCCTGCTGAGAATTTTAACACCAGCTTTGCAAAGGAAATCATATGTACAAGTTAAGTTTCTTTTGTTGACTGAATGTACTTATTTCTCTATGTATGTTTATGATGGCACCCAAGCATTATGTAGAAATGAGCCACACAGCACTATTCTAAAATTCACATAGGAAATAAAAGCTTTCAAAACATGCAGGGAAAAGAATCTTTCTACTACTATAAAAAGCAGCTTTAAAAGCTTGAGGAAAGAAAACAATTCAAAATCTTTTCCTATGCTTGAGCGGTATTAGCGGAATAATAGCAAGCAGCATGACACTGTTCAGACAAGCAGACTGTTTAAGTAAGCTCCTAGTCAGGGGAATTCAGTCAGCCCTCCAATCATCCTTCCCTCTGAAAGTCATTGAGCTGGATGAAAAAGAGCCTTAGAAGAAGGAAGCATTTTAAGCCACATACTGCCACTTGCAGGTCAAACAGAGTCCATGACAGCTGCATAAGGCAAGGATAGAAGAACACAAATCCATAGCTGTGTAATACAGGCTTCAATGAGAGATTTGGTAGAGAAGCACTCTTGAAGAATTTATCTGACGTCCTCGAGAGAGAGCAACTTTGAACAAAGTTAGCTCACCACGGAAGAAGTTCTTAGAAGCAAGCATGTATCTGAGAGTAACTGAGGTCACACTTTCAGCTGACTGGCAGCACAGCAGGATCTCCTGGTTTTCCCAACATGGACATAAGTGTACACAAACATCAGCATGTTGAGTAAATGCTCTTGGATATCACACACATGCTGGGGACTGTATCCAGGTGAGTCCTGGGCTTGGAGAAAGATACATGTACTTTTAAACCATCTTAATTGCTCCTCAGGGTTTCTCTAGCTCTTCTCCATGCTGCCTTGGGAGAGGTCTACAAGGCACTGACAGCAGCATTCCCTCTGGGGTGGCTGTGCTGGCAAGGGGTTATGTCCTGTTCTTCCCCTTTGCTGAGGGAGAAATGTAGATTTGATCATTTAGGTTTCTCTCTGCCATGAGCTACTTCTCTGTAAAAATAGATGTCTGTGAGGCTACTCGTGCCAAGGGCTTGAGCCTTCATCTAGGGAAAAAAAACCAGATCAGGCTGCAGAATCCTCTGGACACCACGTAGAGAGGAATCAAAGGAAAACCAACAATCAAGAGGGGAAGGAGGGCAGTAGACCTGCCATTCCCTGCACACCATGGTTCCTGGAGCCTCAGAAGCAGGCAGAAGGGCTGGAAGGCAGCACAGACTTGGTGACACTAGTTCAGCCTGTTCCACTTGGCACATTCCCCAGGCTGAGGTCCAGCAGAACTCCACTTCAGGTGGCACTTTAAAGCTGCTGGCTGCATTTGGGCTGCAGCCACTCCAGGACTCCTGTGCTCTGTGAGGTTTGAAAAACGAAATACAGGAATATTGGCCTCTGGGTTTACATCCCAGTTTATATTTGAAGAGAAGGGGATTCACAGACTTTCAGTTGAGTTTGGAGGAGGCAGGGAGTGGAGAAAAATTGGTTCAACCCATATGTAAGAGGTGGCCCTCATCTCGCAGCAGATACATGTTCCTGCTGACATTTAAAATTAGTAACTTGTCAGTGGCATCTTAATTATACCCTAAATATCATATTCTGGCACATCTATATTGTGCCTGCATGATATCATCACAATAATATCCTAGCCACCACTTGGGCTGATATAAAAAGCAGAAGTTGTAAGCAGTGAGAGATTATAAAATGCTAATTACTTTCCAAACTGTAGGGTGATGGAACACTTCAGAGAGAGAAGACAACCTGGGACTTGTTGTCTGGTTCATATGCTGCTGGACTCTGACCCACTCAGACAAGTGGGAAAGAGAATTTTTTGATCTTGTTGAAAAGGTGACCGAACCTTCTTGGTTTTGGCTTTTAGGTTCAAGGTCAGTTTATTGAACTGTTTCCATTAAGTATTATGAATAGATGAGAAGCTCGGAAGGTTAAATAATGGTATTAACTAAATTAAGTGGAAGTAAGAAAAATGCTGTGGAATTAATGTGACATCCTCCTTGAAGTAAAACTTAATTGTTCTATTTTAGTAGTAGATTATAAACATTTCACTCATTGACAGAGAGATAATAATCATAAAATCTAAGCTCAAAGTAATTATTTACTATTTTCAGATCTTTACAATTTTGCAATCTTTGTAATTAAGTATTTTTTTTAAGCATCCTAGAGCAGTTACAAATACACATATACTATACATTTGTATAGGATTCTCTGTGACAAATTTTGATAGAAATTTGCTAACATATAACATGAGTTAAAATTCTGCTGAAAAGGTCTGAACCTAAATTATTAAAAAAAGAAAATGTGCTACATGTACATGCATACAGCATTAACTCGGGGACTCAAAGCATTGTGTATCTCCAGTTTTATTTTGTTTGTTTATTATGACTGTAGTACAGTATTTAAATGTCAAGTTTTGGCAAGTCTATATTAGAGACAAGTACAGTGCATTCTAGGAAAACTAACAGTGTATTAATATTCTATATTTGGGCTCTTCATCATTTTCTACCATTAGATTTTCCAGAACAAACACAGACTTGATGTCTAATTGGAATAAATGTATTAAATTTGTTTTTTTAAGTCTTGCAAGAGCCTCTTCAGGCTAATTCTTGTAATTCAGTTTCTTTTTGTAATTACAGAGTGCATTATTTTCATTCTGCATCCAGCAGGACAAAACAACTCTTTGCATACAGTGCCCCACTACTTCCTTTTTGGACCGACAGGGAACCAAGTCCTCTGATTTCTTCTCCCATGCAGTTAGCACAAGAGCACAGACCAAAGACTGAATCTCTCTGCACTGAACTAGCTCACAGCTGGCATGGCCAGCTCCAACCCAGATGTACCAAATCCATCTGGACTTGTTCTGACTTCTGAAGAGCCCTTTGGGTACAGCTCCACTGTGCTCCTCCAGGTTTGAGATTATGGTCCCTCAAAGCCAGCTTTGGACCAATGCTGCTTCATTTGATTTCTCTTGATGCTCAGCTAATATGCCTAAAAGGACCTGAGCTACTCTGCACAGGTTTGCATCTCATTTATCAGTCAGGGGTTTCACAACTTCAGTGGAGAGCTGAGTGTCCCGGTACTAAATCTGGTTGGGTACTCAGCACCTCCTCTCTCAGACACTGTTTATGAGACCCCAAATATTTAGCTCCCTAAAGAACAGGACAATGTCCCATTTATTTTGTTCCTCTAGTTTTAAATCCTGTATTAAGGCTGTACTAGTTACTTGGCCAGCCAAATAAGACTGTGACTATTATAAGTCAACGGCTTGGACGCCTGGGGTTTAATACTTCATATAAATTCTGGCACCACTCAGTTTCCTCAACAACATGTTCTCAGAGTTCACTGAAATTCCAAGGGGGAAAAAAGTGTTTCCATACTTTAATGGGATATGGAAAATGCCGGTTCTGCCTTTAACAAAGGTTTAACCAGATGTATAATTCTTCTCATTAACAAACTGAAAAGGTATGCATTTTCTGTTACAGATGCAAATGTAACATTTGTATGGATCAGTAAATACTTTTCCACTGCAACGTAAATAGGCTTGACAGCTTGAGACTGACACAAATTTCAGTGATAATTATGCAAATGTCATACAATACCGAAGGAAAACAGTTTCTTAAATATTCATGTGGGAATATTTGTGATTATAGCAAGATACATAATATTCAAAGTGTACTGACCAAAAAACCTGTCTATGGCAGCTCTATTCTGCATGAACAGTAAGGAATACTCAGAGCCATCCTTCATACTTGTGATCACAGTAATTGTTACAAGTCATTCTCGTTAATCTGCCTCCAGGGGGTATAGCTGTGTTGTCTACCCACAAGAGATCCAACAGCTAAGTATGCACTGCCACATAGATTGCCAGAATATGCCACTGTCACCACCACTGTATGCCATAGAGGGTTGCTAGAGGACACGCTCGATGTCATAATGTGAAGGAACAGGCATTATCTGTGACAAAAGCCTCTTTCTTTTACTGGGACTTTCAGAGTTCTCGGGAAACTTCTCACCTCATTTGTATGTCTGCAGATTGGCAGCAATTACTATCTTCAAGGGAATTCTATATATAAAGTTTCACTATGGAGGGTGATGAAATCCACTCAATCCAGTATTAGAATGGTAACATTTTTGCTATTGTAACAGTAGCCCTTTAGACTCACTCTCTTAGAAGTTTGTATCTTACATGACCACCAGCTCTAGACTGGTACTGGGCACAACATTAACCACTTCTGCCTCTGCACTATTGGGAAAGCCAGTGCCTTCAGCTGGTAATATCTGGGGATACACAAAAATTGTGTTCAGTCCTTTGTGACAAGGGACCCTTGGCAGAATGGATTCCTGGCATTTCGATAATTAAAAAAGTATCTTCTTGACAGTGCACCATAAGCTGTTGGCTCCTCTTTGGTGTTTAAAGGACCTGAATCCTTCCTAACAAGGTCAGAGTGGTGCCTATTTCAGTGAGATTCCACTATGAGTCCATCTGGAATACCTACTAAAGATATGGAAGCCTAGGAAGTGCTAATAACCCCTTTGAAGACAAGAAGCATACTTTTCCACAGTGAGGTCTGTGGAAACACAAGCAAAAATACACCTATAATTACTTTTCTGACCCTTTCATTTCACTATGATCAGGATTTCAGGTTTTAAGATTAACCCATGACTGATGATAAGAAGATTGGCCTCTACACCAGGCCATGACCACAAAGAAAGTGGCTATAAAATGAGTGATGTGAATGAAACTTGTGCAAGCACTTAGGCTCCAAAATCAGAGATTGGGAAGAAGCAAGTGGACTGACAAAGAAATAGACCCTTGCCTCAGAATGTTTCCTGCAATCCTTCTCTTTTATCTAAATTGGTTTTCACCAGGGGAAGTTGGTTAAAGGTTGTCACCCTAGGGGGAGAATAATAAAATATCATATAAATGGTATAATCTTTATTGCATTCATCCTGTTAATGATTATCCCCCTGCCAGCTGATGTCAGCAGCAAATTACAGTACAGGTGAAATCTGTAATTTCTGATCTGATCTCACCATTCCCTCTTTATTTCATAGTGTTGCAATAGTACAGGCTATTCCTGGGATGAACTTCCTTCACTTCTGCATTTAACTTTTGTAAGACTAACCTGTATTACCAATAATAATGGTCTTTAATATAAGGATATCTAAGAAACAGGACATACTCTGACTGAATTAAACATCCCTGCATCCTTTCAGCCTAAAATAAATCTTAGTCTAGACAGTACAGAAAAATTGACTTGATCCTATGAGGATGTATCTTACCTCCTACTGTACAGAAAATATCCTTCTGCATCTGCAAATATCTCTCTATTTATTGTGCTGTAAGAGTGTCTAAAGAGTCTAACAATAAGCCTTAGCATGGCAACAACTGTATAAATTCAAAGCCCTCCCTCCAGAAGATTATCTTGCTACCCATTTGGATTCAGGGTTAACATGTCCCTCAGCTGGTCTAGCGTAAGAGGGAGGGTAGTATTCAAGAGGAACACAACATACAGACAAGGCCAGTAGGTTATTCTGATCTCTTGAGGGAGGCCCCATTTTGCCTTTTCCAAAGGAGCACATTCAGTGCTACTCCACAGCCATACTAACAATCAGCAAGTCAGTTTTGTTGGCAAGAAGAAAAACGCCCCTGTACCTCCGTGGCATTCACCTCTGTTCAGAGATCATCCTTCCCTTTGGATAGTGACCTGCATCAGCAAAGACTCTCCTCAGCCCCTTCTCAGCCACACAGGCAAACTCAGCATTCATCTTCTGCTGCTCAAATTTTCAGTGAAGCACCCAATTCAACTCTTAGGCAGTCAGCAGAGGTCAAATAAGGACCCTTAGGATTATGCACAATCTGTTTTCCTCTTCTTCTGTCAGCTACTGCATTTGGATGTTAGAAATCACAGCTCCCAGAGAGCTCCTTTGAAAGAAATGATCCATGTAGTCCTTTCTTCCCACATGTGCCAAGTGCTGAACAATTCCCTCCTGTCCAGGTCACGCTGCTAATACAGTGCATGTAGTATATTTTCCCCAAAGGGGTCCCCCATACATGAAATTCAACAGGTCCTACTGCACCTGTGCAGCTTTTTTTCCTGTGGCCCTAAAGTCTCAACATACTCTAGAGATTAAAAAGTGTTCTTCTCCCCAGAACAGATGTCTCTAGTTATGTACTCACAGAAGCTCTGCAGTAGCTATGTCTTCCACATGTTTTCAACAACCTTGCAACTTCCAAGGGTCCCTGATGAGACATACCCTGTGAGCAGCTATTCCCTCAATCAACCCAGCCACTTCTGCAGCCCAACAGAAATTGTGGTGTGAATTCACACACTCTTTCAGCTTCATGGATGGGAAAAGCAGAATTCGTACCAAAGCTAAGAAGTCAGTTTCTCAGCTGCGGTATCCAGCTTTTTGTACTTTCCTACAGAATCAAAGCCAAACTGCATTTCATGTTGATTTTCTAGATCTACAAAGATCACAAGGCTACAAAGAAGGAATTCTTACTTTCTGATACACTCTGACACATCTCTGCTGGCTGCATTGTTATGCCATAATCAAGTAGTTAATTTAAAACATATTAATGTTTTAACTAATCAAATGTAATTAATGTAATAATAGTAATAATAATAATAAATAATAGAGCAATGATTAACTAATAAAGCATATTAGGTAGGTGACTCTGACCACCACATTATTCAGAACTGGCTTGAATGCCCCTGTGGAGCTGTGTCCAACTCTCCACAAATTATCACTAAAGTGAAAGGGCTAGGTTCCCAAGTCACAGTGTCATTACGGAGTTGAATTCTTTTGCAATGCTGTTCCATATATACAGTAACCATGCTATAACCATAACTAACTATAACTATAGCTATAACTATAATATATTTTTCAAACAGTTATCTAAGTCATTTGCCTATCATGTCTTTTACTATCCTTGCTTTTTGTTATCTTTGGTGCAGGTCTCATCTGTAATTTAGATCTGGTCAGGTGCTACCTGGCTAAAGGTAGTTTGAGTTTTTTAAGCAAGTTTCTTGCTAAGCTCATTCCTATTTGCAACTTTTTACCTTCCCTGTTTTATAGTCATTGCTGATCATAGTAATTAGCATTTTGGCAAAGCTTCTCTTTTTATTCCTCCTCAAATAAAGCTCTCCACCTTCAAGACCTCTTAGCAGGTCTTAGTTAGAAATGCTGGCCCTCACCTGCTTTGCCATGCCATGCTATAACACACACTAACCATTTCAGTACTTTCCAAGAAGCAAAAGCCCTTTTTCTCACCTCTGTGTCAGGTCTTGAGTGCACTATCTGGCCTTTAAGGCCCCGTCTAGCCTCACCTCAGATCCCCATCCACAACCCTACCTGTTGGGGCCCTTTTAGGGTCAGGTTGGGCTCTTCCCTTATTCCCTTCTTCAAGCTCTGTCATAGCCTATGCCTGGCCAAGGACTCAAACTCTGGACTGACTTCCTAGCTAGACCCCAGCCCTGCCTCACCACTGTTAGCACTTGTGGCATTCTGGTGCTCTCTTAGAGATCTCCCTTTGAAGGGTGGGGACTTTCTTCAAGGGATGATAGGTTTTTGATCCTATAACCAGGAAGTCTATGACTTTCCCTTTGAGGAATGACAGCTTTTTCCTTGACATCAAAACCAGCCTACTGTGAAGTCCCGAACTACAGCAAATGAAATAATTAAGGTTTGAGGAAAAAACTGCTGGTCCTGAAGTGTGCTAAATATCTGTTCTGTGGCCATGCAGAATTTTGCAAATCTTCCATTAGAGATGAAGTAGGGTCAGAGATTTCAATCTTAAATCTAAGATGCTTCCAGGATGAAGAAATGTTTCCAGGAATACTTTACATAGAGTCAAACTCCAAGGCTATGCTGTGTCTTATTGTACAATATAACATTTTATTGCTTTATCATCAGTTGACACTACTTAAGAATTTGGAGCTGTCATTGGCTTGCTTGTTTTTATGTAACTTGCATAAAAGTATCTAATCTCAGCACAAGCTTTCATATTCCAAGCTGTGAGATACCAAAAGTTGTGTGACACCTCATGATGCTGCCACACACATACTATGGAAAGACAGAATCATCCAAAAGTCACATCTCTGCGCTAATTTTACAAATGGCTCAAAAGATGTTGACTCCTCTGTTTATAATGTCAATGGGAGCTCTTTTCCCCCCTTCTTTTTGACAGAAGGTTATCCAGTGAAAGATATCAGGATTAAATACTAATCCAGTAACTTTCTGGTCATGGAAACTGAAGTCTTATGACATATCTTGTACCCAGGCATAGTAATAACAGGAGAATATCTTACGGGAGCACTGAATTTGATTTTTATTAAGAGGTTATGGTATTCAGGTCTCCCGAATTGCAAATGTTTCTCTAATAACTCAATATAATTATGGCAAAATGATTCTTTTTCCACTGAAACTTCCAGAATATGAAAAATAAGCACTATTCTAATCACCATTAGCATAACTTTTGGGGAAAAAATGGCATGTCAAGTCATTTCATTATCTCTTTAAAGTAGTGCAAGACTATGTAGCTTCTATGAAATGCACGTTGCTTTTGGTCATGGCACTCTTTCCTCCTGCTCATTCCTCAGACTATACTCTCATTCAGTATCCTATTAGCTGGTCAATATGAACATGAGTCTTTCTTCATTTGACATCTTTCTTCTCCCAGTAGAAAATTAATAGACTTATGATATTTCTGATTTGCTAACCCAGAGGAACAGCATGCTTTGCCAGCTTGAAACCTAGCATTTCATGTCAGGGCAAGCTGTACTACCTGCTGTGTTGTCTGATATAAAAAGCCTGCAGGCTCTTCCTATTAACTGCTCCCTAACGAATGCGAGTTTAATCATTGTACTGCCCACCAGTCAGAAACTGCCACTAAAGACAATACTTTAGCCCTGGTCATGGACAAAGGCTTCTAAGCATCTCCACTAAACAACTCACTTCTGCAAGTGCTCCCTTCTGAAAGCTCATGCAAGAAGCATTAACATTGCCTACTGGAAAACACACAAAAAATTACAAAATTAAAACCTTGACAATAAGTACTGCACAGGTATATTGTTGACCAGGACTCAGAGATTGAACAAAGGCAGTCATGGCATAACAAAATTGAGGAAAACAGCTTCAGATGACCTTAGAAAGCAACTGAGTAAGTGTACCTCTCCCTGCTTTGTAAAAATGACCACAACAGGAACAGTGTCAGCAAAGTGTGAACTGCAACCTCACAGTCCTATGCTAGAAAGTGCAGCACTTCTCTCAGATAGCACTAGAATAAGCACTGGGCTCTGAACAGCTAAACTTTGGGTGCCTATATATTGTCTTATAAATGATTCCTGTGAACATCAGGTTTTTGAGAATTTTAATGGAATAGGTTCCTTCTTCATTGCAGCAAAATAACTTAGAGATATCAGGCACAAGCAATGCTACAGTTCAAGTTATGTAGAAATGTAATGTTGGAGTCTGGCTCTAAAAACAAAGTACCATAGTTCCCTTCATAAAAAGTACATTTGGGACCCTAAATGACTGAGTGCACCTTAAGTATTAGCAGGATTAAACACCTAAATTCAGAATGGGATGGCAGGGAAACATTATCATTCTGTTGTTTATATGAGGACATGAGTTACAGGAGAGGTCACATAAATGCAGTAAGAGCCTGACCTTTTAGCCTGTTGGGTTTTTTTTTTTAGAAAAATAACTCCTGAAGGATGTACCTAAAGCACAGAAGTTATCAGGCACGTGCTGGGCAATCTCCTGAACAAAACAGCATTCGAAACTTGGGGCCTTATTCCTACAACTTTGAGGTTATATAGCTGAAGGTCACTTTTCAAAATCTTCCTGTGGTGATAAACATTCATATCAGTCTATTTTTAATACTGGCTCATTTTTCAATAGGTGAGAACACTAATGCTATTTCTGTGCAATTTGACAACCATTAAAGCCACTCCTAATGAAAGAATAAAGTCCAACTAGATGTAATATGATGGAACCATTTCTAGTATTTCAAAATATACTGCTGAATCCTGAGTAAACTATTAACCTGGAAGACTAATTGCAATAGTATAGTACAGGAATCCCTCTTAAAATGAATACCCAGTTTCCATTCAAGCGATGTGCTGCACTTACAGCCAACAGCTGTGGCTACCACCTATACTCAAAATATTGCAAATCTATCAGCCCAAATCTAAAACAGGACAGTACCTTGACACCTTTTGTGTAACCAAATGCATTGATTAGGGTTCCCTCACTGTCACCTTCATACAGTTGCAAACTCATCTGTTCTGTACTTCTAGGCAAGAGAAGAGAACAGGAGAGTTAAATCCAGATGTCTTCAGGGCAACATGGATGGGCAGGAGCACAGCCTGGCTTTTCCACTTCAGTCTGAGTGACTGGCCCACAGTGGAGCAGATTATCTTCACAGTGAAGTTAGTGTGAAGAAAGAGAAACAATACTACATCAGGAGGAAATAATTTTATTCTCCACACCTGTTCTTCATTGGTATGAAAGTGAAACATCTGTTCGTATTTATAAACGAGTAGTGAAACTGCCACTGAGTAAGACAATGGAAGCTTGTCCTCATGAGAATAGTAAAAGTACCTTTTCCAGATAGTCAGCTCAGGAAAGCAGCATGGGTCTCCAAATTTTGGAACAGGAAGGTAAATCATAATCTGATATAAAAATTCCTCAGAGCCATATTTCCAGCACTGTTGTGTTACTTAACTCACAACTTTTGGAATTTGATTAT
>VZTN01006407.1:5613-17507 GCA_013400515.1 Erpornis zantholeuca
CTCTCCTATCAAAACAGAAGAGATAGACTCACAACAGGAAAGAAACAAATCTACCAGTCCAGTCTGGTTCCATGCTTTGTGATCAGTAGTAAACCAAAAAGTACTCCCTGTATAATCACTTGCACATTTTTCATGCTATTCACTGCACAGGACCAATCCCTCTTTCAGCAGCATGTATAAAGAGTGTGCAACTAAGTGGCAGTGTTCAGATTTCATTGTCCTTTTATTAAGTTCACATTCAATACAGCAAAAATATTCTCTTCTGAAGTCACAGACTCTCATATTATCCAAGCTGTGATATTGTTTTCCGCTACTACATTTGAGAATTTCACAATAATAAGTGTGGGAGGTGTTTTTTATTATTTTCACATTCTGTTTAGAGAATGAATCTGCTCTATATCATCATCTATATTCAGATCACGGTTTTCATTTATTTTAGTTTTATATTTGAATACTAAATATTTATGTTAGGGTATAGACAGACACTTCAGGCACACTTCAAGGCACTGCCTCTTTCTTTTCCTTGCTCTGGGTTCAGTCTCTCCCTGAGCAATTCTGCTTGCCTCTGCCTGCCTGTCTCACACGGTGACAGAACAGGGAAGGAGTACCTGTGTGTGAATGTGCATGTGTTTGTGTGCGTCTCTGTATGTCTGTGTACTGAGAAGAAGGAGGGAAAGCAGACTCATGGCTTGAGAGTCCTGCCCAGCATTTCATAGGAAATTCATGTCCTGTTCTCAAGGACAATAGTATAGAACTACAGAAGCACTGAATTATAGTATCATACAGGTTGGAAATGGCCTCTAAGATCACCAGGTTCAACCATTGTCCCAGCACTTGCAAGTCCACCACTAAACCATGTCCCTAAGTGCCACATCTACATATCTTTTAAATGCCTTCCAGAATGGTGACTCAACCACTTCCCTGACAAACATTTTGTCTTGGTTTAAAACAATCTTATGAGGTGGAGACTCCAAAATTAGTTATCTCCCCTTTTAGGTTAAAAACTCTCTTTTGCCAATAGGGAGATGAATGCAAGAAGGTGTAAGTAAAAAAAATACCAGTTTTCTAAAGAAAAGATGCAAAGGTGCTGAATCCCAGGGAGACCCCGGCAACAAAGAAAACAAGATGGTGGAGAAGCCCCTCCCCCAATATGGCGGCCTCCATAGACAACTGTGTGGACCAGGAAGCAAAAACCATATGGCAGAGAAGGCCAGACCACATGGTGGAGAGAGATAACAAAGGAAAAACACCACAAGCCTCCATGATTACAGAATGCCCTCCTTCCCCAAAAAATAACCAACAGGGACCAGGGACAAAACAAAAGCTGTAGAACCTTTTTTTCCAGAAGCAAGAGTCAGTGGGAGCAGCTGTCTCACCTGACAGGGGCTCTCCTGGCGGCAGCAGTTCTGGCAGCAGTTGGGGTTATGAAATACTGTTTCACAGTCATGTGGTAGTCAGCAGTAGTGGCTGGAACTGGGCTGTCAGCTGAAAAACTCATAGAGAGAGAGAGACAGAGTTTGATGTCCTGGTACAGCTGTCCTGAGTGGCAGCAGTGAAAAGGTCTGAAGGAAACCTCCTCTCTGGCTACAGAAACAGGGTTGCCATGGTAAGAATGACCAGAAAAGTGTTGCAAAATTTGCTTGTGGGCATCTGGGATGTGGCGCTGCTGCCTCCCCTGGTGAGTCATAGTAAACTTTTTTTTTCACTTACATCTTTGAGTATTTTTCTCCTTACTGGTTAAAGGGAAGCAGGTAAAAACTAAAAAGGGAGGTAATTCACTTTCGAGTTTCTGCCCCCTGTAATTGTCTTAGACTAAGTCACCTTTCCACAAAGAAATATTCCCTAATATTGAATCTAAACTTTCCCTTACACAAGGCCCATTCACTCTTGTCCTATCATTTGTTACTTGGGAGAAGAGGCTGACCCCCACTTTTCCACAACATCCTTTCAGGTAGCTGTAGAGAAGAATAAGGTCCCCCTGAGCTTCCTTTTCTTCAGGCATTCCCCAGTACCCTCAGTTGCTCCTCATAAGATTTGTGTTCCAGATCCTTTACCAGCTTTGTGGCCATTCTCTGGATTTGCTCTAGCACCTCAATTACTTTCCTGTAGTGAAGGGCCCAGAACTGAACACAGGATTTGAGGTGTGACCTCATCAGTGCCCAGTATAGGGGGACAATAATTTCCCAAGTCCTGCTGGCCGCTATTTCTGGTACAAGCCAGGACGTCTTTTGATCACCTGGGCACACTGCTGGCTCATGTTCAGCTGCTGTTTACCAACATCTCCGGGTCCTTTTCCGCTGAGCAGCTTTCCAGACACTTTTCCTCACACCTGTAGCATTATATGGGGCTATTGTGACCCGAGTGCAGCACCTGGCACTTGGCCATGTTGAATCTCCTACAGCTGGACTCAGCCCATTGATCCAGCCTGCCCAGAACCTTCTGCAGGCTTCCTACCCTCTAGTAGATCAATATTCATGCCCAGCTTGGTATTGTCTGCAAACTTGAAGAAAATGAGCTCAATTCCTTTGTCCAGATCACCCAGCTTGTATAGTAGAGGTATTAGAGATAAGAACCTCATTTGTTTGCATCATTGCTGTTGAAGGAGCATGCTGTGTATCAAATAACAATGAAAACTGTTCCATAAAAGAAGAAGAATGTCATCAGTGTAGATGTATTCTGTATCATGACACATATATAAGGGAACTAAATAAAGATCCAATAATGCTGACATGTCATGAAATATTATGGGCATTTAAATGTGAACAATAACACAGATTATTTGTGTGTGATTTTCTAACCTTTTAAAGAACAAACTGTAAAAGCCAGAAGTTTAGATGCATGGCACACAGTGCAGCAATGCTAATGAGTGCACAGATTGATGTCTTTGGTTTTGACTTTTATATTTTTTTCAAATCCTGTACTGCCTACTTTGTAACTCTGAGGTTTCTTGTAGCCTGTTAACTTCTCCTCTCTCTTGCTAGGTAGACATTGCAAAGCCTCTTCAGGCCTGCTCTCCAAGGACACCCAGACCATCCTAGGCCCAAAAAGTATAAAACAAAGCCTCTAAAGGAGGGCAAGCTTGGGGAAATTACATCATTAACTGAAGCTTTAATTGGAGAAGTAACCCTGTTATGCAAATGAACCAAACTTATAAAAGTGTGAAGAACTCATGATCTGCGGTCCATCTTGGAATACATCTTGGCAGCAGCCTCTGGACTCCTCAGGGTGTACCTTTGAGGGCCCTTCAAATAAATACCCACCTTTATTCCCTTATTCCTATCTAGTCTCTGTTTTTTAGGTGGTTGCTTCAGGCATCAAGACCATATAAAACTGACATCTGTAGCCCCATAATACATACCCGTGGCATTTATCTGTTAATTGATATCAGTAGTGGGTTTTCTTTCTCTGCATCGACAAGTTAGAATGGACACACATATCAATAAACAGACTGTAGAGGAACATTGAACCTCACTAGACCAGAGCTGTGTTTTATGTCCTGGAGAACAGGCTATTTTGCTTCTTTTTCACCTTACCCTGAAATAATCCTTTTTCTAATGCCTATCTTTCTTTCAGGCCTAGCTTTCTTACTAAAGTTTCATATCAGATCAAAAATCCTTTTTGTCACTTCAAATTTTGGCTCACACCTTATCTCCAGCTCCCACTGAATCATGCCCTACCTATCTCTGGGGCCTCAGTTCCATGTATTTATTTTCTCCATATACCAAAGGCTTTGTTTTGTTACCTCTGCATCACAGTCTTAGTGTTGATGGGCCACAGGGGAATGTTAAAACTGCAGATTCAAAGTTTTAATTTTCCTGTCCGATACCTAAAGGTCAGAGTAACAAAAATAATAGTTTTGAGAAAATTCTTATCCAACTACTGCATCTGTCATATGGAGTATGTAACATTAAAAAAAAAATCCTGGATTTTCCTCTGAAAAAAAGTTTCTACTGAATAAATGCAATCTCTCGGTTTCTTGAACAGAATGCAATTGTATAAATCAGGTATATTATTCAGATTAAAAGAAAATAGGATTACTAAGAAGTTTTCAATTATTTTTTTCCAAAGTATGTGGAATATTTTCCCCCTATTTGAACACAGTTTTTTTTGGTTTTTTTATTAACTTTAATCTGGTTCACAGGTATAAACCTTATTTTTCTGAAATTTGAAGGGATGCAGTATCAGTAAACAGTATGAAAAGATTTCAGTTTTCCAGGACTGTTTGAACAGAGGCACAGTAAAATAAATAAAAATTTAGACACTGTGAAAGACATCTTGGAATGGGGGCTTCTACAACGTAAGCCCACAGTACAATTAATAATAAGCAAAATATCTCTTCATATAAATTGAGGTTCATTATAAATGTCACGATTTTAACTGAAAACCTAAAGGGCAAATTAAAAAGCTGTATCTTTTTTGGTTATAGTGGAAATTATACACATCACATAAAGCACACAATCCAATTTATCTTATGCCAATGGAAGCAATGGAAAAGCACTCCTCACAATAATTTTCCTAGTTCCTTCTTCAGCCCGCCCACCTACTCCTTCCTTTCTCCAGTTCTGCTGAACTCTCTGAAGCTACTCTGATTCAAGGGGACATTTCCAGCCCAGTGATGTTTCTGCAAGTTTTTCACCAAAGGGACTCCTGTGAAGCATTCCCACACCCTACCTTTGCCTTTCCATATCTGCTGTATTGGGGATGGTTTGCAGCAGACTTAAATTTGAAATGATTCTGGCACAAAAGCAACCAGGATCACCAGGATCAGTGAGCCACAGTTCTGTCTTTTAGTGCAGCACTCTGATGTTAAATATGGCTCATTCAGAGCCTATTCATACCCAGCTGAGGTCAGCAGGAGTCTTGCATGGATTTCAGTGATCTTCATTTAAAGCCCAGAGAAAGCAAAAACTTTTTCCTTGTGTGAGCAAGATAACAAAAATGGAAATGGTAATGATTGATTATGTAGGTCATTGTTGGTTCTGTGAGCTATGTGTAATGTATAATGTATTAGGCTAACCTTAAGGAAAAGTGGTTTGTGATGGGGAGTAGAGATGACTAAATTCCAGGTCCTAGAGTACTTGTTTTGTTCATCTTGATGTGAATAGCTCTTGTGTTTCTCTGGGTCTTGGTAGGACAGAGATAAATTTAGAAGCAAATTTTGCCTTAGATTCACTTCACTCACAGTGTCTATTGACTTAAATGAAAACTGATTTGACTTAGCTAGGGCAGGATTTTGTATGCACACTTTTGAATTTTAGTAGAATATATATCTATGTCCTAAGGTACTAAGTTCACTTTTTGATGTCGTTTTTAGTTGCCATTTGTTAGTTTTAATGCTTTTAAAATAAATATGCACTTCCAGAAGCAAAATAAATTTTAAAATGCCTATTTTTGCTCTTTTTTAATTTTTATATTAAGTATGCCCTGCATACTCTGTAGTGCATGATTAGGTAAGGAAGGTTTGATTACTAGCACTTGTGGCTCTTGGAGTCATTAAGAATAAGGTCCACAAGAACAACTTGGAAATGCACTTCAAATGACTATCATTAGGCAGAAATTGCACAGAAATATTTCTCTGTTACATTCCTGAAATATAAAATACTCAAAACAAACAACTGAGCAGAAACTGAAAAAAGCCTGGAGTTACTGTAGAGTTTAATTTTCCATTTGTGTTTTTTTGTTTTGGTTGTTGGATTGTTGGATTTTTTTTTAAATTCATTAATTGCATTGGGAAGAAGTAAAGCACTGAGTAAGGGAAAAAAATCTTCCAAGCAGTTAGCAAAACCAATGTCTTCTCCAGAGGCGTTTGATCTATTTGTGGTGGTACAATGAGCTGTTCCTTTGGCAAGAGGAGGTACACTAGGTGGTTCACACCACACAATTTATTTACAAAGCTGCAACAGCTGCAACTCCGTTTTTGGTTTTTTTTCCTGAAACATAGAGGGAATTCAGCCAAGTGTAACACAAATATGAAAGTCCGATGTGTCTGTGTCAGACACCATCCTCAAAGACATTTCACTTGGAAAGAATGAATTGAAATCTCCAGATATTATTTCACACTGAGAAAAATATAATAATGAAGACAGTTCATTTCAAGAGTATAGGGTCTGATTATGTATTTATTTATTGTGGAAAGTAGCAATGTAATATGCTGAACATTCTTTTGAAGGACATTAGTAAAAATCTTTTCAACTTTTATTCTCTTATCAAAGAATGCAACCTTTCTGTCTTGCATGGTGCCAGTTTTCCAGTCAATAGCCTATTTTTAATGAAAAGCAAATTGTATATGACTGGGATTATTGAATATTTGTTTTATTTTCATGGTACTTGATTATCAAATGTTTGTTTCCCCATGAGCAGACTGCTTTCAAATGCATCTCTAGGAATTCTTGCATGTTAAGCTGTTTTGGCCAGTCATATAGGGAAGAAACAGGGCAAATTTTATATCTCTCACTAGAGATATGCAAAAGTAGCACAGTTTCTTTATAACACTTTAGTAAATCCCATTTTAGAGCTGGAAATGGGAAATTGCTTTGGTTCCATTCAGTGCCCCATTCCTCAAATTAAGATTTTTCAGGATAAAGGATTTGGCAAGATTATCACCAATTAAGCAACTGCCAACACGACCAGAGCCATGAAATGCTCTTTCTGCAAGACGTAACAGGATGGGCTCAGCTGTGCAGCCTCGGATTTTCCCCTTGACTTTTCCCTTGGCCGACAGAATTCTGCAGTAGGGGTGTTTCCAGCATTCCTTTTTCCCCATAAAGAGTAGCCAATTAAGGAATCATCCTTAAAGTAAAAGTTAAACAGTTTTAATCAATGGGTGGAGGAGAGTTATGACAGCAAATGTGATAAGTAATTAATTTAATTTTTTTATCTTTTGAATTGCTCAGTTAGTGGAAAGAAGGTGACAGTGAGATTGTGAGGAGTGTTGAGAAGCATTTCAAGATCTCACCTCTTCTCACCTCTTTTGTTGTATAAATAAATAAAAAGAAGATGTGTAGTAAATATTCATATTAATAAATAAAAAGTTATTGTATAGAATTATTCAATAAAATTCTTTCCAATTATGACTATCTGGGAGACTATTCCTCTTGCAACTTTATCAAATATTCATGTAATCCCAGTTTACAGTAAAAAACATAATAAATATTTGAAACAAATATTTGAAGAAAACATCTGGCAGCATTTTTGCAGCTTAAGTTATGTGCGATGATAATAGAATAGAGCAAGAGTAAGCTGATAAATGGAATATCCACAAGAGAGTGGGGAAAGATGCAGCAGAAAAAAGACAAAAGAGAACATGTCTGACTTGTATATCCTACTTTCTTGAAAGTTCTGCTTGCAAATTGCATGTTATCAAATAAAAAAATTAATTAATAATCAAGAAGTTCTGTTGATATTTATTAGTGTTTCCTGTAAACTGAGTGTGAATGTAGCCATTTAGGTTGTGTAAATATTTTCCATTCTTTACACTTCATCATTTGGAGCCTATGCCATTCAGAATTAGTTTTATGTCAATCTATAATTCTCTATGCATATCTATGCAACTAAAGAATTTGTAGTATTCATGATCCAGCACCTGAAAAAAGAAAATATCTCCCCCCAAACAAACAAACAAATAAATAAACACCCCAAAGAAGATAGGTATTGCAACATTAAAAGAAAGAGTATTATAGAACCATTTATGTGCCATATTTCATGTTTTTCTCACAGGCCTAGAGGTGTGGAGAGAGTTAGTTCATGTAACTACTGAAATCTCAGTTAAAAAAAAGAAAAAAATTACTTCCATAGGTTTTGAAATTCAGAAAACCATAAATATGGCTACAAACCATGGTGGGAATCTATGTTGGCACAGACAGGCTCTTCCTGTCAGCATCTCCCTATGGACTTGAGGGATGCACCTGATCCTTCCCCATGGCTCTTTGTGTCAACATCTCCCCATGGACCTGATCCCTCACATGGCACTGCTGGAGCAGGGAGTTTGGGGAGGCTCACTACCCATCACTGTTCTGCCTGCCATGGAACACAAAGCCGTGATGCTGAGGCAGAGGCTGAAAGTGAAACAGGACATTGTGGGGCACAGAGGGACTGACTGTGAAAGCCAAGCCCCAAGGCATTTGGGGAGGTACTCTGAGCACTGATACCCAGCAATGGCCTTTCCCAGCCACTCTTCCCCCCTACCCACCACACAAATCCATGCCAGGTACAACACATGTTCATGCAATGTCCCTTTCCTCTCCAAAGCTACAAAGGTCCCTTCCATCATCATCATCATCCCTGCCTGTCATCTAACCTGCCATCCAGAGTGAGTCCTCTTGGGGGATCTCCCAAGGACACATCCCCAGGCCTAGAAAGGTACTTGGCAACTGGCATGCATCCTCTCCAGCATACATTCTGTGTCAATGGGTAGACATCAAACCAGATATTTATGGAAAAAAAGCCAAAAGGATGGTCTTCTCACCCACAAAGATGGTGCTCACTCTAGCTGGGCAAGGGGCTACGGCCCAGATGGCAGCCAGCTCTCTGTGTGCTGAGTCCACCTCAAACTTAGCTGTCCTCAGGGAGTCAGGCATTTGGGGAGATGTTCAACCAAAGGGCCACCATTCTCTCTAATTATTACTTCCTAATTTAGCTTGTCGGCATAAGTCACAGATAAAACATTTATTGCATAGCCTCTGATCTCTCTGATTTTCTCCCTACCAGTCACTTACCTACTGTTACCTGGTCATTACTAGGCTAAATGGATGCTGATATTATGCCCATATATTAAATTTAATTTTCTATTTGAAAAGCAGGTGATTTTTGGTTATTTTTATATATTTTTTAATCTGTCATGTATACAATTGGGAGGTAGTCAAAGTAAAGTTTGGCAAAATATACTTAATTAAGTACAGCTTAACAATTTTATCTTTTCAAATCCATCTGTCAAAGTCACAATACCAATTATTCTCAGGGAAGTAAGGCAGTGTTTTAAAAAGTACATTAGTCTTAATTTATATGAAGCATCTTGCTTTCAAAAATCACCAATACATTGCTTTGCAGCAAATTATTTTGTAAATCTGGAAAAAAAATTCCACCATAAATGTGTCCTTGTGCTGACACTTTATGTGCAGGTTAACCAAAAGAAATTTCTCCCCTTTGGTGTATTTTATACCTTCTTTGGAAAGAAGTGCCCCCAGCCAATTATAGAAATTCACAATGAAGTCCTTCCTTGACAAGCTAGCTAACTGCAAATTCAAGGAGTATTAAATATCTGTAAATATTTTTGTTTCCGTTTGTTTCTATTTCTAGGTCAAGCATTTCTATTTCAAGAACTGAATGCTGTAGTGAAAAAACAAACCAGAACACTGTTTAATGCATACTCTGGTCTTCTAACAGCATGCAGAAAACTTATGGCCTCAGGTAACGATGTTCTAAGGCAGTAGTGCTCAAATTACAGCTCTTAAGGGACCTGAATATAGCTCTCATGAAAGCAATGCATCTCATTTGTGTTCCTTTTGCTGTATTTTAGTCCTGAAGACAGAAGAACAATGATAATAGAAAAAAAAAACAACCTCTGTGCAAAAACACACCTGCAAGGGACTGCTGGAACAGTAGAGAACCACCTTGCAACCTTTTAATTAAGTGAAAGATGCAGGGGGAAAAATAAGAGGTATGGGATAGTAACTTCTCTGAATGGAAATCCATATGGGAGAAAGAAAAAAAAAATACTCATTTTCAGGTCTTAAAGCTCTCCTTCCCTGCTGTCTAGGATATCCATATTGTTGAAATAGAAACTCCAACCGAGTCAAGCCAGCAGACAGTTTTAAAAACCCAAAATTTTTCTGGTTTAAAAACTGAGGTTCTACTTATACATGTGTTTGTACAGTTGAAAGCCAACCTGAGCTCCAATTTCTATCCTATCATTTTTTCCATTTTACATTTCTCCCAAAATATGACTTCAAACGCTGACAGATGAATAGAATGACAGAAATGCCCTCCCCCATGAGTGTACTTGACTCATTTTTAGTCCTGTCTTACAGACTTGAATTTCTATGGCTCTATGATCCTTCAATATAGATTACATAGAAATAATCTTTGAATACTTTATCAGGCCACGTTTTCTTTTTTTTTTTATAGAGGCAGAAAGATACTTCAGTGAGGTTCACATAGGCTTGTTCTGAAGGTACTGCTACACCCCTTCTCCTGTATCATCGTTGACATTTCCAGATCCTTATGCACACAAACTTTCTAATGATTTCATTTTAAAACCCATTTCCATTTAAAACTGGAAAAAAATTCTAATACTTCTTATGAGTTCTCAAGATGGATGAATAAGAATTTAGAAAACACTGTATGTGTTTGTTTTGCTAACTTTCCATGTATTTTTATCCTTTGTACTTGCTTTTCCCAAATATCTTGGCACATTTTTTGGACTGTCTTTTTTATCTGTGGAAACAGCGGTTTTGTCACTCAGTGTTATATCAGAAAGATTATTGTTTATAAAATACTGTATAACCGCATACCAAGTACAGGATCATACCTCTGGACAATGAAAAGAACTTTTAACGAATTGTTCTTGCATATTTGCTCTGACAGTTTGAAGGGAGGTCCAGTCCCACAGAATACAGTGTGCTTCAGTGCTGTGTTGCATATAAAGGATGTCAGCAGTTGCTTAGAGCTAAGCACTTTGCCCCTGATGCAGTCAGACAGATATGCATGTGCTTAGCTTAATGCACAAGAGCAGCTAACCAGGGACACATGGTGAGGTTTGAGTGTTTGGCTCATTTCCTGGAGCACAGTGCAAGAAAGGAAAGAGATATTTAATGATCTTAAGGTCAGTAGATGTTGTGCAAATATACTGGCTTCAGAAAAATAAAAAATCATACTTTTTATCTCTTATTGCTAAACAAAGGAAGTATGAATCTTCTAAGAAAACACATGAACAAGCAAACAAACTCATGAAAAGCAGAAGGAGCCTTAGAAATGTGTAGTCTTTTAACCTTGTATTGAGTATGACTAATCATGTCAGGCTGGCTACACTCTATGAACAGTTTGTAGGCAATTTCTAAACCAAAAATTATTTGAAAAACCTTCAAATAACAAATGCATACCCTTTGGGATGCCAGCTTTTTTCTACCACTGTTCTACTTCTAGCTAGCACTGGAAATAGAGTATTGAAACAAGTTTGATTTAGGATAACTGATTGCATGTTTGAAGGTTGTTTTTGTTCATAAAATGTATCAACATAAAGTGTTCAGAAGTCAAATTCAGATAAGTTGTGATTTAAATCTATTAAAATATTCAAAATACAAGGCATGAGAATATGAAACTGTAAAGATACTGGCTTTTTTGAGAAATCTTAATGCTTTCAGTGCATATAGTAGTCTTGTGGTTACATGTGAATGATGTAAAAGGATGAAACAATAAGTTATTATGCACAATTTGTGGTTTCTCTATGTAAGGGCTACAAGGATCCTTGCTACAAAAGTTGTAGTTAGACTTTAGACTTCCCAAAATCACAAAGACAGTCTGGAGCCCCTGATGTCCATGTGGGTCCTGTAATCATATCTGCTTGTACAAGAGACAGTGAAGTCATCTGTCCTTTCATTCCTGTGAAAAGAAATGAGTTCAAAGGAACAGTGAGATTGGATTTGGAAATTTTGATGGTCAGCCACAAGGAAAAAACCATGGAGGAAAAAACCTGTAACAGACCCAAAGAGTCTCCTGTATGTGACCAGCTTTTAGAGTTCCTTCATGCCCCTGGCTTTCCAAGATAGGTAGAGTGAGCCTTTCTGCTATCAGCCATACATAAATTTTAGTATGTGGTTATTAGGAGACGAGAAAGTCTGGTAAGCAGAAGACTTTTAAAAAAAATATTTATGTTTATTTTATTTATTTTATTTTATTTT